>CM017194.1:34391285-34871285 GCA_004837865.1 Musa balbisiana
TATTTTGCTTACTTTCACAGTTGACCCATTTTCTGTCTATGATTGCTTCTTGGTTTAACTGGTAACTGGATCAAGTATGCTTAATGGGATAACACTGTATGGTTGTTTTTGTAGGTATCATGCTAATAGAATGCTGAGCTTCTATGCCCCAGGTGAATCTCTCTTCCTTAGTCGATACATCCCTTTTCAATTTGTCCTATGCCGTGTGCAAAATTGGAGTATTTTAAGTTGCATATCTTCTATGATTGATTTTGTATCATGTGTTTTTCCACAGCCAGTGTAGTATAACATAATTTACATTGTTAATTTCTCTTCCGTATTATTGCAACATGCCTAATTTAGAGTACAATATTGAAATTCACTCTGATGCTTTCTTTGATTGTTGACTCTTGGGAGCATTTTCTAATGAACTACAACAATAAGATGGTCTGGTTGAAAGTTGAGCAATAAAATGAACTTGGTTACCTATATTTTTTATTCATGATTAAAGTGATTGCAAAGTTCTGTTAATGTTTCTGTCAATCAAATTTCTCCATCTGTTTGCTGATTTATAATTGGTATATAGTGTTCCATATGAGTTATTAGGTAGCTTAGGACAGAAATCCCATTGCAGATAGTATTTTCTTTTGATTATTTCTACAGTATTATTTACTCTTGTCTGGTAATTGGTGCTGAAGGATACTCCACGAAAATTTTATTTACCAATCAACCAACTGTAAAATCTGTTACTGGGGCATTGAGATAAAAGCCTAGTTTTCTTGGCAGTTCTCGTGTGTATACTCTCATAAATATCTGTTCTTGAATTTAGGCGATCATAATTATCATTGGCTTTAATGCAGCCAAGCATCATATATAATCTGATTTTTGACTCTCAATTTCTTGCTGCTTTTGCATCACAAGGCTGGTGTGGAGAAGTACGTGCTATTGAGTTTTCAGACAATCATGTGACTGTGGTGTATCGTGTTACTGTACGAGGATTAGATGGGGAGGTACTTACCTATACAACACCTTTCATTTCATGCTTTTCCCCCTCTTCTTGTCTAGTCTGATTATATGATGGAATGCTTGAATTTAAGATGTCTCCCTCTTTGTATCCATTCTCATAAAATTGTGTCACGTATCCATACCAAACCTGTCTGGAAACTGCTATTTCATATTATTTCCAGATTGTTCACCATTTAATTGATTGTTTGGAAGAGAATATCTTGGTCACAATGCTAAAGTTGAAATATTTGATCCATACCTCTACTTACATTTTTCTGTTGCTTCTTAACTCCTTGTGTTCCTCTTAGCCAACAAAAATCGAGGATCGAAAACAGAAGTAAAAATGCCCGACCTGATATGTGCTAATAACATTAAATAATAAAGGTCAATTGCAGAAAAAGCCCAATTTTCTGTAGTTTCATACTTGCAAATTCTTTTCCTTTTTGTTTTTTGTGAAATGCATCCTTTTTTCGTTAATAAATAGTGTCCAAATGTAAATGATTAATGACCCAGCATATGATGTTTTGGATACGTAGTATCACGATGAAAAAACCGATGTAAATTACTAAATTTATCCCTCAATATCATGGGTATGATGCACTATGTTTTCATAACATGGTATGCTGGTTCATACCACTTGGAGAAAAAAAAGGCCTGTTTAAACAAAAAAAAAGCATGAATATGTAACAAACCATCTTATGGCATGAAGATGGCAACCCTGAAATCTTGGAGGTTTTAAGCAATTACCCATAAGATAGATGTTCGCCACATGCATATATTTTCATTCAAACTCCTAGATTGCTTGAGCAATTTGGGTTAGCATGATAGGTTGGGACCTTCCAATCAGACTCAAAAGGTCCTTACTTCTTAGATCATCTACCGGTTATTAATGGATTATTGATGGTAGCAAGACCCATTCTTTAGGTGCCTAAAATGGAGAGAGTAAATAGCAAAATCCATTAACACAATTATTTCTTAGTTTTATAAGATCTTTATTTTTCTGTGTCTAAGAACTTATGTCTTCTAAATGCTTCATATATCATCACACATTTATTCTTTTTTAAGTTCATATACGAAATAATATTGAATGAATATAAACATTTTATTATAATTCATAATGCAGACAGATTCTCCCCATATTAGTTTGACTGGTATCAGAACTGCTGGAACTCATTCCCAAACAAGTTAAATTGCTGAACCTAAACCTACCTCAACCACTGAAACTGTCAACTATCTCAAACCCACAGCTTGCTTTGGAATAGGACTATAGTACAAAGCACCAATAGAAGTGAGATAGTGGCGTATCTGGTAACCTAGGTCATGACCATGATCTGATAACCTAGGACATGGACATGATGTAATTTTTCTACATGTCAGAAAAAAGGTCATTAAATGTGTTTCTTACACATGTGAAGTACATAAGTAAAAGCTAACTTGTGCATGGTTGATAATACTAAAAAGACAATTGTAAAAGGAATTTCCTAGATGTTGAGAAATTTGGATATTCAAGGGAATACATGTGAAATTGCTGAAAAATCCTGAACAAGATACAGCCTTAACTCTTTTAAGGGCCTTAAATCTTTCCTTCTATAAGTGGGAAATTCCTTATCATTAGCTTAGCTTATTTTATATTATCATATTATATTGACTATTAAATACTTGATAGATCTCTTGAGATAACATATGTAACTGTCTAGCATAAAGCCTATATAAGATGAATTGCAACCAATACATTAATAGTTTTTTAAAGAATTTATGACAGAGCCCTGTGCTTTGGCATCTTCTATCTTGGATGACTAGCTTAGCACCTGTGCAATGCACAGTGCCGGCAAAAATTAGAATAAGTGTAAACAGTGAGTGTGTTGGGGGTAATTGCAAATTGATATAAAACATGTACATGAAAAGCTATGTTATTTATGTTTCCAGACATCTACAAACTATGGTGTAAATGTTGCTGAATTGCATGTGTTAAATAATGGACCTGTTAACAAAGAGATTTAATAGGTTTTGCCATGCTTGAGTCAACTGGAACTAACTTTTATTGGGGCCCGATTATCCAGGGAAAGCAAGCCATTTTACAAGGATTAGATAACTGAGCAAATTATGTATAGGCAATAAATTACAACTTAAAATGTGATTTTATTTTGGCTTGCAATTTGAAATTCATCGTCATTATCATAAACATGCCATTTACACCGATGTCCTTTAGGGGTAAGTCTTCTTTTAGAAATGTGTTGGTTACTTAAGGAGTTAATGATGTCACTTTGATGCTGTGGGCAAGATGACTCTTTGAGTTCAATAGTTGAATGAGTTGAAAGTTACACATACGATGTTTGGACTTGTGAAGTCGTTTGTTCGTTGAAGTTGAAATGTTTATGGAGTTCATCTGCTCTGCATATTCTATTTAAAAAACTGGATAAGAGTTAATTAGCCTGTTAGGAATGACAAATGTTTGGGTCAATTCTTTGTCATGTTTGTTGATACATGTATAGCAGTTCATAGAAACTTCTTGATAATGACAACAACTAGATCTATACAGATCAAGTAACAATATTTGTTTTTTTTCCTGGTTATCAATTCAAAGAATTTCTTTCATTCAAATAGCCTAAGCCTAACATGTTTAATACTAGTTGGCAATGATATAGGAAAAGGAGCAGTCGACTATGTGAGGCTCTAGCTAATACAGGATCTCAAAAAGAGAGTCTGTTCTCATCCTTAACCCAGCACGTGTGGATGCTATTTCTGCCTGTGAATCTTTGACATTCAAGTCATGATAAATCAACTTAATATTTTCCATGGTTCACCCTAGAAATAGAGTTATGTGAATGTTTTTGCACATTGAAATGATAGGTAGTGAATGCGTGAAAACATAGTTTGATCAATCTAATTCATTAAAATATAGAGTGAAACTTCACTTTCATAGTTGTAAGATTCTAAGGGGGAGTGCATATGCGAATGCAACCAGCATCCCAGAAAAGTTTGAGGGGATTATGTGAACTAACTTTTTTGTGCATTGCCTTACAAACCCTGTGATCATTCTTTGTTTAGTTTGATGTGAATTATTAAGATGTTGATTGTATGATTTGTTTGAATATGTTTAGAGGCTTGGATAGGCTGAAGATTGTCTTCCTTTTTTTGATAGCAGCGTTCTTTAAATTAAGGTGGTAAATATCCAAATTTATATGATATGAGATTACTGGTAATTTAGTACTAAGTTGTGTTGGGGCCTATTTATGAAGCACAGACACATGTTGGACACGGATTTGTTGTTGACATGGCTGGACACGTGTCTAATATTTATTCAACGAAATCCTTTTTTATTTTTTATTTTTAATTAAGTCGGATACGAGATTGTGTCAGACTCTTCCTCACCGCAAGCAGAGCGGAGGCGTCGTGAAACCTGGATTTTTCATTGTGAGCGGGAGACGTCCAAGATCCTTCTTCCTCATGGATTCAAGAGGATCGATGTTAATCAACACTCAACCGAACCCTTCTTCCTCACTGTGTTGCTGAGCCCTTTGCCTCGAGCCCTCCTCTCTTCCGTCGTGTGTTGCTGTCGCATTGTGAGACCCTCCGCCCCAAGCTTTCCTCTGCTGTGACCATATTGTCATCGTGTCATTGGACCCTTCGCCTCGAGTCCACCTTTGTCGCGATAGCATTGCTGTCAGCGATGTTGGACCCTCTGCCACAAGTCCCTCTTTGCCTTGACCTCACTGTCGTTGCGCTACCGAACCCTCTACTACGACCATGCTATTATTGTGCTGTCGAATCCTCCGGCCCGAGTCCCCTTTTGTTGTGATTGCACTACCGCCGCGTGCTCTCGGGCCCACAATGACTTTGTCGGCATCTACGAAGTTTCTTCCTTAGTGGTGTCCGATGCCCGATGAAGGTAAATTAATTTTGTTTAGAATTTTACAAAAAACACTTATTTTGATTATTAACATATTTTAATTTTTAATTTTTTTAATTTGGGTTTTTTTGCTGCTGATTAAATTTGTTAACATATTATTAGCTTATTTTTTAATTTTTAATCTGGATTTTTTACTGCTGATTATATTGTTAACATTTTTTTGACTGATTTTATTTTTATTTTTTAATCTGGGCTTTTTACTGTTGATTAAATTGTTAACATATTATTAACCTATTTTAGAATATTATTATTATGTTTCAGATTTTGCATTGTCTTGAAAATTAAAGAGTGCCATTGTATTGTTAAAGGTTTTGCATTGTTTCTGATTTTACATGGTTATTTTTGGCTAATACATTAGTTGGGTCATGAATCTTTAGATTTAGATGGATATTTAGTTTTATTTGTTTTTAATTATTTAAACTTGTGTGATGATATTGATTTATTCACATTACTGGATCTATAAAAAATTAAATATATAAATACTATAAAATTCATATTAATCAAATTATATATATATACACACACACACACATGTCCTTGCCGTTTCCGTATCCTAATTTTTTCTGTGTTTGTGCTTCTTGGGGGCCTATGAGGAAGAGTTGTTGCAATTTCAAAAAGTGCATCCATTATTAAAGTGGTTTCAGCACTTTCAGGTCAAGTCTCAGTAGTTTCAGCAACCAAACTGGGTTCATGGTTCTAATGAAAAACTTCCATGTCTGGTATTCTAGTGTCAAATTGTGATAGGGTTGGGATTGGTCTCATTGGTTGGCAGTTCTGTTGATCTCAAGTGATTCATGTCTGCGGTTTTGGCTCAAAATAATGCAGTGGACTGAAACCTACTCTGGCAGTTGAGTGTTGAGACTAGGATTGTCCTACAATTACAACTTATATCAGGGTTATATGCAGCATGTCAAACAATCTGGTTTCCAGGTGTTAATTCAAATGCAACTTTAGAAAACACAGATATTTATTAGCAAATTATTATGATAAACCAGCTCTTGAGTGCTCTATAAAGTTTCTTTCCAATAGTTATATTGGACTTGGACCATCCATCGGGTGCATCAAGGGTTATTAAGTTTCACGAATATGTAGGTTGACCCTTGGAACTTAAACTCGAAACCTTTTTGCAAAGTATTGTTGCTCCAACTTATGGTTATATTTTAGGCTACATTTAGTTGAGGAACGTTTCTGGATAAACATAGAAATGGCATCTATCTCATCCAAAAATCTGATATAGATGGGTTTGTCTGTGTTTGGTGTAATATAGTCAATGATGCTTTAATTTGCAAAATACTGTTGCCCTGGGTCTCATGCAATATTCTGATTCAGATAGGGTTGTCTGCGTTCTGCCTAATTTATTCATGCTGCCTTTTTCTGGTTATGGTGGTGTGATATTCTTTGTGTTACTCCCATTCAACAAAAATGTGTTAAACAAGGAAAAGCAAAATAATCACTGAAAAGATTAACTAATGACATTTTCTATTTTTCCCAGATCAAATTTAGCCTTAAGAGTAATAACCGTGTCAGAACCATATGAGAACATGCATCTGGTTTCAGGAAATTCTCAGTTCTGTCACTCTTTCTATTCAAGATATTTTAAGGCCATTTACATTTGATTTCGCTTTTTCCATCTGCTCTTCTATCATAGATTTGGAACACCTAACTGTTGGCACATTTGGCTGCACAGAGGAACATGCTGAAATTTCAAATGAATGATCTTTTCTGCAAATTTGAATTTGAGTTGTTATATCATGGACCTTTCACTGACCTTCATAAAAAATTTCCAAATACGTTTGTCTAACAAATAGATGAAACACTACAATTGTATGGAGTTTGACTTTGACCTGACAAGATTTAAGATTTGAGATATAAGAAGAAATCTGGATATATTCGTTTTAGATATAAATAATCTGCCGAAAGCTTCACCGAGAAAAGAATTGCTAATCGAAACAAGTTGTCAGGTTCCCTAATTGTTGTGTGCTTATGCTTGTACAATTGCAGATACACAGGGAGTCTACAGCAACAGTGTCCTTGAACGATGGCCGGTTTGAAGATCCACTTGCAGCAGCCGAAGAACTAGCATTTTGTAAAGCCTGTGCTCGATTTGGTTTCGGCTTGCATCTTTACCATGAGGAGACACCCTAAAATACATGATAGATAGGATTTATGCAACTCTTGTTTTGCGATAAACAGTATGCAATATCGTAGTCGCTTGTAGGAGTTGAGCCACCTTCATGATGTTGTATGGCTTTAGAGATTTCTTTCACTGAAATAGGAAAAACCATATGTTATCAGATGTAAATATCAAACTTGGCTGGTTTGCAAATTTTGATTTGGTTGTTCATTAAGTTCTTTTGCTTCCTTTGTCTTGATGTTGTCAATTCTCATGTTTCAAGGTGTTTATAGTGCAACTTATAAGAACATTTAAATTTATTAGACAATTTGGAGATGCATTTTGTCAAATAAGTTATTTATTATTAATCATGTTTATGGTCTTCTTTAGGATTGTGCTCATAATGCTTGATGTTAGCATATACATTTTGCACCGTTTGGAAATGCTTACTGTCCCAATGAATACCAAATTATTTCATGAGAAAAGAAATTTTTATTTGTTTATTATGGACCATTTGTCATCCATTAATTTTATTTTCTTCATGTTAGAACTTTAAAATAAATAAAAAACAAATTGAAAGAATAGATCATAAAACATCAAAGAAATATATTAATATTAACAATTTAAGCGTATAAGTTATTAGATATTTTATCTAGAAAAGTCCTCAGTGTTGGGCTTTTAGCAGTGCCTCCTCTTTCTCCTTCCCCCCTTCTCCTCCTCTTCTCAGTGGCGGGGCATTTAGCGCCACCGCTAGTCCCACCCTGTCGGCCTTGACCTCTCCCCCCACACCTTCGTTGCATCCGCCGATGACTTTGACGCGGGCGTCGATCGGTTCCTCTTCGAGCATGGTCGTGGGCGTCGGATCGACACACTCTGCGTTGCCCTCCCTCTCCACCGCCGATACTATGTCGACTTCAAGCGCCGGATCAGGTACGTTGCATCCTGCAACATCAAGGACCTCAGCCTCGTTGTCTCGCCTTTGTCCATCGCCGACACCTCCGTCCGTAGGGAAGAGTGGGGAAGGGGGAAGGGCGGGCAACGCCGCCTCATGGTTAGGCGGAGGCGACAGCTGGTGGGGTGTCCAGGGTATTTTTGTTAAATTGACGCAATATATAACGCCATAACACAGCATAACAGTCTGAGTTGTTGCTGGGCCCCACTTCAATGCAACCTCTTCGACCACATAATCAACGAGGAGTAAATATAATATAAATGTCGGACACGCCGCCGTGCGAGGGAAAGGAAAGGGAGAGGAGAGGAGGAAGAGACGATGGCCAGTGAACCGGAGGTGATACGGGACAAGACGGCGATGCGGCGGTGGTCGCGGTCGCATCGGTCGAAGGGCAAGACGCTGGCTTTCGTCCCCACCATGGGCTTCCTTCATGAGGGTCACCTTGCTCTCGTCCGCGCCGCCGGCGCCCTTGCGGACCTCACCGTCGTCTCCATCTACGTCAATCCCGGCCAATTTGCTCCTTCAGAAGACCTCGACGCCTACCCTGCCGACCTCCGTGGCGACCTGCACAAGCTTGCCGACCTCGGGGTGCACGCCGTCTTCTGTCCCACCAACCTCTACGACCATGGTGAAGGCGGCGACCGTGGCGATGTTCAGGCGAGGAGGACTGAAGGCGCCATCGGTTCTTCTGGCCCGCCTGTGTCTTGCCTCGAGGCGGCGGCGGGTGATGGGTCAGGGCACGAAACCTGGGTCCGGGTGGAGAAGCTGGAGCGCGGATTGTGCGGGATGAGCAGACCGGTCTTTTTCCGAGGGGTCGCGACCGTCGTGGCCAAGCTGTTCAATATTGTGGAACCCGATATCGCGGTCTTCGGCAAGAAGGACTATCAACAATGGCGCATCATCTGTCGAATGGTATGTCTGAGATTTGTTACCTCCTCTGCAGTTTTTTTCTCCTCCTTTTCGCTTTAGTTCAGTTCACAGAGAACAAGAATTGTGACTTTAGCTGAACCAGAGGGAAACAGTTTATTGTGAATGCTAGACTCGTTGATGTTGCCATAGGTGTACACCAAATAGGATGACCTACTCAAATTCTGCATTTTGTATGAACTCATTGACCTGGAAAAACATCAACGACTACAAGCCATAATGTTCCAACTCTTTAGGGTTGGCTACATGGATTTTCATTTTTGTGGTTATGTTTATGGCAATAATTCTACTTAAATCAAGAGCATTCAACTCCTTGTTTCTCTCATCTTACCATTAATCCTGATTAAATTCCGTCTAAGCACAAAATCTATAGGTCTCCTTTGAAAATATTTGTACCATCTTAAATGATTTTTCATCATCATTATTTATTTGTGATATGCCTAATTGTTTAATAGTGAAATAATCCATATTCTATCTTTTCTAATAAACTCATATAACCACTATAATGATCTCAGTTAAATTATACTAACTTTGAACATGTTTTTCACTACTCAACACTCCATCTATGAAACATGACTTGTGACACATTTGATGCCCATCACAACTTTTGTTGGACTCACATCTAATATGTAAAAAGACATAAGCTTGGGATGTCTTAGACTCTTATCTTAGCTTAACTCTCCTGAGTTCCTTAAAAGGTTAAACATATTTGACCATAATGGTCAACTCTCAGATTTCTGGCTGTTCATATATTCTTTGTTGGGCTCACATCTGATAGGTTGAAAAACATAAGCTTGATTTGTCTTAGCTTACCTTATAATATCCTAGTGAGCTCTCTCTTAAGTTGGCATTCTCTTTTAAGTCCATGAATTTGTTGGTCAAAATCACCTTCATGTATATAGGGATGAAATGGGATATTATTTGTGTAGATGGCCTAATAGCAAGGTATGTAATTTTGAATAATACTGTCCGGTACGGGCGGTACGTACCGGTTCATCAGCTTACCGATACATGGACCGCCCGTTATCGGGCAAAACGAAAAAATATATATATATATAGATAATATTTATATATAAATATTTTATAAAAGGCGACGTCATCGAGAAGACGCAACGTTGCCTTATATATAAGAATATATATATATATTGTCGAGGCGATGTGACGTCGCCTTTTATAATAATATTATATATATATATATATATAGTTTCGTACCGTACCGAGCGAATGTTGAAACTCCGGTACAGTATGAAATTGCATATCTTGCCTAATAGTCTTAATCGGAATAGCAATGAATTATGAAAGCACACTTGGTTTGTTTAGTTTGTAATATGCTCTTTGGCACCATAAATAGGTGAAAAAGTTAGTATTGTGTTTTTCCATAAATGTGCATTACTTAGGTTCATAAATGTCTACAATCAATTAATGCATTACTTGGTGGACCCCTTTTATATAGCCTGTGATGATGGCCCCCACTTCTCAAGACATCTGGTTCATGACTCTTAATGTCACCAAATGTGTTCACTAATGGATAAGTTGGACCACTATTAACTGTGGACTCAGATAGAACAAAAACTTTGTTTGTGTTGTCAACTGCATGTTGCTTGATCGATGGATGACATTATTAGCATTCCATCGACTTGTAATCATTTGTCATTGTTCATGCCTATATGAAGGAATATCTGCATAATATGCAGCATTAGTGAATGTTTAATTTATCACTTTTTTCCTGCTTTTGATTAATTTTTATTAGATGACTCATCACCAAGAAGCAAAATTACATCATGTTAGTAACTCTTTGGGTGCTTTTGTCAATTGCTGGTCTATTTTAGGTTCATGATCTTGATTTTGCGGTTAAAATAATTGGTTCAGAAATTGTACGTGAATCTGATGGTCTAGCTATGAGCTCCCGTAATGTGCGCCTCTCACCTAAGGAGCGAGAGAAGGTTTGTCTTACAGCTAAGAAATGCTTAATGCTCGTGTTACTATATTTGTAGTGCATATTATTGATACTATTAACGAAGTGCATGTGTAGCTTTTGTTGTTCTTTTTAAATAGTTAGAAACATTTGAATTCTATGATAATCTGGTTATGCAATCATGAGCCATTTGAGTTAGCATATGTGACACAGATTATAGTATTCATCATGTCAAAATTAAAAGTATCTTAGATTTTGCAATCTTGAGGATTCTTAGTAGTTGGATTCTGGTCAGTGTAATCTTTGTTTGATTTTTTACTGTGTGAGGCTATGAGTTCTGTGTAGCTCATATTTAGATCGAGTAATCATTCTGACGAGACATAAAAAAATGTGGCCTGGCCATTGTTTCTAGCACTGCCAAAGTGACAGCAACTGACTCTGGTGAGCTCAGAGAAGTTTGCATTTTGTAATTATTAGCTTATCATTTTCTGGTAGAAGTTTTCATGCATACCAGGAGCATCTGGTGCTGGTGCCGTGTATATGAGCTCTGGTGAGCTCAGAGAAGCTTGCATTTTATAACTAAATTAGCTTATCATTTTTCCGGTAGAAGTTTTCATGCATACCAGGAGCATCTGGTGCTGGTGCCGTGTATATGATCTTCAATCTCTTGCCTCATCTTAGAGGTATAAACAAACATTTCCTTCGTTTCTTATTCTTCTATATGATTAATCTGTCATCTACCTTCTAGTCAAGGCATTCAAGTTGGTTACTTCATTGTTGGTCAGTTATCTCTCAGCCTCTGATTGTTGGATGGATCCATTTCTAGCATCCATTGTGATGCCAAAATCCATGTAATGTAACCTCAGTCTGTGAAACCTATTATAGTGGTTAGAGAGAATTTTTTGATAGTACAGGAGAAGGATATTTATGTAAAAGATGAAAGAAGATTTTGACAAATCACCACAAATGATAATATTTCTAAATGATAATATTGCTGCCTCTTATTCTATGTGGCACAATTATCTCACAATTGTTATCTCTAAGATGCATTTGAAGCTTCAACAAAAGGTTGACCATGGAGTTAGCTGGGACAGCTTGAAGCTTTAAGTTACTGCAATATGAAATGAAAATAGTAAATTGCAAATATGTCTATTAGTCTTGTGTTTGTTTTGTAGTTATTACGAATTAGTGCTGACTAGAATGGAAATCTTTTTTTTCTTTTGCAAAACTAGACATCTTAGTATAATACTTTGTTTTGTTGTTAGAGATCCTGCATCATAGGATTTTCTTACAGTTACTTGATATAAAATTTAATTTGTCCTGTATTGTTTTGTCCTCTAGGCCTTGTCCATCTACAACTCATTGTCAAAAGCTAAGTATGCTGCACTACATGAGCAAAGCACATGCCAAGAACTGAAAAGTCTTGTCATTCAATTAGTAACAGAAGCTGGTGGGAGAATTGACTATGTTGAGGTAACATTACAGTATCATCATTGCATTTTCAAGAAAGCATATGTTTATGAACGGGCTTAAACAAGGGACATGGATTCTTTGCTTATTTTTTGTTGCTGTTGTAACATTTACATTGAACAAAGTCAATCTTATCCAATATGAATATATCCTACTTCCTTGGGATGGCATGTTGTCTTTCAGAATAACCATTCAACACTGTCTTAATGCAAATATAACCTTTATGCACAGTTCCTTCTTACAACTTCAGAACTTCTATCTCATAGTGGACAAAATTTGGTGGTCATCATTAAATCCTCTACAAAGTTTCAAGGAAAAGATTAGTTATACATTAGAAATATGACCAATCTTACAAAAGAAATGAAGAATCTTAGTTGAAGGGAATATGAGGAGACTTATGAACCAAGGACGAAAAATCTTTTTGTTCTGGAAATAAGGAAACTAACAAGATAAGATAGGAACACAAGAATAAGATGAGGGTCTTATCCTTCACAGATTGCCTTTTCCCTAAACTTTTGATTTATCTGATCACAGCAACTAAGGAGCCTAATGACAATTTATCAGACTTGTGCACATATAATTAATTATACACTCACTGTTATATACAATCATTATTATCAGCCGTATTAAGTTTTAGCGCAGGGTAGTCTACCACTCAGTACCAAGACATTTCAGAACTTTTTACTTATATTTACAGACCCTCTCCTCTTCATGTTGTAAATAGTTGTTGACAACTCTCTTTCTCCCTCTTGTAGCTTTTCATCTCTCGCTCCGCCTCTGCCTAAATTATAGTAGTCACCCCAACTTGGTAGTCGCCTCGTCATGTTGTTGCCGCTGCCTCGCAACATTGCTATCGCCTGCTACTCATTTTGTCGTTACCGCCTCCTTTGGTACACACCATCTCCTACATCAGTTACACATCCCCTATTTCCTCTTTCTCCGTCACTGCCTCTCTCTCTCTCTCTCTCTCTCTTTCACTGTGCTTCTCTCACAGTGGTCCAGGGTCCAGGGGTACTGTATATTAGTAAGCCAACCCATTACAGTATCATACTAGTTCAACTACCAATTAATCTCTACTATAGACTGAGATTTAAAATCTTGCTTAAATCATGTTTTTGAAAACCAATCAGATTGGTTCATATTCATTGATCTAACCAAGATCTGACACTCAGACTAGGCAACTTTTTCTGGTCCAGTTCAAAATCAGGCTTAGGGGTTTGTTTTGACTTGACAACAACAACTATCTTTTCTTTAATTTATATTTCTCCCATGCTCTTCTCTCTCCTGATTCTCTCTTGTCGTGGCACTTGCTGCTGCCCGCTGCCTCACATCGTTGCTTGTTTAGAAGTCTCTGGTATTTTCCTTCTGTCTCCATCTTCTCCTCTTCCCCCGCTTCTCTATCTCTGTCTCCTCCTCTTTCTTTCCTCTTCTCTCTTTTGATCTGTGTTGAGTAGTATGCCAACGTACCATTTGTTAGTTTACTAATAAGTATCAGATCCATACATATCTAGCAAGGAATTGATTGATAAGGGGTTTGAACTGAAACTTGAATCTTGGTCTGAACTCTTTACTATTGTACCAAAATAGTCCTCATGAATAATATTGTTATGGGAGTTCATGTAGAATATTTTAACCATATTGTATTGGTCTATAGAAGTGTACCAAGTGTTAGTCTGCTGGTACGTATCGAGTTTTAGAAAATCCTGAAAAAACAGAAAAAAGAAACTGCCTAGTATTGGACCCATATCGCTTGTGTCAGGTGTTATGTTTGGCTTACCCTCTTCCATGTAGCAGTAGGCTGTTGGATCAGTAAATACCACCATGATTGTACTGTACCGGGTGGTATTGTAGACCCTGTTGTGAATAGTCTGTTAGGATTAGACTACTGAAGTCCTATATTATTTCATATTACATAGTTTCTCTTCTTCCTTTTTGGCGGTTAGATATTTGAACTGTTATCAGGATTTTTTACTGATGAACTCTGTTATACTAGAAATCTAACCTTAACAAGAAATTCCACGAAGCCTTGGCGTTAATTTCAAAGTCTGTTAGCAACGTAGATCCCAACAGGAGCTTGCCTCACATTGTCCAAAAAACAAAATCCACAAAGTATTTCATGGCAATAATGTTTAAAGCATTTCATTCCAGTTCATTGCTATTCCAGCTCAAAGTATTTCAAGAGTTTCAACAAGTTCGTGCATATCAAAGCCACTTGGTGGCTAACCTAATAGGTCAAAATCTGTTAGTGGAATCAATTCATTCTAATTAAATGAGTATATTTTTGTTAGTTGAGGTGTTTTTTTTTTGCCAAAGTTGATTGAGGTTATGGATTTACATTAGATGCATAACTAATAGACTAATAGTTATTAACTAGGAGACCACAACACCTCAAGATATGCATACACGTGATCCATAATAAAACCATCATGTTGAATTCCTAGTTTCCACTATCACACAAGTAAATTATACCTATCTTGTAAGTCTACAAATTACATTAATTCCTGTTCTGACTGTGAGTGTATATTCATGTGGATATAATATGATACTAAAATGTTACTGGTCATCATGTGCCTTAATTGTTTTGTTGAACTCCTGTTCTGTTTACTACTAAAAGAAGGCGACTAATATTTTGTTCACGGATCTGGACAGGGAAGGTTGCTATTCTTTGTGGTATGATCTTTATACTGAAAACCAATAATTCAGCTCATGATATGCATTTCTTCATGCTAATCCGTTGTGAATTTTAGTTCTTTTCATCTACGAATATTGAGCATAAACAAATATACCTGGCCCTATTATGAGATATTGAATTTCCGATGACAATGCTGGCTAAAATATTGTTGATTTTTTTTTTCGTGAAACAAGCTTAGTCGAGCTGATATATAGATTTTAAAAATATCTTCTTCTTTTTTCGTTAAACAGGCTTAGTTGAGCTGACATGTAGATTTTTCTAGTCTCCTATGCTTTGATATACAAGTGATAATAAATCAATTGCACTCTTCAAATACAGATAGTGGAGCAAGAAAGTCTGATCCCGGTTGAAGAGATTAACAGCCCTGCTGTGATTTGCATTGCTGCTTGGTTTGGCGCAGTTCGGTTGATAGATAACATGGAAATAAATCCATGAATACTATCATTGGATTCTAAAAGAATTTGTGGTCCTTCAGCCTATAAAAGCAGAGTGTTAGCGGTCTAAATGAAAGAAAACTGGATACTCTTCGTCTTTTCATTGATATACAATGCACAAGGATGTTCCTTATAATCTTCCTCTAATGTTTATTTCTCGTCTTTAGACATTCGTTATAAACCCACATTGACAATCAACACGGTCGGAAATGTATTTCTGAATATTAAATAATGGATTACGCTCAAATTCTCGAGCAATGTTATGCATCAAAATACATTGAGCTAGTTGTAGATTATCTTTTGTAGTTAATTATTTTTAGTATTTTGATTTTTATATTTTAAAAAATTATATTGATATCTTTATAGTTACGAAAGTAAAACATTTAGATCTATTTATCTTAATGTTGTTGGTTTTATCAACGAAAACATGAAAACAAAAAGTAAAAAGATAATTTTAATGTTTTAGTTGATGGTGACGAAGGATGTTAATCATAATAGATAATTATGTTGTTGGAGATTATAGGTGGTTGTTATGGATGAGAAGAGCGACAGTGACAAATGAAGTTTCTCTGTATTTGTATCGACGATCTTTTTGTTACTCGGTAATTGTATCGATGTCGACGCAGATGCAAAACGATCTTCATCTCTCACTGTCACTCTTTTCATTCACAACAGTCATTTGTGCTCCCAACGATATCACTATTCACCACCATTGATGTTATCAATTATCATTAATTGAAACGTTAAATTTATTTTTTTATCTTTTATTTTTATGATTATGTTGATATTAGGATAAATAGAATTAGATATTTTACTTTCATAATTATAAATATAAATATATTTTTTAACCCATATAAGAGTTTTGATGGTAATCCATAATGATAAATCTTAATTCTATTGAATAAATCATTTGACATTATCTAATAGCCAATCCAATCAAGAAAGATCGGCGTTGAGAGTCTACTTGCTCAATCTGAGTGGAGAATCTCCCGTTATGTACTCACGGCCTCCTGCATGTATCACGCGATTCAGATAATGAATAAAATTATATGATACTATTTTATCATATAGGATAATGCAATTCAAATAACGATAAAAAATCGTAGTTTTTATATAAATATCAGTTGACTGCAAACCAGAAGACAACTGCAAGCATTCACAAATTTGATATTACCGAGTAATTTGAGGATTGCAATCGAAACATTTACTTTGCAAGGCATCATATCATTTGAGGTCACATCTGAATCCATCACCGTGTTTTCCACCAATCTACTGCAGCAATCATCACTTATTACCCCCAATTCAAATCCACAAGCAATGATACGAAAACATAAACAAGCTTGATAGAATATGAGATATTTCTGCAGAAACCCTGCAACCATCACTTAGCCGTGCCAGTGGCCATCGAACTCAGCAGGATGCATGCATAGTCGACGCAGCTACCGCAAGAAACCTTGAAACTAATAGTCTCCAATAAACTTCAAGGAAAAATAAAATAGCAAATTGGTGCAGATGTGTTTCTCACAGGCACAAGAAAATCATATGACAAAACTAAATTCCTCGAAGACAAAAAGCTGATTTGAGAAGATTGGAGTAAATAACAAAACTGAGTACTCAGCGCTTGCCACCACCACCACCAAGCTTGGGACCCTTGGCAGCCTTTGGAGCACCTCCTTTTGTCTGGGTCTTCTGAGTTTTAGCAGTGACCTCAGCCTTTTTGGCTTTCTTCTCGTCCTTTGTTTTCTTTATTCGCTCCTTGATCTCGCTGCAGAAGCAAAGGTAAAAGAAACATATGGAGACTAAGAACTGATGCGTATTGTCAAAGCTTTTAGTTTTTGGTTAGAATAATTTGTAAGTTCAAATCTGAAAGCAGAAAGCTCGTGATAAAAAAAAAGACAGCCACTGAACCAATGGCCGACCGAGATAACACATCTTAATGCCTTGACATAGAATCAGAATAGTAGGTCTTAATACCTGTTCAATTATATCCTCAAAAAACAGTGTTACTAATTTGAGTAAAACAGGTAAGTTAAATAGAGAGATTTGGCCAAGAAACTGATATAACAATCACAAAGATCCTGAAACAAACAGAACAAGATTTGGATGATCAGGAGGTAAAAGCTCAAAGACAATCACTTATAGGCACACTAATGAAGAAATAGAGAAAAAGAATGGCAATTTAGCTTTTTACCAGAATAATTTGCAAGTTCAAATCTGAAAGAAGAAAGCTAGTGATCAAGAAAATTATAGCCACCCAACCAATAGCCTACAGAAATATCACATCTTAATGCCTGAACATGGCATCAGAATAATATATCTTAACACACTTATTTGAGGGTATCAGCCTGAGTAAAAAAGGTAAGTTACAGAGAGATTTGACCAAAAAATTCATAACAATCATGAAGATCATGAAACAAAAAGCACAAAATTTGGATGATCAGGAGGTAAGTAAGGCTGAGAGAATTACTTTATAAGCAAACTAATGCAGCAATATAGTAAAAGAATGGTGAGACAGAATTGGTGGTAAGAAAGATTTCTGCAAAACAAAATAGTTCCCTAAGAGGATTCCTAGGATAATGCAGCTAAACAAATGATAGAAGTAGAATCAAAATTTTTTGTCACATAATTCAGTATCCAATTCATGGGAATTAATAAACAACTTAAAGCTGCAAATGATCGGTACCGAAGAGCCGCTTCTCTTGCAGCATCACGAACTTCAGGCTTCTCAGTTCTCTTTTTCTGAATAACCTCAAGAGTAGCACCAACAATGGACCTCGAATATGGTTTCTTGGTGGCACGACGTCTCTTTTTTACAGCTTCAGCATGAATATCCTGCGATAAGAAAATCAAAACCATCATGTCCCATCAATCTGATTTAGTATACCTATCATAGACTTGGAAGGCAACCACAACAATGGCAAGTTACCTACATACCAAAACATACACATGAAAGTTATATATCACCATAAATAATAACAAGTAATTAGCTCACATTTCTAACCTATTCATCAGAAAAAAGTTCATATTTAGTAAAATAATATTATAAGAATACAGAAAAGCTAGTAACTTATCTCAAATGAAGTGAACTCATCTTTTTTAATTTCATTCATCATGATTTGATACTTAATACAAACAACATAAACACGTTGACACCTATCGACTTATAATTGAGAGATGCTAGAAGGCAGAGTAAGGAAGTACAATGGAATAAATACCTTCTTGTGTTGCTTTCTGTACATTGCAGTCCAGGTAAGCTTAGCAGGCTTCAGACGATTGTGGAAATAACGTTTGCATTTTGAATTCGCAAAAAGGAAGACCTGAAGAATTCCATGCATTAGTTAAGGAAAACATTGACACTTCTTATACATACAAGTACGAAATACGATCACAAAAAATTACCTGAGAGTCAGATCGAACAAATCTAATGCCTTTTCCGGGGTATATCTTGGCACCACTAAAACGGCAGAGTTCAGTCCTGCAGCATAAGCACATAGCATGAGTGGCTTCTTTATAGGGAGCAATCTTATGAGTTTAGGTTTAATAACCATTAAAAGAGACAACAGAAGTCTAGGACATTGTCTGATAACTTTATTAGACTGAAGTGAAGGGGACAAGTAAATGATAAGAGGAGTGGAAGAAAGCCGTCATCAGTAAAGAACACACAGGGTAAATGTTAATGCAGGATATGACATTAACTATTAGAAAGGTATGCATGATGCATAAGGTACGATTCTGACGTACTTCAGAACCATCTTATTAGATTTCCTTCAACACGTTCACCTGAAGACATGAATAAGTAATTAGAATTATAACTGAAGAGGCAACGATTAGTGCAGATATTTAAACAAAAGACAACTAAATTCAAACAAAATTTCCAACACTAGAAGCGACAGAGAAAGAAATCATGATCGACATACTTAAAAGACCTCTAGAAATAGGTACAAACCAAAGAAAAAATAGTTCTGCTTAAGAACTATAAATTTGTTAGGCCAAAGCCCACGCCATTTTCCTGCATTGAGGCTAGGGAACAAAGAAGTCACAATGAGATTAAAGCTCAGTAATTTTACAGCATATCCAGATATACAACAAAAGTCAGGCATTAAAGGTCAAAATAACAATTTAAATCAACCCAATCATGAACGCGTTTGCATATAGTAATGCCCCCATTAATGAAAACTTCGGACAAATAACAGTTCAAAAGATCCAGCTCAAGATTGAGATCCTAATCCAATCCTAGAAAACTTTGAAAAAATGTTGTATTTATCACAAGGAATCAATGATCGGACAAATGAACCCCTGAGAAAAATTATGTACGTGCAACCCTCCATTAAAAAAACACCCAACCAATAAGTGCAATATAACAGCTTCCTAAAGCCTCAACATCATAAAAATAACAAATTTTCATCATGGAAGAAGAACAAACTGAAAGAAAAATAGTACACACTCTACGACAAGCATCAAAATAAACAACATGGAGAACTAAATCGTTGATCAACATTCCATGAACGCATACGAATTTCATGCATTTCATAAAAGATCAAGAAGGTCAAAAAATTGGCGAAGGTGTAAATCCATACGACATCTCAGGCAACAAAACTAGGAACAGCCTTAATGAATCGGATGCTCAGCCAACATGCGATTCAACCCCGATGGTTCAGCAATCAGCGACTATCCATTTAAACGCAATAATTTCAAGATCGAGGGAGCAAGCTATTATCCAATAAACCGAGAGAATCAAGTAAAAGTTGGGGTTTCATCGAAGAAACAAACGACAGATTGAACTGAAGCGATGCGGCAAAGGCAGCCTACCTCCAAAGAAGCCAAGCCGCGGAAGGTGATGGCCGAGGGAAGTCGCGGGGTAATATAGCAACTCCCTGCGGCCGATTAGGGTTTCTTTGTGGATCGTTGGCCGACGATCTCGCCCGCGAATTAATCTCAACCGTCCAAACTCCGAACCCAATACAAGAAGGAAGATGAATGGACCCAATAGCTCCACCGTCCAAAGCCCAAATCCAATTAGACGAAGCCCAAAGATCACGAGAAAGTCTATTATCTTTTCCTGATTAAAGATTTATTAATTATTTAGTGTCCCGAATAAATGGTTTTGCTATAGCAAATAATAAATACAATGTTAATTATAATTATCGATTTGTTCAAATTTGCTCGTAAGAAGCTCGAAGTAGTATTGACTATAAATTATAGCCACTTGATTTTGTGGCCAATTTCTTTTTGTTTTCCTCTTATTTTATTTTTGCGATGAAAATTAGTTTGTAATTAATGATCTTGACATCATCTTTTGGCTTTTTTCCTTCAGGTGAAAATTTTCGATCTTTGATATCATCTGCTCGTGCTCTACAAATTACTCCAAAAAATCTCGTGATGAGGCATTATCTGCTCCAAATTTTTTGCTAATTGTTGATATTTCAAAAGGAAAACTAAGATGATTCTTAGTATTTGATACAAAAATAGGCCAATGATGCAATCTTAGACATTGCAACAAATATGCACTATATGATCATCATTCACTAAGACAAATTCTCGGTTCGAGCTAATACTACACTTCACCAGCTTCTTCGCTGGCATTTTTCTCTGGATCAGAGTTAACAACAGGCAGATTTCTCCTGTATTGGGGAGACGTCAACCTTCTCTCTAAAGGTGTCTTCCTTTTGCTCACAACGAATCTGTTCACTCCCTTCCTCATTGGCATGATCTCTGGGAAATCTTCATCAGGAATGTTGCTCAGCTCAGAAATGTCCTTTATCTGAGCAACCCGACGAAACCACCTTGCTGCCTTTGCTTCCTCTGACATGTCAAGCGGATCAGGTTCCTTCACCAGAGATCCTTCTAAGCTCTTCCTGCTGGAGGCTGGGCTCAACCCTCCGTTGACATTTTGTGAACTTTCCTTTGCAGTGGCGTCATCATCACCACCATGTGTGCTGTAAGGAGGTTCGCAGTTCCTGTTATTATTGCTGTCACTCCATGAGTTGCCTGGAGTCCCAGCTGAAATCACAGCAGATCCATCATAAACATTACCTGCCTTGTGCTCATTCAAGTTTTCTCCAAACGAGCTTGCATTTGATGTCCTGCTAACATTAGATTGGCTCGTAGACTGAACATCAAGTGGCTGTGCTGTCTTTTCACTAGAAACAAAGTTAGAAATTCCTGTCTTATTCTCTTCCAATTTCTCTGAAATAGTCCGAGACTTCTCATGTGTTGCCAAACCTTCCGATGCAGAATCCTTGGTAGGCGAAGTTTCAGGATGCTTATCGCTCAGCCATAAATTGCCTTTATCTGAGCAACCCCGACGAAACCACCTTGCTGCCTTTGCTTCCTCTGACATGTCAAGCGGATCAGGTTCCCTTCACCAGAGATCGCTTCTAAGCTCTTCCTGCTGGAGGCTGGCTCAACCCTCCGTTGACATTTTGTGAACTTTCCTTTGCAGTGGCGTCATCATCACCACCATGTGTGCTGTAAGGAGGTTCGCAGTTCCTGTTATTATTGCTGTCACTCCTGAGTTTGCCTGGAGTCCCAGCTGAAATCACAGCAATTCCATCATAAACATTACCTGCCTTGTGCTCATTCAAGTTTTCTCCAAACGAGCTTGCATTTGATGTCCTGCTAACATTAGATTGGCTCGTAGACTGAACATCAAGTGGCTGTGCTGTCTTTTCACTAGAAACAAAGTTAGAAATTCCTGTCTTATTCTCTTCCAATTTCTCTGAAATAGTCCGAGACTTCTCATGTGTTGCCAAACCTTCCGATGCAGAATCCTTGGTAGGCGAAGTTTCAGGATGCTTATCCTTTTTTGCAAAGTAATCTGGGGGAAAAGGGACAAAAGGTACAAAATTGGAACTATTGGCTTGCTCCAAGGCTATGCGTCTCTTGTAATGTGGTGACGTTAAAGACCGATCCTTCTTTTTGCTGATAACGAATCGATTCTCACCTTTGCGCATTGGCATGATCTCTGGGAAATCTTCATCAGGAATGTTGCTCAGCTCAGAAATGTCCTTTATCTGAGCAACCCGACGAAACCACCTTGCTGCCTTTGCTTCCTCTGACATGTCAAGCGGATCAGGTTCCTTCACCAGAGATCCTTCTAAGCTCTTCCTGCTGGAGGCTGGGCTCAACCCTCCGTTGACATTTTGTGAACTTTCCTTTGCAGTGGCGTCATCATCACCACCATGTGTGCTGTAAGGAGGTTCG
The DNA here is from genome assembly GCA_004837865.1 of Musa balbisiana. Lineage (NCBI taxonomy): Eukaryota > Viridiplantae > Streptophyta > Magnoliopsida > Zingiberales > Musaceae > Musa > Musa balbisiana. The sequence goes on from CM017194.1 coordinate 34,413,886, forward strand.
CAGTTCCTGTTATTATTGCTGTCACTCCATGAGTTGCCTGGAGTCCCAGCTGAAATCACAGCAGATCCATCATAAACATTACCTGCCTTGTGCTCATTCAAGTTTTCTCCAAACGAGCTTGCATTTGATGTCCTGCTAACATTAGATTGGCTCGTAGACTGAACATCAAGTGGCTGTGCTGTCTTTTCACTAGAAACAAAGTTAGAAATTCCTGTCTTATTCTCTTCCAATTTCTCTGAAATAGTCCGAGACTTCTCATGTGTTGCCAAACCTTCCGATGCAGAATCCTTGGTAGGCGAAGTTTCAGGATGCTTATCCTTTTTTGCAAAGTAATCTGGGGGAAAAGGGACAAAAGGTACAAAATTGGAACTATTGGCTTGCTCCAAGGCTATGCGTCTCTTGTAATGTGGTGACGTTAAAGACCGATCCTTCTTTTTGCTGATAACGAATCGATTCTCACCTTTGCGCATTGGCATGATCTCAGGAAAGTCATCATCGGATATTGTACTGGCAGGACCAGATGCAACGTCGAGCTCTGCAACTTTCTTAGACCATTTCTCAGCAGCGTCAGAGGAATCTCCACTCTTGCTCTCTCTTGTGCTATTGAACCTCTCAACTGTCGATTCACTCAGCCAACGTGTTCTCATGGAAGAAGCTGAATCTTCCGTAAGTGGAAATTGTTGCACATCATTATTTGCATTATGTGACCCACTAAACATATTTTTGGGTAAAGACATAGAAGGAACGGAGTCATAATCCCTCTTCTCACTTGGTATTCCGTCTCTGTATTCCGAAGAGTTCCCCATTTCACCATTTAGTTCTGCAGGAGTTGCCTGATGATTTGAACCTGCCAAAGTAGATGAGCGACCAAGTATTCTGTCTAGTCTCTGACTCACTGACGATTCAGAGGCTTTACTAGAGTCCATCCTACCCAAACCACTTGGTTGATCTGCATTACTTTGAATGGTTGAGCTTCTATTATACTGTAAGCCAACTCCTGTGGCAGCAACATTTTGTGGGGCTTCTCCAGGGTGCCTGCAGTCACACCTTAAGCATGACATGTTCCTCCCATAATTATAGAAGTCACATCTGGAACAAGAAAAATAATGAGTTACAAAGATCAGAAAACAAAACACAATAATCTTGGTATGGAAAAGGGGGCTTACTGAGGACACTCCCACTCTCCACCAGTCAAGACCTTTTTTGGTCGTGTGTCATTACACTCGAGGCATCTCATATTTCTTGCGAAGTTCATGAAACTACATCTGTGACAAGAGAATGATATAAAAAACCCTTAACAAATTTGGAAGACCACATTACACCAACATGGGACTTCTGTTTACCAAAAACATTAAACAATACTGCCAACCGGAACTTATAACATAATTCAACTAGGCCATGTGTACCGAGCTCCTTGCAAGAATTACTTGCTGTATAATAATAGAAAACTGAATTATGAATGTCAAAATTGATCTTTTCCAATATGAGTAGTTATTTTATCACAACAAGTCAACTTCAAGATAAGATGACCATGTGTCTAAACTTGATAATCATGAGGATAAAGGACACTGTATTGTCATTCATCCATCTCGGGACTTAAGAAACAATACTTAAAGAGTAATCTGAAGTGAAAATGAAAAGACAAATGTTCTAATTCATTTCATGAAGGAATCAAAAAAAGACTGCCAGCAAGAGATGACTGTCCTGTGCAGGTAAGAAAACAGAAGAGAAAGATGTAATCCAAAATGTAATCAAAATCATTTCTTGACTCATAATGAACTGAAACAGGTTTCTAAACCATTCTGTTTGGATGTATTGTTCAAGACAACCACAGCTATAACTCCACATATTTTAGTTAGTTCTCTACAGAATATGCAACTAGAAGACTATTTTATTAAGGAGGCAACACAACCTGCAACTGTTGGAGGATAGTAATGTTTCAGTGTGCAACACCTTGCACCCATCCAGAGGCTACATATTATGTCAAACTTTGGTTACAGCTGCTAAATATCTGGTTCGTTTCAATAAATGTTGAATTTCATTTCTCAAGGCAAGTCCAATGATATTCATCTCCATGCATTCGTGTTTTGATGATCAATTTTGTATTCTATTAATCAGATTTAAATCAATATTTAGGTGCATTTAGACTCTGATATGAGCTCACACTAGGGATGAATAAGCCTAATATGGTCACTTTATGATGCTACATAGCACGACCATCACAAATATTTGAATCCAAAACAGATTTGAAGAAGGGGTCAGTTGGGTTTACACTAAATACATACTACTTCAAGATTGAAGCAAAATTGAAGCTTAACAATAGAACTCAATCGAGGGTTGGAGGGTACCACAGAATCATCACTTTTATTGGATCCAATGCAGACTAAATATCTTAAAGATTCAGGGATAATCTTTTACTCTAGAGGCAGTATATATTAGATGTCGAAGTAAATTGTTCCAACTGACAATATCCAATTTGGTATTAGGCAACAGTGGTTTAGCACCTGTTCATTATAGCACACCGGTTTTTCTTACTGAAAAGTATGTCCCATTCTTACTAGGCAGACACTCAACATTTTCTTTTATCTTATTATTCATCTCAACCTTCTTTCTCACTTCTTAATCTTTTTATCTCTCTTGCATATTATTTCTTCACAAATATTTATTTTAGTCATTTTTATTTTCATATTTGAGCTGAAAAAAGTGAGTAGTTATGGCTTCATTTTGGCCTACGAAAAAAATGGCACCTGCAAAAATGGTCTTAATGATGAAAAATATCTAACAATCCAAAAAAAATGATAGTTATTCTGGGTGTAAAGAAGACGACCTTTATCTACAAGCTCAATCAATCAAATAATTTTATCAAGAAAACTAAGCAAGATAACTTCAGTCCTTTAGCCATTTAATCCTTTCAAGTGCCTCCACTATGACTCCAGACTTTTTTGAGTGTTCTGATATAGAATTTTAAACTTTAAAGCAAGGTCTGCCATACCGAAGCGTACCGCCCGTACCGGGCGGTACGTACCGGTCTGATAGGTTATCGGTACGCGGACCGCTCGGTACCGCTACAGTACTACAGTAGCACTGCTACAGTATGAAAAAAAAATATATAAAATTGTTCGGTACACCCTGATGTACCGTTCGGTATACCGGTATAGTATCGTACCGAGCCTGAATCGAAACGCCGGTACGGTACGATACGGCGAACCTTGCTTTAAAGAACTGAATGTCGATGAGTCCTCAAATCATGAGTTTAGATTTAAAAGCATGGATGTAAATAGTTTATCTTCAAAAAGAAAAGGAGGCCAAATTATGAGGCTCAAGCCATTAAAAGGACAAGAGAGCCAATATCATGCAGCTTTGCCTCATATAATGGAGAGAATATTTTCATGATTCAAACAAGATGCCCGAGTCAAAAATAGGAAATCTTTTCTCTACCAGACTCACCCTCTAAATAGTTATTTAACATTGTTGAATAATATGTAGCCTGCACAATTACCAAATTAAAGAGTTAATAATTGAAAATTCTTACAGCATGTATAACAATATGAAGCTAAGCATGCCACTCTACAAATGACACATTAACCTACTAGAAGGAAGATACCAGCAAGGAAACTCAACTGAACATATGGAATGGTGTTGTTTTTAACTCTGCTACTAACTAAATCAAGGTTTAAAAGATTGAAAATGCTGGCTTCACTGTTTAATTATAAAGCTAAAATTTAAAGATCAGAAACATGGCACTTACTTTTGGCAAATCCAGTCACCTCTTTTCATTTCAGTATTTTGTGAAGCAGGTCTTAAGGACTGTTGCCTTAAAACAGATTGTTTAGGAGTTGACTCTGATAATCTGACTTCTTCACCAGCTGTGCTCACGTTTACTGCAGCCAACAGACTGCGGATTGATGTTTCCATATGTTGTTTAGCTCTTAGGTACGTCTCATCTTTACAAGCAGAAGAGTTGGATACATAGCTCAACAAGTACCGCATGACATCAAAAGTTTTTGCACTCTCAATCTCAAGTCCCTGATATTTTTCAATAAAATAAGTATTATTTTGGCCAGTCAAATTTCTAGAGTGCTCTTCCAAACATACAAATGTTTATTTAGTATCCTATAGAACCAATATTTTGTTGCCCTTCTAGCAAATAGAACAATGGCAATTTGATTTACTTGAGACAAATATATGGCAAACATTACTTATTGATTTCTTCTATGTTACTCAACTCTTTAATAACAGAAAACAGGTGGAGACAAGAGGGCAATTTCCAATCATATCAAAAATAAAAAAAACTTTTCTATGGTAAAGAGATTTAGAGATCTCCACATCACTTAGCATAAGATTGCATTTCAAATGTTTCCAAAACATTGAAATTATCTCTACCAGGCTATCAAATACACCACCAAGTCCAAATTATTATCACAATCACTTGAAGACACAACAAGGATCACAAATAATGGATTCAACACTCACCATATATCTTTTTCATTGAGATTTAATTTTATTCTCTAGTCATTAGCACCAAACAGGGAAAAGATTTAATTTTATGCTGGTATGTGCATATGGCTTATTTCTTCCCCTTACATTATTGAATTATGGATTGGTTCATCAGCATAATAGCCATTGTAAGAATAGTTTACAATATCATCCAATTCCATAGGATATGCATTCCAAATTGGTGCCATCGTTGTCCAATTTCTTGCCTTATAGCCAGAATTTGGTTGCAATAAACTAGAAACTTGTTGAATTCAACCTGAGTTGGTAGATTTCAACTAATTCTACCTGGTTTGAAAACCTCAAAAGCAGACCAAGAAGAGCACAAGAAAAAAACTGTGAAATATGTTATGAAATCTTTCACAAATATTTTTTTTTGTGAAAATTGAAAGTCTGTAATAATTTTTTGTTACATTATGTTATTTTATGCTTTTCATTTTAAATGTGTTAACAATATAAATCATAATTCATATATCATTTAATGACTTGAGCTTTTGAATCATTATGATGATTAAAAATTTAAGATGATATCAAAGAAGAAGGTCCTATGTTCAAATATTATCCAAACCATACATTTAAAAATATATCCCCTATTAATACAAATTATACATGGTGGGTTGAAGACAGTTAGAGGGGGTGTTAAGAATATAAATAATAGATCAGGTCTCATCTAATGAGTTAAGCTTTTAGATGGAATGACTGGTAAAAAAGGTCAAGAAAACTATTTCTCAATTGACACTGATCCCACCAATCTGATCCAACTGATCTTATTGATCCTGATCATATCACTTTTAAGTGGTTCCAATCCTGAATCAATCTTGTGAACTATGCTTTCAAACTTATATCCTTCAAGTTGAATTACCCATTTTGCTTGTGCAATATACACCTTCCCACAGGGTTCACAAGACTGAGACTTCTCTAGAATGAATCATGAAATTTGGTTTTCTCACATGAATGGAAATTAGATGTGATTTCCTAGAATGCGGAAGGCGTTGTTGAATTACTGGAAGACAACTGCAGTTCGTTAAGATACATTAACACTATGCAATAACTTATTGAGATTAGCTTGGGAAAGACAAATCAACTGAGATTTCAATCAAGGTTGAACCCAAAAGAGAGAGAAAAAAAAAAAGAAGGTTTCAAGGGTGAGCAATCATGTGAGTTTTGGTCTCGATGTAATGTGTTTCCATTTTTCCTCCTTTTCTCATCACTCTCTCTTTTTTAATCTTGATATTTAGCTTTTTTGATCCTTCAGAATCATCTGTTTATCATCTTCATACTCGTTAAATTATACACACTAGGTTCATTCACAAAGATCCTTCTCTTAATAATAAGAGAACACCAACTTTAAGATTGTACCCATGCCATACAAGTGTAGTGCAATTTAAGGTTTTTCCATGTGCTCCACAAAGAATCCGACACGAGGAAAATGGAAAGGAAAGAGATCCTTGCCACCTATAGGGTAGACCATGCTTTGCCTAGGTTTGCATAGGGCCACAAAAGTAGCACTAATCGGCATGTAGACAATGCTTTGCCTAGGTTTGCATAGGGCCACAAAAGTAGCACTAATAGGCAATTGCCTCACTCAACCAATTGAACAACAGTTTGTACACTTAGAGGAAAGCATTGGCATCTTTTGGCGGACTAGTTTTCAAGCAAAGTTTCACACTACATTCAGCTGTGACACTAACCACCATTTTTCAATTTCTAAAGACTCTATATTGCTTATTTATGGCTTCTGTAATAACAAAAGTAGCAAGAAGCAAAGAAGAGGAAAATGGAGAGCAAGGAGGAGAAAGACGGGAGCTTTACATTGTTTCCGACACCACTGAGGAATGACCTCAACCGCCTGGTGGAATTTGAACCATTCTTAAACAGGAACGGTGAGCCGTGCTCCACAATTATCTCAATATCCTTCTTTTCTAGCGAACTGGAAATCAACCGTAAAGAAACATCAGCAGAAGAAAAGAGAAAGAATTCACACACCAACATTAAGAAACACTATCAAAGAAATATGGTTACTGCTGAGACACCAGCGCATGACCTCAACAAATCAGGTCGATCCCTAGCAAAATGAAGGCACGCTTCGGCAGCTTTCACGAACTCTTCTGTCAGCGCTTCTCCGGCCAACAGCGAATCATCATCCCCGTCATCAGCAGCTGCTGGAACCCGACGATCGTAATAACCTCCGGCAAAGAGAAAGTCAACAAGCCTTGACCACTCGGGCCAGGGGTGGGCTGCGATGGAGCTCGGCGACGAGGTCGTCGCGGCGATATTTCCCGGTTCGGCGCCGGCGGCCTGGCCATGGGTTCGGGCTGCGCCACGGACGGTAAAAGAAAGCCGGGGGCGTAGGCTGGAGGAGAGGAGGCGGGGAGCGTAGGAAGAGGAGGCCGAGAGAGCAGTGAGGCGGGCGCCGGAACGACGGGGAACGCGGACGGCGGCGGGGAGGGGGAGTTGCGCCGCGAGGAGTACATGAAGCTTGGATACGCCGCCCATTGCGACCGGCTTCAGAGTGCGGTGGGGAGCAACCACCGGGAGGGAGACGAGGAGCGAGCAAGGGTTTTGAGACGATGGTCCGACGCCTTCACAGAGTAGAAAGGAATCTTCCAGATGCGGGAATGGGTGGTGGTGATGCTATCGGGTGAGCTGAGGAGGCAGCATGTAACGAAAAATCTTGTCAACACGAGCATTTCGAACGTATGGTTCGATCTAGAACGGCTCGTTAACAAATCGGTTCAATTGAACCAACTAATTGACGTGAACCGAAGACATCGAACACACTGTGGTTCGGCCGAGATCGAGGATCCAATGTACTCCTAGCGACAGGCCCCTCTTGTAGAAGTGGAATAGTGGGCTGAGGGGCTCTACGGTCGGGCCAGGCCCACATCGGGCCCACATAATTTGAAGCCCATACTGGATGTGGTTTTGATAAGAAAATAATTTCATATTTTATTTATTTAACTTATCCATCGAATGATACTTACATTTGTTATATCTGCGTATATGCCTATATAAATATGTATATATACACACATGACAACCTATAATCCAGGTATAAAATAATTAATGTGCATCCTATCATGGTCTAATCAATACATGATAACTAAACATGCACCTTTTATTGTTATGCATGAGCATAAGTTTTAGGAATTTTAGTTACTACAGGACATGAAACCACATTAAAATAGCATATGCTTAATTTGGACATTAATTTCACACATAATTAGCATATGTTGCAAGCAAACTGTGAATGATAGACACAATTGTGTTCATTCTAAAGATGGGTGTAATACAAGTGTGACTGTTATATGTCATATCCATTTATAAATGATTTATAAAGCTATACTTGTCTCTCTATATATTAAAGTTATATTTGTAAGAATTTAGTACTCTTTTTAGCATCATATGAGTGCAAGCATAGCTATAACTTAGATTTGTATTCTACGTAAGTGTTCTATCCAGGCACCCCATGAAAACAAACTTATGAAACCCTCGGTGAAGTACTAAAGATGAGATGAGAATGGAGGATGAATTACTGTGTTCGAATCCGCAGGGCATACTGAAATGAACAGCCATTGTCCCAATCACATAAGGGAGAGGAGAGAATCTTGTTGTTTCAGTAATATTCTCCTTCGATGTTGACATTACATGATGATTCAGCTTCTGCTCACTGTTCATGAGAAAATGAGATGCACATATGATCCGTTGGCGACTTGTAGACGCAACATAACTTCCCAAGTACGCATCTGTCGCAATGTTCCACAGCATTTGACCTGCTATCATTCTGAAGGGCGGCAGCCGTTGACGTCCAAGGTGTCGGCACATGATCCAAATCCAAGAAAAACACGTTTCTGATGCAAGAGATTACAGCACATATAGTAATGGATCCTCTCCTCCGGAATCAATGATCAGTTCTTGTGAGCTCTGGCAGCTCCATTAGAGCACCTAAAAAGCTGTTGTTGTTGTTGCTGTTGAATGGCTTGAGCACAGTTTGCTAAAGCTGTGATGTGAGTAAGCATCCACGAAGAGTAGTTTACTTGGCGAGCTCAGAAGCAGTGGAAATGAGTAAGCCTCCATGGAGAGTGTTCTGAGAGGTCATCATCACCCACTGCATCCAATGCACGACGTGAAAGGTTTCTCGACAAGAGAAACCTAATCTTCTGATTTGTTTAGCAAAAAGGAAAGATCATTATCTCATGTACTTGAATGTGCGTACTCCAGAAATGGAGAAGAAGAGAGGATAATGATCACGAGCGCACAGCATTCTTACAAGTCTCAAAAGATGATCCATAATCTATTCATCTCTCTACTGGACTTGCATATGAAGTTTCTTACAAGACTTGCAGACGTACTGTGCACCACCAACATACTTGCTGCTGCCGAGGAGGTGCAAGATGAACCCACCAAGAAGATATGATTCGACTACAGTCTGCAATTCATTTGTCGACAACAGGCCATTCCCAAGAGTTTTAATGGTTGATGTAATCCCCCCAGCTTGGATTATCTATAAGAACAACCGTCCTTTTGATTGGTTGCTGTCATCCTTTGTGTTCTTGCGTAGTATTATTTTGATACTAAAACACCTCCCACTTCTCAAGTGGGCCATTACAATCTCCTCCCATCCTTGCTTTTTCCTTTTGGCATGTTGGTGGGTTATCATCAGTTTCTTCTCCATTCCATTTGTCATGCCAAACCATTTGCACTTATGAGGCCAATTACAAAAGTATTGACTCCAAGAAATGGAGATGTGACTTCACATGCTCAACATATATTTTCCTTCCTTTTTCATATTAACATAGCTTAAAGCTTAACCATTTATTTACACATGAATCTAAGTATGCTTCTTGATTTGACTACAACTCTAGATCAGGAAAACACCCAAAGCTTTGTATCAGATGTTAGAGTAAAAGCAAAGAGATCAGTTGTGAATAGAATTCCAATTTACTAATCACATAAGTTTACAAATAATAGACACACTGAAAAAACAACATGATTTGGTAATTGAAGAAAAAAGGGGATCCATTTGCACTGCAAGATTGATAGGATTTTGTGTTTTATAGAGCTTGAAATCTAAATATCATATCTCACAGGTGAGAGACACCCACTACCAAAAGGGGTACAGTAGTTGCTCACTCAAATGCAGCTCAAGTGCAATTATATTGCAGGCCAATCCCACTTGTTACTTAATCAATAGTAACTCTGCCTGTGCTGCTCCTACTACAAGATGTGATACGTATTTGTGCAAGAGAGACTGTTGACATTACTATTTATCATGCCATAAAATGTTCGGTCATGAGGAGTAAATGGGAGGAGCAATCAATGTCACCAGCGTCCACAAAATGGAAAGGACAAAGGCATTCAGTAGTGTCAAGGAAAGCCAAGGGGACAGCAGCTCACACCTCCAAATAAAAATAACATGGATGTTGACTTTAAGGGGTGCTGGGCATGCCCTGTCCTTTGGACCTGTAATACCCTCCCCATGGCATTGCCACCATTAAATTTGGGAGAACCAGCAGCTCTTTCGTCTGTGAGAGGTTCATTCCAGATGATCAAAATGATAGGCCGAAAGAGGGGTCTGACTCTGCTTCAGCTGTTGGCACTGCTGCTCCTGTTGTCATGCCTTGTTCATCCTTTGGGTGCTGTTCCTGCACACAGTTAAGTTCTTCTAATCCTTTCACTGACATCTCTAATATGTTCTTGTTGGAGTCATTCGGTTTGGCAATCAAAAGTAGATGATCAATCGAAGTGTTCTTACCATTCCTTGGATTGCTGCAGTAGGGAGCCTAAGTTTTGGGAGCAAGGATACGCCAGTTCTTGAAGACACAACAGACCAGGTTCTCTCTCTCTCTCTCTCTCTCTCTCTCTCTCTCTCTCTCTCTCTCCTCACACACTGTGGATTGCCAGTATTTCTTTCTTCCTCCTCGGGGTAAAACAACTATCTTCTCTGTTCAGTGAACATCATCATTCATTCAGCAGCGATGGCTGAATGAGATGATCTAAACGAGTTCTGTTGATGCAGGTGACAAGCAGAGACATGCGAATGATGGAAGAAGAAATCTCAAAGATGGAGATTGCAAGCAACGACTACCCAGGATCAGGTGCCAACAATCGACATGATCCAAAAAGTCCTGGCAGAGTTTGAAGTCAATAGCTAATGTTCTAGCAGTGATGAGTGTGCAGTGAGGGCATGGAATCAATGAGTCTAGCAAAATTAGCTCTTTGGGTTTTATATGTAGTTTAATGGATTGGTAGTGTCACTGTATGAATCATCAAGAGTATAAATGAAGGTTCATCATAAATTTATCTCCTATATCTTCAATTATGTGGTGTTGGGGTGTGCTTATTTGCTCAAAGACCAAGATGTTATATGGATAATTTACATTGCCTATGCCTAGATGTTGATGGAAACTTTAGTCATTCCTCTAAGTTATCTTTTAGTTATGTGAGTCAATTGACTACCCTTTTTTTTTTCTTTTCATTGTTGTTTGTCATTGATTTGCACATATTATGATATCAATGCTCAGAATTTTGATGGTGCTCTTTGGACTGATGAATGCTTTGACCATAATGAATATGTTGGATGCATAAAATAAATGTGGTATGTTCACCTACATTGAAAGTGATGGAATTTGGTCAAATTATTCAGCACTTTTGATTATGCAAAATATGAAATTTAAGGTTAGGAAGAGGAAATTGATTTAATTGCTAAATTTAGAAAAAGAAAGGTAGAGTTATATGTTGTACAAAGGATGTAAAATCAAAATATTTTTTTAATAAATTGTTTAATTAATAACTTATACATTACTTAGATCTATAAATAATTATTGAGATTATAAGTTTATTATTATATTATAACAAATGAGGTAAATAAATATCTACAAAATATGAAAAATAGAGGTGGGACCTCATGGTATCATATGGACATAAAAATGAGAATTTAAAAGATGCATGATGATTACAATGAGATATTTTTTTTAGTATTTGATATATAAAATAATAAATATATTCAAAACTATTCTAATTATAAAGGAATATAAAGACTAAAGGAAGAATAGAATACAATGCAATAAACACTATTTATTTATTAAAATAATCAATGAAAAATATAAAGAGAAGAAAACTAATTAATCCAAGTTGCTTGTTGCTTGCATGGTTGGATGGATCTTAGAAGCATATTTGAGAGGGATTAAGTGTGAAGTTGCTAAGGAATCCCAACATTAACGGATGAATATTATCCTATCTTTCCTTAAATTAGGGAGAAGGCATGTTTTTAATGAAGGCTAATTTTAGGTATGCATGTGGATTTTGTTAGGTGGAGAGTAGTTGATAGACCTATATGTATCAACTAGCTTCAAGTGAGAAGAATCTCAATCAAATGAACAATGTCTTATTGGAATTCTACCTTCTCAAACAAATCTTGGATTGATTCATTAGATTTGGTTGGATTTGATTCACTTAGGCTTAGTAGCAAATAATGAGATTGTCTCAATCCCTCTTTAATCTCTTAAAACCTCTTTTCTAATATTTCTAGTTAGTAAGGTGGAAGAATAAAGACTTTGATAGTATTATCGGATTCGAATCTTCGTTATTTATCGAAAAAGAATAATAAATACGATGAGATCTTAATGAAATATATGATTAAATTTAGAAATAAAATTTAAAAAATACTTCATCTAACATGAAAGGAAACAATATAAAAATAAATAAATTTTCAAAAAAATTCTTGTTTCCCAAATATCCTTATCTTCTTACTCAAATATCCTATTCAAAAGTATTATCAGTTATATTATTTTTATATAAACTTATAGTATTTTTATCGTCTCCATCAAAACACTATAAATCTATTAAAAATCTAAAAGAAATTGACTCAAAACTCAATATAAACCAACTTATATAAAAAATAAAACTTCAAATAATTATTCTTATCGGTTTAGCAAAAAAAAAAACAACTAAATACGTCAGGTATAGTATTTTGACTATTATAAGTCTATTTAAGAACATTGTCACTCATATAAAAAAAAATGAAGCTTCAAATATATATATATATATATATATATATATATATATATATATATATATATATATATATATATATATAGGAACAAAAGCAAACAAATAAGCTTATAATATTTTTAGATATATTCAAAAATAATATAAATAAAAATTATATTAAAAAAGATAAAAACAAAAAAAAGTGTTTTTTTTCCCGAAAATTCACCCAAAAAAAGAGATAAATTTGAGCCGCTGACTCATCCACGGCAGAACGCTTCGAGTTCGCCATCAGCCGTCGTCATCGCCTCATCCAAGCGAATCTTTTGGCATGATTCATTGGGCTCGTCGTCAGCCGTCGTTGTCCTTTTGGCCGCGACCGTCTGCAAAAGGCCAGCCATGGCGCTCTCCGGGCGGTGGATGGGCCCGTAGTCCCCGATGATTCGTCGTCGTCATTGCAAACTTCTATCCAACGAATCCTTTTCCTTCTTCTGTGTTTTTTGTCTGATCGAGAGAACTCCTCGTCATCAGCGGTAACGTCGAACCGTTCTCATTTGGCGGTGGATCCGAAAGCGACGTGTTTTGGTACTTCCTCCTCTCTTGTATCGGTACTAGTCCTGTGTAGCCTCTGCAAGCGGCGCACACACCTTCTTCATCACCCTCTCTTCCGAAGGTATAAGATCCACCATCGTTCACCATGTTTTTAATCTATTCCTCTCGTCTTATTTTTCTTTTACTCATCATTTTTCAGCTTTTGCTATTATGATGTTGATTACTGTTTGTTAAATGTCCCTCCTTTTTGTCTTTTGGTTTACATTTAGTTGTGGTACGCCTGCACTCACTGTTTGCTTTTGTTCTTTTGGGTTGACCCAATCAAATGATAAGAGGGATTGGTGATTTTAGTGGACGTTTGTTCGTGGACATACACACATCTACCACCAACGAGTTGAGGTAGAGAACCTTGATAATATTTTTCTCTTATGGCATGAATGGCTATCGATTGGACTGCTGTGCGTGCTGACTTCTTGACAAGAAAAGCCTCTTTTAAGTGACAAGGCAGTATCTTATTACACGAACTTAAATGTATGGTTGATTCTCTCTTTGTGGTTTTCTTCTTTAGCCATTTATCGCAAATGGGATATGAGAATCACTGACTTTGCCTCATAGCTATTGTTTCAAGATATTTAAGTATTGCCGCCTGGTTGGTTCTGTTGATGACAGATGATGAGATGAAAGTTCAATCATAAACCATGACATGTGATTCGAACATGAAATTGAATGTAATGATGTTGGCTTGTGGAACCTCACTGAAAGAATGATTTTATTGGGTGGAGGATGTAGATGAAGTCTGCTTGGTTAGGATTAGATATGATCATCTCTGATTCATCAAGAAAGATACTGGTGAATGACCATTATATATTCCACTGGGGCCTGCACCATAAAAACGATCTCTACGATCTACATGAGGGGACCTCAAACCTTGCAGTTGCAAGGGCATCAATAATGCGCTATACTAGTCACTACGAATTCTGCTTAAATGATTTTAGAAGCAAAACTGGTTTGTCCAAAAAAATCTCCTTGGGACTAATCTATTTAAGGTGGTCACTTGTCTGATATTTGCTTTATCTTTAATATATGGCCATTTTAAGTTTTTAAGATGCTCATAAGTAGAAGTTGATGAATATTTAATATGCTCATAGGTAGAAGTTCATGAATATCTTTGGTGGTAAGACAAATCACTTGAGTAGATTTAGGATTTAGGGAATAAGTTTTAGAATAGCTGAATGGAAAGACTCTTAATTTAAAAGACCATGAGAGAGTTCCTTATTCCTAGAAGACTAGAAAGCTGAAGTTGGACCATTTGCTATGATTCACTGAGGATCAGTATTTGGAGATTTCTTCAGCTGCATTAGTTTCACCAACGTGGCTGCAGGTTATGCATTTCTCATTCATGATGAAGATATTGCAAGAATCGACAAGAATAGGGATGTTATATTCATCAAGATATCAATCACTCTCTATGGCTAATAAGGGTTAAACATATGGTCTGAATATGTGGGGGCTGAAACTGTTGGAAGAATTTTTAGATAGAATGAGAATGAGGCCATGATATGTTATCTTTGTTGCATTTCTTCATGGTCAGGAAGCTCAAGGAATTTGATCAGTTCCTTATTTGTGATACATTTCTGAGAGGTGATGATTATATTACTCAACCCTCTTTTAGTAGGTCTGAGCAATAGTCATCTTAACATCATTAACCTCACTAAGAGAAGCCAGATTCGAGTGTTGCTAGCACTGAACAAAAGACACTGGGGAAAGGGAACTATGAAATTACTCAAGACAATTTTCACTGTCCAACTTAACTTCTATGTTTGAGGATGACTCAGATTTGTTATTTGAGTAATGGCTTTTGGTACATGAAGTTAAAGGTTTATTGGTTGATTCATGATTGACATCTATCCTATTTATATTGGAGGATCATTGGAAGTCCAAAAAGAGACTGATTAGGCTCGTTATATATGAGCCTTGTGAGATCACCAAGTAGTCTTCAATACAATGTTAGTATCAGTTATATGGAAAGTCAAGATCCAGAACAGAAGATAGGTATTTGGAATTAGCATTTTGGAATATTGTGGTTACATGATCAGGGACCCTTATCAGGTACGAGTTGTCAATACGATGATTCCTTAGTTGGTTCTCTTTTAGTGCAAAAGGTCGCTATTATGAGTTTGTAAAAATCCACACCACCAGCATGCTTTGTGACAGTCTCATCCATATTAACATTTATATTACTGTTTGAAATTTCAATTGACAGCCAATTATAAATGGCACTATTCAGTACTTGTGAGCAATAACCTCACATTTGAGTCTGGTTAAAGCAGCAGAGACAAGGATGCACCATTTATCATGAATATATGTAAACTTAACTTTCAAGTAGACGGCAAATTTTACTTATTCGTCACAGAAGTCAGACACAACAAATTTATCCATCTGCACTTTTATCATGCATTTTCTGTTATGAATGTCATTGAATGAATCATCCTTCCATTGAAAAAATTAAACAATTGGATTGATGAAGTATCTTAAATTGAAGTTTGCATAGAAGGCGAAGTTCCATTCTGGCTCTGATGTTGACCATACACTTCATGCTACTTTAATTGAAGTCAGATTCACCAACACAAATGAGAATGACACTACCAACCATGATGGGGATTTTTAATTGTTACTTACCTCTCATTCTTAGGGCTCTTCCTATTCCCATCTTTTCATTCCTTGCAATTGATATGGTCTTTGATAGTTTCTGGTAATGATTTACTTCTATCTGTTTCTGGAAACCCATGTAGTTTTTTTTTTTTGAAGAAACTGCTTCAGGGAATAATAAATCATCATATACAAGTCAATGGAATTTCTTTTCTGTTTTCGTTAAAGAAGAGGCACGAATATCAAATAATTTCTCTATGTGATTTCTGATTTCTGTAGGTGAGGTATACTCCTGCAACATCCTGTAATACCTTGTTATGTTAATTTTGATCCATTTCGAGCCTTCCAACAGTCATCTTTGTTACTTTTTCATGTCCTGGTCCACTCAATATGTACTTGTGAACTCCTTTTCACATTCAAAGTAAATTTTGTTAAGTAATTGTAGTTTTGTACTGATTCAGAAGATAATGCTGATGCATGGAGTTCTTTAAATTCAGTGGGAATTATCAGATTCCTAATTTGTTGTTTGTTAACATTCACATTCCATCGGTCTTCTGACCAGTCCTGTGCTGTAGTTGGTGCTTCAACTTGTACATTTAGAGAAAGGAATTATGATAGTTGCTTTCTAGATTAAGGATTGGCATCACAAGTTTGCTGCTACAAAATTTGGAACTTTGAAGTGGTAACATCCTTTTAATCTAAGGAAGGATCCTGGGTAAGGTAACATCAAAACAAAGATTATAGATTATTTCATTCTGCTTTATTTTTAAGCTGATATTAGCCTGAACAGATACTTCTTTTGGAATGTTTTGATACAATAATTTTACTTTAGTTGAGTATTTTTTGTTGAAGATTTATGATATGGAGCTAATCATGCAATGCTGAATTCAGATAGACCATGACTTTCACATTTCTTTGTCCTTCATGGTATCTGAGCTGAGGAAATTCCAATAAAATTTAGATGAGTAGCCTGTAAGGTATGATCATCATAGATCTCTCTCCATTTTTTGTTTCCAATAACTTGTAATTGTCAAGTGCTTAAGAACAGTAGAATTATAGCTTTTTCTATAATACTGAACTGAGTAGTGTCATGGCTAACATTGACTACATTTAGCACTCTACGAAAAATTCACTTGTTCTTCAGAAAGTTGCTACAGGAAGGCCTCTGCTGCTTCTCTGCTTTTGACTGTCGAATTATTGCAGAAGGTAAATACTTTACTGTTACTTGAGAGAAAAAGAATAAAGAAATTTCATGTATAACCAAAACACATACATGCAATTTCTATGATATAATACCCTTGAGTGCATTCTTTTCATCTTAGTGCAGGATATCCATGATTGACTTAGTGTGTTGTATATCCTTTAGTGTATCATTGCTTGGCTCCAAATTAGATTTCTGTACTATGCTTACTAAACACTGATAGATACTTATAAAACATATGCATAATACTCAAAGAGTGTCTCAGATTATGATTGCTAATATCATCATGTGATACGAATGAATTGGAAGGAAAATAATAATTAACAGTAATACCTACGGTTTTGTGTCAGTAGACT
The DNA here is from genome assembly GCA_004837865.1 of Musa balbisiana. Taxonomy (NCBI): domain Eukaryota; kingdom Viridiplantae; phylum Streptophyta; class Magnoliopsida; order Zingiberales; family Musaceae; genus Musa; species Musa balbisiana. Next base: position 34,431,127 of record CM017194.1, read on the forward strand.
AATATCATTATCAAAATTAAAAAGAAAAAATCTCCTACAATTTGACCACTGCACAAATAAAATAATTCTTTTTTCTCAACATGTATTAAAATGATTAAAGCTCTCCAACCTATGAACAATGCTCTCGACAACAGTCTTTGTTGAAGGATATTTTGATTTTTCTTTTATCTATATTTGTGACTCAACCAATTGCTTGACCCAACTTAATCCACCAAGTTAAAGATAGTGGTAAAAATGAGGGTTACATTGCCATGAACTAGGGACATGATCTTGACAATTGTTGGTCCTTTCTTTCATATAGCTGTGACATCAGGAATGGGTTAAAGATGTGAAGATAGTAGGTTAGTACCCTATCAAAGGAAAGGGAGATATTCAATGTTTGCTGAAGTGAACACCAGCAAAGGACCTTCTATGCCCGAGCCATCCAAGTAAAGGAGAAAGGATGCCCCAGAAATAATGATATAGAAGTTCCAGGATTTGGAGTATGCACACTTGATGTTGTTGAATTGGAGTTACCTTCTATATGTGGTACAGGAGTTCCCCTATCCCAAATCAGATAGCATCATGGATTTGATTAGAAGGGTAAATAAGGGATATTGCAGTTTTAAAAAGTATAATTTTTACAATCAGTGCTAACATTTTTTAATGCTAAAACTGTTCAATGCATTGCTTACAATGTGATTGGTCATCAAAGGACTATCTTAAAGTTTGGGCCACTACATGAAACATTTTGCAGGCAAAACTATTATGAGATTTGCTGAACATTTTAATGTTAGTCCTATAATAACTTGTTCAAGGATTTGCTTGCTTTGAGCTGGGATGTTTTTCTATTTTTGTAACTTGTATTCCATTTGCTCAGTTCATATTTGGAGTTTATGGAGATTAATTGGCATATCTCTGAGTTCCTTCTCCCTCCATATGTTCCACTAATGGGTTTAGAGGAGCCCTTATGTTGGAGTATATTGACTGAATAACCTTTTATTATTGATTCTTCCATTCTGATGGCCATCTTCCAAGCTCCTTGTGGATACCCAATTGCAAATGTTCATATGAGATTACTGCAGAATCAATCATTGGCTTAACAATGCCTATTGTCATTTATGGTGCAGTCTGATCAATGAAAACTTGATGACAGAGATGTGGACTAAATTTTGTGAATCAAACAAACAAGGTCTTGTAGAACAATTGAAAATAAAGGTTTTGTAGAACAATTGAGAATAAGACAATCAGAACTATTTGTTCTTGAGTTTTAACTATTAAGATTCTCAAATCATAAGATCTTTGCACAAGTATTTTTGTCTGAGAGATTCTCAAACCATTACTATTCAGAGTTCTATCGATTTATTCTTGTGCCAGCTTAAATACCATTAATGTCCCCAACCCACCTTACACAGCCACAAAAGGTTGTCCAGCAATCAAATTGGGAGATGTGGAATCAAGTCCACCTCATTCTTCAATCTTTTCCAACTTCCATTAACTACCAATGCTTTGCACACTCAACTTTGATCCACTTTTAGGTGTGCTATCATCCTTATGGTGGAAATAGTGAAAGCAGAAGATGCCCCATTTGCATGCCACACAACAAAAATAAATGTAGAGAGTTCATTACACAATGATGCTTTCAACTTTGTCCTCGTGCTCTGAAGTACACAGGATAGTATAAATTATATACTAGTGGAAGAATAATTTGCCCCACAAAGTATCAGCTCATGTCAATGTCATGCTCCCCTTATATCTATGAAGCAATAAAATAGAACCTGATAAGTATGCTATGAGAAAAGAGAGAAAAAGATATGCTAATGCCAATATGCTCAAGGAATGACACCTCCATGTTAAGCAACAGGGTGATCTGTAATGCATAATATGAGAAGACATTCTTATGGCTTAAGCTAGATTAGTTTCCTTTCTTTGGTGGGGAATGCAAATCCATGAAATCTATGTTAAACAAATATGGGTACTTTTGCTCTCAAGAAACAAGTAATGCAACTACAAGTGCCCACTTCCATGGGGAGTCTTTGTCTTGCTTTTTTGACTGCCATCAACATAAAGTCCACCATTCTTTTGCTAGATATACCTAATCAGTAGGTGATAAAGCCTCTATGTACTACTACTGCCCAACCCACCACTTTATAGCATTGTTTGAATGCTCACCAACCATATCTTGTTGTCCTGTCTCAATTGTTTAGTGGATAAGAGTGCAAAGTAGAATTTGGGGAAGAACAGTGGAAAGTTATTATGCTGTACAGTAATTTCAGAGTAATTCATGCATAATAATTTAATAGAAATCATGTATTAGCAAAAATGTATTGATAGTTCTTATCAGAATTAATTAGACTAATTAATCCAGAACTTGTGGATTTTAATGTTTTAGATACACTTGCATAAATCAACAAAAAATGACTCACATACACAAGCTTACTACTTGAAGTAGACTACTCACCCCAAAGTCCTTGAGATATTGAAAGATGCAAGACAAGCTCATGTCTTGTCCACTTCTATTTCCTAAGATTCTGAATCACATAAACATCTGCCTGATTTATTCTAGGAAATTAGTATCAATCATGAATAGACTAATCTTCATGATTTAAACTTGACAAGTCATTTCTCTAATTTTATTAACAAGTATCTTTTAGATCATTCATAAGTCACAACTAATTGAGTTAGATAGATTAGCTAATGAAGAAGTTGTATAAGGCCACCCTTCTTAATAATTTTTCATCTGGTTAAACCAACTTAATTGGATTATCATAATCCTCCTTAACTCAATTATGTTTGTTGGAGTTAACCTACAACAATCAAATTAATCCTCTTTAGCTCTAAATTAAACCCTCGATCAATCAATCAGTACCCACCAAAACTAAACAACGCAAAAGAGAACACAAACTTCGAAGCTACCGACGTATAGTTTTCATCACATTTGCTGTGGACCAACACCAACATATAAAGACCTTAATACCAAATTGAAGATTTGATGTTTATTTATTGTGCAAGATCATGAGAAGCTTGATCTTGAAGGGTCAGGTAAGTATAGATTAGATATACAATCAATGAGCTATCTAGATATCGAATTCCTAACAACATCTTGATCTCACTTTATGAATGACAGATACTAGTTTAAGTATGTCAAATTGATAGAGTATCCAAACTTAGATCTAAATCTAATTATATGTTTAGGTATGATATATGAATTGTCCCTATTTCAAACAATTTAATCTGAGTCATTTTATATAAAAATTAATAAATATAATTTAGGATTCGTGTTCGCTAGCCCTCTTAGGATCCCTTTCATCTATGGTTGTCACCCATAATTGTTCCCCTCTTCTTCTACTATTATGTTCTCTCATTTTTCATCTTCCTCCCACATCATCTTCTTCTATCACCTCTTCTTCATCTTTTCTCTTTTCTGGTTTAGTTCTTTCTCTTTTTTCCTCCCCCTTAAGTATTTTTCTTCTTTTTCATTATTTGAAGGGATCGATATAAATCTGATGTGCAAATTGAAGAAATGTAATAATTTATATATTAAAATATTTTTAATATTCTTTCTAGTAAAATCATGTATCTTTGCACGATTGTGTTGTCTCATTTTCGAGAAAAGAAAATTTTTTTTTCTCCTCAAATCTGATAGTATAGATATGATAAGCTAGAAATTTGAATAAAAAAACAACATATATAGCGCTAGATAAGCTTGTCCTTTTCTTCTAATGAGAAGTTCTCCATTCTCAAAATGTTTCTTTTTTTCCATTACATGTTAATTCCACCTTATTGCTTACACAGAAAAAGGATAAGTTGAGTACATCAACTGAACTCTTCTTGACATTCATTTCCTTCGCTAATTGATCTAATCACCCAATTGACTTAAGGCTACTTTTACATCAATATCCAATTTTAAAAGTGTTGAATTTTGAATTTTGATGATGAAATCAATTAATAGTGTTTATGTTTTAATCTACATTTTGAGTGACGCAGGATGCTTCGATTAGGATGAGACAATTAAAGCAGAAAAATTATGTTGCATCGGAGGAACATATCAGAAGATTGGATATCGGGCCGGTGGATCAGTCGACGTATCGATAGAAGGCTTCGGGCCGTAAATTCGGGCATCGAGCCAAGAAGAGCGGATATTGCGCCAAGGATATCGGAGTTGTAGAGTCAATTGGCCGATTGGGCAATAGGCCGCAAGAGAGGACGATGCGCCGAAGAATCGGACGAAGCGTCGAGGGACCAATGACATGACCGGATAATGTGATTAATACTCAGTATTAATTGTCTAGATCGAAGTATGGTTTACATGTGCAGGATTAACTACGATAGCAAGGCATGAAGCAAAATGAAGTCCCGGAGTCAAGGACGCGATCATATTGGGAGTTCAAGAGTTCGTCGGAAGTCCGGACGTTCGTCGGAAGTTCTGGAGGAACTAGCCGAGAAGTCTCGGAGCTTGCCAGAGAAGCTCATCGGAACCCACCAAGAAGATCATTGTGAAGTCCAGGAGCACGCCGGGAGTCTGCCGGAGCATTGCCGAGGGTTCGTTGGAAGTTTGCCGAAAGAATAGACATAGAGACTTGTTTAGCTTAGCAAATGTCTTAGAATTTCATAGTTAGCACGTAATTGGGCTTGGATTTGAGCCAACCCAATTAGGGGTCAGCTAGGCCCATGTAAGAATAGTGTTGGGTCCAATAAGAAGCCCAAACAATGCCCAAAGAAGTCTCACCGTCGTGGCACAGTCTTCAAGACTGTGTCAGGCGGTGGTACTGCCAATCTGGGTGGTTGTACCGCCCTTGGCAGGGTGCTAGGCGATGGTACCGCCTATACCCGGGGAACCCGGGATGGGAAAGATTTAGGCTCCAAGTTTGAATCAACTTGAAGCCTATAAATATCCCTCCCATCCCTGGTTAAAGCATACACACAGAGCATTTAAAAGTGAGAAAACTCTATTGTAATCTCTTTAGAATCCTCCTCCTTGAGTCGAAGTGTTAGAATAGCTTAAGAGGAGAGTGAGTGCTTGTAAAAGTTATCTCCTAAACCCGGTAAAAGGAGAAGAGGGGTGTAAAAAGGAGTTGGTCTTCGCCTATTGAAGGAAGACCTCTAGTGGATGCTAGTGGCCTCGACGGAAGAGGAATCGGAAGAGTGGATGTAGGTCACGATTGACCGAATCACTATAAACTGCCATCTTCTCTGGTTTGCATTTACTCTCTGCTGTTTATCTTTACTGCAAACCTCTTCAATAGCTTACTGCCTTCTATTCATTTACGAACGTATTTCAAAGTTAAGTTTCCGAAATCGGTTTTACGTCGGAAACGGTTTTATCGTACGAAAGTTTTTAAACCGTCATTATCTTTTCGCTGTACTAATTCACCCCCTCTCTTAGTGCTCTTAATCCTAACAAAAAGTTGCATTTTTAAGTTGTATCCTTACTCCGTTGAAGTGGAGGTAGATTCAAGGATTGTGATCTGAAGTTGATTATATATAAGGAACTTTATCATCTAATTGGTTACACAAAAAGTTAGAAAGTTATTAATTAATGGCTAATATACATACTTTGTAACCACTAGCTTCAAAACACCTAATATAAACCAAGAATCTAATAAGAGGAGACTTGATAGTTATTTATCCCATTATGAAACTATTCTAATAGGCCTCTATAGATTTCAGACAAATAACGCTGTGCAATGTAACAATAAATGCATACTTAACCAGAACTATTATGCAAGATATAAAGTGAATATATATATGTATAATTATCAATTTGAATAGAAACTACTATAGATTTAGTTATGACTAGAAGTTTTCAAGAATTATTATTTTTTGTTCTTGAAGAAGTGCACCACAATGATATTATTATATCTAGACAAACACTTTAAACATCGATCGATCTGATGATGTACTAAACTCACTAAATGTTGAGGATTCGAAATCTCATCTGATATATTTTTTTAAGGTATTAGCTTAACTAGAGAGACTATGGGTTTGATGTGATTTATTTTATTCAAAATGATAAAAATTGTAATACTTAGCACTCAACAAGATTATATGAAAAAAAATGAATATTAGAGTCTATATATATATGTGTGTGTTTTATGAAGATTATAAAATTAAAGTATGAAATAAGCATTTAGGAAAATGTATAGTGGAGCAATTTCTAGGTCATTTGTAACTTAAAAACATTTAAATTTTGTGCTACAAGAAAATACTATGAAGTTGTGCCCTCAAGATTTACTTTTTATATCTTCAAATTAAGCAAACTATTTATCTGTCTTAGACATATGTGCTAGACAAAAATAAGATGAGCAATTGCCTTCCACTCTTTTATGATTAGCAATTATATCTCAAATTGCACATTTTGTTGGAGACATGCCAAAAATACCATGCAAAATTAAACATTAAACATTAATGTTGGAAACTTTCATTGTTATCATAATATACTTTTGGAGGATAATAAATTGTTATACCAAAGCTCCATAATTATATGCTTTTAGTTAGTTAATCATTCCATGACTACCTAAGTATTGGTTATTAGCATTGTTACCTCTGTAATCAATGTTAATATATGCCATAAATTTGACTTTCTTGTAATTTGCATAGGATGGCTTTTGACACCAAAAAAACACAAAGTGCATTGGACGGTGAGAGTCTCAATCCAGTAAACATGATATAAATATCCATCTTTAGATTACACCACCAAGAGAATCCATGGAGAGAGAGAGAGAGAGAGAGAGAGAGAGAGAGAGAGAGAGAGAGAGAGAGAGAGAGAGAGAGAGAGAGAGAGGAGAGAGAGAGAGAGAGAGAGAGAGAGAGAGAGAGAGATTAAAGATAATTTACATGATGTTAATTTGACAAAGCAACCACCAAGCCGACCTACTCCACTGCCTCACCACTTCAATACAACTCCACTACGACGTGAAGAGACAACACTCTTTTCGATCCATTCCTGCCAAATCCCTTCTCTTCTGGCACACGCAAACCCTTGCAGGCGAGCAGAGCCAGCATGGGCCTTCAACACGAGCCTCACGAGGCCGCCTCCAACGGCCCCGTGGTGAGGACGGAGAGGGTGGTGCGGTACAAGGAGTGCAGGAAGAACCACGCCGCCAGCGTCGGAGGCTACGCCGTCGACGGCTGTCGGGAGTTCATGGCGTCGGGAGAGGAGGGGACGAGCGACGCCCTCCGGTGCGCCGCCTGTGACTGCCACCGCAGCTTCCACAGGAGAGAGGTCGAGACCGTGGCTGCGGTCTGTGGATGCTCCTCCGACGAGCACTCCACTCCCCGGAGATGATGGCGCTCCAGTCTACTCCTAATACTGTATGGATCTTATTCACGTCATTTTGTTTGCGTTTGGGTTTGCAGATGGGTGGCTTGATCGAGAAATGCTGAAACTTAGTGCTTGATGATTTGCTCTTCTTTTTCTCTCGCTTCTTGCTTTCTTTCTAGTGAGATGAGATGATTGCCCGAAAGGATTGAGATGCGGTGCTAATGTACCATATGCTTGTTTTCTGGAACATATTGTTGACATAAAACTTGATTATATGTTGTGTTTGTTTCTGCATACAGAATCATGATGATCATGTTGATGATTCAAGTGCATGGAGCTTAAGCTTCTATGTATCTTTCTGATGATGAAATATGAAGCCAAAAAAAATGGCAGCAAATTTGGTTGGTCATTGTGAATACCACAAATTTATGCCAAAAGTTTTGGATTGTCTCTCTTAATCAGTCCTGAGTGGAGAGACATTGAAACTATCTCAGAAATGTTAATTGGAGAGAGAGAAGAGGGAGAGAGTAAATTGTGTTATCATAAGAGTCATGAATAATTAATCTTAGGGAAAGATGAGCAATTGGGATGGACTCAGCTAACAACAGCTGCATGTGTTTGTAGGTAGAATTCTGATCAAGAAACAATAGGCCATGCAGAAAAAGTATGTATAATTCATAGGGAAAAGAATTGATTCCATGGCAAAAGGGAATTGATGGATCACTTAGCTCTCCATGTTCAATAATTTTTTATCAATATTTTTATTAAAAATTTATATATATTTCATTATATCATAATTTTCATCATTTCTCCTCCTTGTTTTTCATTTGTCACTCTCTTTCTCTTCCTGTTCTACATTAGTTATAAAATAAAATCAATTTATAATATTTGATGATCTAAAATCTCATAAAATTTCAGTGTACTAACTACTTAAGTATAGCAATGGTGATAAATGATGTAGAAACATTTTATCCAAAGAAAAAAAAATCACAATTAAACTTTAGGACATAAAATCACATCTTTAAGCGACAATTCAGTATTTCTGATCGGCCATTAATTCGATAAATATTCTATCCTGCTCATAGTAAATAATTATTACTAAAAGTTGGAAGGATTGTATCTTGTCACAATTCCATAGTGTTTATATACAGTATGCCAAGTAGCTCCATCTTGTGCTGCACAAACATCACCAACTTATCCCAAGAAATGTGAGAATTGATATAGTTAAGCTGGAGCTTGTCTATTGTCCTCCCTTGTTTGACCATCCTTACTGAGTTGCTAAACAAAAGACAATCACTCAGAATGCTCTTGATATTCCAAGGAGAACAAAATCTTTTAGAGCACTAATAGATAGAACACAATGTATTCCTTCCAAGATCGAATCTAGAAACCTTTGAGACCACCATAGATAACAAGTTTAAATCCTCACAAGATGGCTTTTCACTTAGCTCGAAGGACACTTCAAGCCTTAGTAGTGTAGCCATCTTTTAGGACTCTTCCATATTCTTGAGGAAGCATCGCATCCAGGCATGAGGAAAGTGGAGGACTAATGAATTAATCTAAATCTTATTGGAACTTCCACTTCCCCATAAATAGCTCTTCACGACGTCTTCATGATCCACTGCACACATGTGAATATACACCAAAATTTGATCTTGAAGTGCTGATGAGATTTTACCTTACACAATCCAATCTTTATGATAGATGAATAGAGATCGGTTAGTGTGATGTGACAATGAAATGAGGTTGTTTCTATTTCTTTAAAGAATTTCTATTCTTACATAGGAAAAGAATAGTGGGTGGTGCATAGGAGTTGAACTCATTTTTCCTTGATTCATGAAAAGTTTCCAAATCATCATAAGTAGCAATATATAAAGTTTTTGGTGATGCATTAGTATCAATATCCTTCGTTGTAGAATATGCTTGAGTGCATGATGTTCAATCACAAATCAGCATACAAATAAGTAAATATTCTCACTTTAGATTTCCTCCACAAATAGTAGCATGCTTTGCCACTAACTTCACTTTTTGATTCCCAATGTTTTTATAGATTCAAAGAACTTCATCCGAATACTTTAATTTTTTTTTTGAATTCATAACATCTTCTAGCATTATGTGGAGGAACCACTTCACTTGATGTATTGAAGTGAACATCATGCATATAATGGGTTATTAATTTAATGGTTCAAATAAAATTAGATTTAGAATAATAATATTGGATTATGTGATCATATTTAATTAAGTAAAATATATTATAAATTTTATTAGATTCTAATTACGATCATCGATCAACAAAAAAGAAGTCATGATAGGATTCCTTATGAAATGCTCTTGATGGGAGGGATATTCCTAATTATCTTTTCTAGATTCTTTGTTTTCTCTCTCTCTCTCTCTCTCTCTCTCACACACACACACATATATATATATATATATATATATAATCTATATATATAATATTCCATGGATCATATGATGATCATAGAAATTTCTTCTTTTATCTCTCGATAGATCCTTATTTCATTAATTACAGTGGCTCTGAAAATAGGAAGAAAAGAAAGAAGAGAGTTTAGCTTCTTTCTTCTGTAGATTTATGAGCGCATGCAGATAATGATGCACGACATCTGATATACCCTATTGATTATCAAGTACAAAAGGTATGCATCACCTTTTATCTTCGATCTATGATACTTGATTTCAATCATGACATTAAATTTTTACATAATAGTTATATTTCTTATAATGACTATTGTTGGTAGTGATTGTCCGTGATGGTTAAGCGAAAGTGCAATGACTGTATTGAGAGAGGGCGGTCATGAGCCCTACGGTGGCAGCAATTGCAAAAGCAATGATAGTATTACATGCAATGAAATAGTGGTGCAAAAGTCGGCATCAATCGTCAAATGTGTTATGATGTATTATATTATATTATATTATATTATATTATATTATATTATATTATATTATATTATATTATATTATATTATATTATATTATATTATATTATATTATATTATATTATATTATATTATATTATATTATATTATATTATATTATATTATATTATATTATATTATATTATATTATATTATATTATATTATATTATATTATATTATATTATATTATATTATATTATATTATATTATATTATATTATATTATATTATATTATATTATATTATATTATATTATATTATATTATATTATATTATATTATATTATATTATATTATATTATATTATATTATATTATATTATATTATATTATATTATATTATATTATATTATATTATATTATATTATATTATATTATATTATATTATATTATATTATATTATATTATATTATATTATATTATATTATATTATATTATATTATATTATATTATATTATATTATATTATATTATATTATATTATATTTCAAAAATCAAATATTATTAACTTTTAGAAATCAAATATTTTTTCTTACCTCCTCAAATATAAAATTGATCGATTTGACCCTCTTTACTCATATATTTTGATCGGACTTAATTATGAATGTATTTTGATTATTTATTGAATTTAATTTCTATCCTCAATTTTTGATTAAATTTGGAAAAAAGTTTAATTTTGGTCATTTTTATTTTGATCAAGTTTAATTTTAACTGACCTAATTGTGTTAATATTTTGCCTAATCTACCAACTCATTTTTGGGTTGAGTCTGCCTAATTAAATATGATTGATTGATCTGATTTAGGGTTTAATAATTTTTTAAATATAAATTATAGATTTTTTTATATTTTTTTAATATAACATATAGGTAAAAAAAATTTGCTTATGATGTTATATTATATTATATTATATTATATTATATTATATTATATTATATTATATTATATTATATTATATTATATTATATTATATTATATTATATTATATTATATTATATTATATTATATTATATTATATTATATTATATTATATTATATTATATTATATTATATTATATTATATTATATTATATTATATTATATTATATTATATTATATTATATTATATTATATTATATTATATTATATTATATTATATTATATTATATTATATTATATTATATTATATTATATTATATTATATTATATTATATTATATTATATTATATTATATTATATTATATTATATTATATTATATTATATTATATTATATTATATTATATTATATTATATTATATTATATTATATTATATTATATTATATTATATTATATTATATTATATTATATTATATTATATTATATTATATTATATTATATTATATTATATTATATTATATTATATTATATTATATTAAATATAAATTATAGATTTTTTTTATATTTTTTTAATATAACATATAGGTAAAAAAATTTGCTTATGATTTTTAAATTTTAATTATTATTTTTAGAAATTTATGTAGTTATTCACATTTATATGCTTGAAATTATGAAATAATATTTATTTTTGATATAAAGACATGGTTTATGTTTATTATGATTATAGTTTTCATACAAGTTTCTTTTATGTTGATTAATATTTAATAATTATTATGATTATTATTTTATTATTGTTAAATATTTTTGCATAAATTATATTAAAAAATTTAATGAATATAGTTATTAATTTATATCCCTAAATTTTATTGAGTAGTAGCTACCAAGGTGACTTAGGATGATATATTTATGGGATAGAATTAATAATATTTTATTATTATAAGATATATTATATTATATTATTGTATTGGTTTTGTAGCTTCCAAAGTGGTTTGGACTAATAAATTTATAAAATTATATTAATAAATTAGTTAAGTAGTATTAAGAAATATATATATTTATAATAACATATATAATTATGAGATTTAGATAATTTAAAAATAGAATTTACTTTGAATAATTATATGATGGTGTAGGATAATACTATTTTCGATATTTTTATAGTTTAGGATTATATACCCAAAAGTTAAAAAAAGTTATTTACAAAGATGTTATCAGTCTTTTATAATGGTAATATCTTGTATAAACACTAGATATGTCAATATTTCATCTAAAGATGAATAGATATAATATCAATAGTTCAAGTATTTATTAAAAGACTTTAAATAATAATATAAATAACTTAAAGTGTAATTTATAATGATACTTCCTTTGTTATCTTCTTATAAATATCCATATATTTTTTAGATTAAATTATTATAAATAACTTAAGCACATGCAATTTATATTGAGAGTTAGATATTGACCTTATTTGTTGAAAGAATTATAAACTTAACTACTGAAAATTATGTGAGATAAATAATTAAATGATTGACAAGGGCTTGAATTGCTTAGTTTTAATAATTGTTAATAATATTTAGACTTTATTATAAAATATAATTAGCATATTAGAATATTAAAGGACTAATTTAAAATTATTAATAACTCATTAATTGGTACCTTATTGATAGATATTCAAGAAATTCTATGGTATATTGTATAATTGATAAAGCTACAAACTTAAAGATAATAGATATGAATGTAGATAAGTTTAATTTTTTCCTTCTTAATTTAGTTAATTTAAGATTCGCTATAAAATAAATAAAAAATAAGTAAATTTTAAATAAGTTAGACTAGTATATGTGTTTAGGAAGAATTAAGATAAAAGTAACAAAGACTCATAATATTTTGAATACTATTCAAAGAGTAACTAACAATAAAATGTTGAAGTATAATTTATTAAATTAATTAATTAATTTTATAAATAATATACAAACTCATAAAAGAAAAATATTTACATTAAAGTACTATTTGTGGCAAGAAAGATCATATGAAGAGGACAATAAAGTTTGGTTTAATTGGAAAAGTTATAAGCTGACCTTTATATATTCTAAATCAAATATTACTGATGAATTAATTTTGACATGTAACTTATGTTACTAATAATGTATATAGAATCATTTTAACTCGAAAATCAAGAGTATGTAAGGATTATCATTAAATAGAATTATCTTAAAGTGAAAGCAATAATAGTATATACTTATCGCCTACTCCTAAGGCAATTCATCTAATGAATCTTTTAAATACATGTCATTTTTTTATAATTCTAAAATATAATTATTTTATCTAAAATTATTAAAATGTTATTTTTTTGGTAATGGTAAACTTTTACATGATGGTTTGTATAGAATTAATATGAATCTTAAGTTTACAACTATCTTATAATCAAATATTAGAATGAAACATAGTTTCATGAACTTCTTGAAATTATACATGTTTATATCTGCGGGTTATTCCATATTTTTTGTTTTAGTAAAAAGATATATTTTATCATCTTTATAGATAATTTATTAAGATCTAATTATATTTATCTAATTCATGCAAGTTCTTAGGTTATTAACATATTTTGTTATGTATAAATGAAGTCGAGAGATAATTACTTAGAAAAACTAAAATTATCAAATTCGATAGGGGTGATAAATTAGATAGTAGATATGATAAGCTTGATTATAATTCTAATTCTTTTGCTAGATTCAAAGAAAAATTAGATATTTATGCTCATTTATGCTCAGTATGCTTTCTCAGATATTCTACAACAGAATGAGATTACAAAAAAGCAAAATCATACTCTTATAGATATAGTTATGGTTAAGAACATAATAAGTTTTTTTTTTAACCCAAATCAATATAAGATGAAGCCATAAGGAATATTAAAAAAATTATTTATGATCATAAATAAGTTTTTAAATAATGATACATAAAGTTTCATGATATCATTATTTTCTTTATATTTAAAAATAATATTATTAATTAGTATTTATATCTGATTATCAATGGGAGTAAGCTTATTATATTGGTCTTGTATATAGATGATATTTTGCTTATTAGTAATGATATTAGTTTATTGAACGAAATAAAAAAATTCACAACAAAAATTTTAAAATAGATTGATATAATTGAGATAACTTATCTTGTTGACATATAGATATTTAGTAATATATCTCAATAGTTATTAAGATTACTTAGCAAAAAAATTATTAATCGAGTCTTGGAGAGATTTAGTATAAAATTTTATTCAGTAAATGACAAAGGTATAAGATTTCAATTAAAGCCAATATTTTTCTAGATTGACTTAGAAAAGAATTAAAAATAAATAAAAATATTCCTCATACATTCACAGTTGAAAGTTTATTATATGCTTAAGTCTATATCATATAAGGTACCAACTTTATATTTGAAATACTATATAGATATTAGAATTATTTAAAAATAAATTATAAAATATCTATAGGAGACGAAAGATTATATGCCCAGAAACTAGATCACCTTGGAATAATAATATTTTCATATATTAATTTTATAAATTATCTCAATAGAAGGAAGTTCACTTTTTAATTTATATATACATTAGCTAAAGGAATAATTTATAATAATAATATGATATAAATTATATTATCAACAATAGAAGTTGATTTCATGACATGTTTCGAGAACCTTGCAAGGAATAATATGATATAAATTATATTATCAACAATCGTAGACATCTCTTTTCTAAGTTAATGTTCTATCAATTATAGTGATTCTAGAAATGAGAAGAAAAGATAGTCTAGCTTTTTCTATACAAGTCATGATGCATGTAGATATGTATATTTTATCTTAGATCTACAATAATTGATTTCAATCTTGATATTAAATTTTTATATAATAATTTTATTTCTTACCTAACCTATTTACAAGTGACAAGACATGAATTTGGGTGAATAATAACTAGATGGAGAATGTAACAAAAGATAATCTCTAAATAAGACCCATGATTTCTATAACTAATGTGAAATTTTTGATGTACTTACTAACACTGATTGCATGAATATGCCTATTTTCTACCGTAATTTCATAATTTCATCTTGATGTTGCCGATCACATACGGTATACATATTATATTGCAACGAAGACTTGTTCATCACTATTTATATAATTCAAGAATTTAACATAAGACATGTCTATCAATGATTATTTTTATAATTATTTACCTTTAAAATTGTCTAACAATTCATTCAGATGTGACAAATTAAATAGTTCTTTTCTCGTGAATACAACTTCCATTATGTAAGTTAAAATCAAATGTAAACATATATGAATCAAAGAAGGGTGACTAGATTTGAGAGGAATACATTAAACTTCTCTATGGATAAGCAAGCATGACTCATTATCATATCAGAGAGTTGAGGTTGATTTGGCTTTTTATTAGGAACATGTGAACATGGAATCTGTTCAGGTGGGTTTGTCTTTTGTTGAACTCTTGCATCCAAATCAGGATGGAAAATTTTTAAGGATCAACAATACATATATATCTTTTGTCATTGGATATTTAATAATTATATATTAATGTCATTTATTTTTTATTTATAATTTTTAATAATTTTCTTTTATCTCATCTCGTACTACTAATTATTGTCATTATCGTATATACAGAAAAATAAATGCATATTGTATTATTGATTGGATTCTTCTTTTCTAATTATTATCAGAAAATTCATATTTATTTTACAATAATATAATAAAAATAAATATATCTGGAATAAAGTTGTGAAAATTCGAAAAATGAATTGATAGGAGAATAAAGTGACACCCACCTAAAAAAGCGACATCTATCTTGAAAAGTAAAAAGTGTTTGAGAGCGAAAGAAGTTAGAGTTTATATTTCTATTTTATTCATAGTTGAGATATTGGCAAAATCAATTTCATTTCAAATATATAACTAAAATTAACTTACAATCGATTTCGAATAAGTAAGATCGATAAGATCCCGAAATAAAAAATTGATGATCCGAAGTCCATCAATTAACTCTTTAATCTTGATTTTAATTGAGATATATGATTTAATTCATAAAACACTTTTTATTTTCTTTCAGTATTTTGGATGTAAATCTTTGATTTAATTCGTTATAATTTTAGGATACATCGTTTACATTTAATGGCGTGCTGCAGATTTGACCCAAAAGAACGACCTGATGAGTCTGGACACGCGGAGCATGACCATTGGGTCAAATTTGCGACCTACTTTTGCGACTCGACTTCAATCCCGTGGGTTGGCCTTTTCGCGGTATCGTATCCCGACGCAATTCTCGTCCACCCCGAGTGCCAGGGATGGATCCTGTGTGTCCTGGCTAAGCCACCAACCACGAACCGACGTCCGACGTCCGACGTCACCCACCCCCACCCAAAAGCCCCCCCCCGGCCCATGAGGTCATCATCCATGGGGTCCGCATCTGTCGACCGATGACGAGGCGCTCTTCCCCGTTCGGTGGCTCGGCTGAGATTGAGGCAGGTGGGTTGGGCTCCGGCCTTATCCTTATCCCCTCCTCGCTCCGCTCGGCTTTGACCGGGCGGTAACTTTTCGTACGCGTCTCTTGATTGGATAGAATGCAGGAAAGAGCTGTGGGTCCCCCTGTTTTGGGGCACAGATGTCTCTCTTTATATGTACCCATCTGTCTGCCCCGATCTAACTGTTCCTATCTTCGAATCCTTTTCTTCTCTTCTCCTTAGCTTCTTTGTTCCCCTCCGATCGACAAATCTCTTCTGTGACGCGGTGATCTCCGGGGCGACCGATTTGATTGGTCCGCGCAAGTTCTATCTTCTCCTCGATCGGAGATTTCTTTCGGATCCTTCACTTTGTGTGAGATTGGTTTGGTCGGCAACGCTGGGATCGGAAGCGGATTAGGGCTTGCGCCGTTCGATTCGAAGAGCATCGACCATGCCTTCGGTGCTCGGAGAAACCCTCGACCCGCGAGCGGCCCCCTTCACCCCGTCTCTCACCTCCTACCATGGCGGCTGTAGTTCCCATCGTCTGAAGCAGTTGCGTAATAAGTGGAATCGTCGCGGTAGTCTTAGCTAACGTTTGCTTCCCAGGGGTATCACCTCCCCGCCACCCTTTAGGACTTAGGATTTCATCTCGATTTGTTTCTCCCCCTTTCCTCTTCTCCTCAAATTCTCGACTTGAGATCTTCCTCGATCCGATTCTGACCTGCTTTGAGTCCCCGTCGGCATCTAACTCCAGTTGTTGCTGCCGTCGGTGGCGCTTACGGAAATATTGGACCAGGTATTGGTTTTGTTGCTAAGTTCTATAAACTGTTCTATATGATTGAATCTAGGCTACTTCAATTTAAAAATTTTGTTTCAAACACGAAATTCTCTTTGAGATGGTTGGTTCGTTTTGTTTGATGGATGGATTTGTTGCTTTGACTATGATCCGGCTAATTATTTTTTGGCATATGAGTTGGTGCACCTTAATTAACATCAGCTGTAAAAACGTGGCATTTCTTAGTTCGGTTGTAGATAATAGGCACTATAGGTACTTTCTAATTGCTCATATGGTTTCTTCAGGTAAATGGTTTGCAGGTAGTCTAAGTTACAATCACAAAATGGGTAACTATGTTGATGACATACGATCATTCAGTGTTCTATCGAGTATCAGGTCCTTTTATCTGCTGCTTTTTTCTCTTCTAGATACTGGGGCCTATCCAGTTGTTGATTATGATTAAAGAGTGACTAGAATTACATGAAGCCAGTGTTTGATGAACTCCATGTACTCTTACCAAGTGCTTGAAAGTGTCCTCAGACCCATTTGCAGACCATGTTCTATAAACGGTTCTATATGATTGATTCTAGATTGCTCAAGTCTGTGAATTTTGTTTAACACATGATATTCTCTTTGAGATGGTTGGTTCATTTGGTAATGATGGATGGATTTGTTGCTTTCACTATAATTTGTATCCGGCCAATTATTTTTACATATGAGTTAGTGCACCTTAATTAACACCAGCCTTGAAAGTGGCATTTCTTAATTCAGTGGTAGATAATAGGCACTATGGGTACTTTGTAATTGATCTTTTGTTTTCTTTAGCTAAATGGTTTTTAGGTAGTGTATCAATCACAAAATGGCTAACTATGCTGATGACATATGAACATTCAGTGTTCTATCATGTATCATGTCCTTTTATCTGCTGCTTCTTTTCCTTCTACATTTTGGGGCCTATTAAGTTGTTCATTATGATTGAAGAGTAACCAGAATTATGTGAAGCCAGTGTTAACAAACCCCACATACTCTTACCAAGTGCTTCAAAGGGTTCTCCAACCCATCTGTAGGCCATGTTTTTTTTTAATCACATGTATTCTGACACCATCTGTAATGACCATGACCTTATGAATGTAGTATATTTTCAGGCACAGTCATCGTGAGACTGAAGACATGCCAATGTGAATTTCCCATACTGAATTGGAAAAAAACAAATAGGAGAAAAAGTTTGGCTGATGATCTAACAGGAAATTCTTTTAAACAAGTTTCTCTACATTTTTGTTATTGGATCTTTTCCTAAATCTGATAAATTTAATGAAACTTCTTGGTCATCCTCAACAAGCCACTTTACTGTACCATGTTCTACTTGTGTTTAAGTTCATGCTTCCTTTTGCGACTTCTCCATATTTTCAGAGGTTATACTCACTCTTAAGTGCATAATTTGTGAACTCTTTTAGGTATGCGCTGTGAGGAACTTAGAGATATTAGAGACACTGGTGCCTTTTTTTCATCTTATGTTATTTTGTCTGTTATGAACTTGCTTATGCTGTGTTCCTTGCTTAATTAATTAGGCTTGTGACCTAAAGACATTTTGATACTTTATTTCTTTTACAAAAATATATGTGTATATTAACTTAGCTAAAACTACTAGTACTAATACTTATAATCTGTTGGAATAATAATGATAGATGTTCTTGACTAATAGTATTCTACAAGTTCAGCTGATTACTGTTGATTAGGTCAAAATTCATCATCAAAGAAATGCATTCTATTCTTAGCTTCATTTTATTTGAAATTTTCATTGATTGTAAAATTTTCCTATTGTCAAACTCATTCATTTAGTTTAGAACACTATATTTAAAGGAAAACATGTGCTTTAGGAATACTTGTGCTGCATTTAAATTGTTGAAACTGCAGATTGTTATTTCTAATAAAATATTCTTATTCTGTTCCTTTACGGGTTGGTGTGAAGATGAGGAATCAGGGATACAAAGTAGATGAGACTATCAATGAAAATATTGGAACGTAACCACTAAAACACACTTGATTCAACGAAATGCTTGCACAAAATCAAGGGAACATTAAAAGGATAAGATATGTTTATTTTGGAGCTTATTTATTTAGATATTCGATTCTGATTTACTTTTGCTTTTTTGCTTTGAGTCAAAACCTCTGAAATTGTTTCCTACTTTGCATATATGGAGTTAATTGAACTTTAGATGTTTATTTTACTAATACCAACTCAAAATTTTCTATTTTCATTAGAGATAGTAAATATTTGAACTTGATCCTTCAGTGGAATAGTAATTTTCATTTAATAAGTTAAAACTTAGTTATGATGAAATGATTTCCTTTTTTTTTTTTTTGCTTTTTTGCATGCTACAGATTATAATTACTGAACATTTTCCAACAAAAATCTCCTGGCAGTTCTGATCTTAAAAACCAAAAATGGCCAGTTCTCTGTATTCAACAAATTTGAGTTCTGAAGATGTTGGTAATGACTCGTACTTCTGCAATACTGGCTTCAAGGAATCATGCATGGAGCATGATTATAGTACTCCCAGCATTATGGAAAAGAAGATTCTGAAGGGAATACCATTGGAGGAACTTGACATTTCAGCTATCAATGAGAAGGATGATTTGATGATTGAAGATCTTGGAAGATCTCTGAGTGGGATTCTGCATGTTTGTGATTCTTATCAAATGGTGTGTGTTAGTAATCCTACTATAAATCAAGTTGTATCCTGTAGTCTTGATGAGATGGACAAAACTTACTTGGGCGAATATATATCTGAGGATATTAACAAACAAGGCACAGTACAATGGATAGAACAGGTGCAATCACCTTCTTCCCCACTGGATGTAGAAGGACTCTTGAGTGCTACACATGTTGAATGTCCTATAAAGCCTGTAAGTCTAATATATTTGTTAACGTGTCCATCTTTGCAACTACATTTTGTTCAAGTTATGCAGCTGGAGATTTATCACATGATCTTAGGATTAACTATGTCTCAGACACTTCTGTAATTCATGAATGTGCAAAATCCAAACATTGGAAACTTGTCTAACAAATGATGATCTGATGTGTGACTTAACTTTTTGAGATTATAGGTGAAGCTTGCTATCTATTATCCTTTTCGTTCAATATAATTGTTTTAGCATATCAATTTACTAAAATGAAGTTATGTTTTAGTTTATGCTTGCAATAGTAAATACTTACACTAACGTAATAACTTGTAATGTTTTAATGTTAGTGTACTATTTTTCATGGGATCGAGTCTTGTGTGTTCATTTTTTATCATTAAGTTGGGTTTGAACATAAGAGATAATATTTTGTCTAGATTGAGTTTTTCATTTCTATTGAGTTTCTGTATTCAACAATTGAGTTCTGAAGATGTTGGTAATGACTCGTACTTCTGCAATACTGCTTCAAGGAATCATGCAGGGAGCATGATTATAGTACTCCCAGCATTATGGAAAAGAAGATTCTGAAGGGAATACCATTGGAGGAACTTGACATTTCAGCTATCAATGAGCCGGATGATTTGATGATTGAAGATCTTGGAAGATCTCTGAGTGGGATTCTGCATGTTTGTGATTCTTATCAAATGGTGTGTGTTAGTAATCCTACTATAAATCAAGTTGTATCCTGTAGTCTTGATGAGATGGACAAAACTTACTTGGGCGAATATATATCTGAGGATATTAACAAACAAGGCACAGTACAATGGATAGAACAGGTGCAATCACCTTCTTCCCCACTGGATGTAGAAGGACTCTTGAGTGCTACACATGTTGAATGTCCTATAAAGCCTGTAAGTCTAATATATTTGTTAACGTGTCCATCTTTGCAACTACATTTTGTTCAAGTTATGCAGCTGGAGATTTATCACATGATCTTAGGATTAACTATGTCTCAGACACTTCTGTAATTCATGAATGTGCAAAATCCAAACATTGGAAACTTGTCTAACAAATGATGATCTGATGTGTGACTTAACTTTTTGAGATTATAGGTGAAGCTTGCTATCTATTATCCTTTTCGTTCAATATAATTGTTTTAGCATATCAATTTACTAAAATGAAGTTATGTTTTAGTTTATGCTTGCAATAGTAATACTTACACTAACGTAATAACTTGTAATGTTTTAATGTTAGTGTACTATTTTTCATGGGATCGAGTCTTGTGTGTTCATTTTTTATCATTAAGTTGGGTTTGAACATAAGAGATAATATTTTGTCTAGATTGAGTTTTTACTTCATTTCTATTGAGTTTTCATAGTGCTTGGGAGATTAAAGATTGAATTCACTAGTAATTTGTAAAAGAAAGACAATATTTAAATTATGAATAAAGGATTGACGGAGGGCGGAAGAATTTTGATATTAATATATAAGAGAAGAAAAGATGTTTGGAACATAACATTCTATATGGAATAAAATTTCATATTATATTATGAAAATTTAGGGTATTGTAAGTGAACAGATGTACCATATGAAATTTGTATACTTGAAAAATTAGATGGATCTTTTGCTCAGAACATCGAACTTAAATGTTATTTTCATTATTATGGATTATGGAACATGTGTGTTTTGGCAAATAGCCTTGCATATGAAATTTATTGTTTCATAAAAGATTATAATATAAGCTTCAAAGATATAATATGATGGATTTAAAGAAAAAGAAAAGGCTATTAGTAGATACATGTGTGTGTGATGGCACCAATATTAGGTCCTGCTGATTTGCAATCATAACGGATGCATTTATTTGGCATATTGAATATTGTGGTGTATATATCTTGTTGATGCATTAGCACCTTAATCAAGATTTAAGGCCTATGTTCACCAACACCTTGGAAAAAAATAACTTACTTTACATGATTAGAACTAGCAGCTTAACTAGCACACTGTGTTCCTTTTCGGTGAAAAAAAATTCCTGGTGCATCAACATAAATATTCACCATGTTACTTGATCTTCACTATGCACAATTAATATATTGGTTTTTTATTTTATTGTCGGAGCAGATTTAAAATATATCTAGCCTCCTTTAACTTGAATTAAAGGAATTAAATTATATTCAACAAGCCTATGATACAATTCCTAGAGACTTATAGGAAATTTATCAAAGAAAGGAGCATTCAGTAGTTTTATCATTCATAAAGGTTTAAAGCCATGTCAATTGTTTGTAACATGCAGTTAATTGTGTCTTTTCACCTCTAACTTGTTTATGCATTTATATATTTTATTGGTCAGTCCTTGATGTTACAATAAAGTTGCTCCTTTGCAACCTAATTTATGTCATGAAAATAACATCTTTGCTTGCAAGGTTGTTACGTACATTGATTTCTCCCAAGCCCCACATTGGTAGAAGCATCATGCATCTTCACTGTTTATGTGAATGATTGTTATGAATTTTACAAATAGCATAATTGACAAACATAATTTGTACAAATATATAAAGGATAAACAATAAAGAGAGAATTTATATGTATTAGTAATCATGTATGTATTCTGTTGTATTCTTATCCATGCTCCTCGAGAGTTAGATACAATCAAATGAAGAGATTGTTTAAATTTGATTTGTTAGGATGTTCATTATTATGATTATGGAACATGTGTGTTTTGCAAATAGCCTTGCATATGAAATTTATTGTTTCATAAAGTTATAATATAAGCTTCAAAGATATCATATGATGGATTTAAAGAAAAAGAAAAGGCTATTAGTAGATACATGTGTGTGTGATGGCACCAATATTAGGCCTGCTGATTTGCAATCATAACGGATGCATTTATTTTGGCATATTGAATATTGTGGTGTATATATCTTGTTGATGCATTAGCACCTTAATCAAGATTTAAGGCCTATGTTTCACCAAACACCTTGGAAAAAAAATAACTTACTTTACATGATTAGAACTAGCAGCTTAACTAGCACACTGTGTTCCTTTTCGGTGAAAAAAAATTCCTGGTGCATCAACATAAATATTCACCATGTTACTTGATCTTCACTATGCACAATTAATATATTGGTTTTTTATTTTATTGTCGGAGCAGATTTAAAATATATCTAGCCTCCTTTAACTTGAATTAAAGGAATTAAATTATATTCAACAAGCCTATGATACAATTCCTAGAGACTTATAGGAAATTTATCAAAGAAAGGAGCATTCAGTAGTTTTATCATTCATAAAGGTTTAAAGCCATGTCAATTGTTTGTAACATGCAGTTAATTGTGTCTTTTCACCTCTAACTTGTTTATGCATTTATATATTTTATTGGTCAGTCCTTGATGTTACAATAAAGTTGCTCCTTTGCAACCTAATTTATGTCATGAAAATAACATCTTTGCTTGCAAGGTTGTTACGTACATTGATTTCTCCCAAGCCCCACATTGGTAGAAGCATCATGCATCTTCACTGTTTATGTGAATGATTGTTATGAATTTTACAAATAGCATAATTGACAAACATAATTTGTACAAATATATAAAGGATAAACAATAAAGAGAGAATTTATATGTATTAGTAATCATGTATGTATTCTGTTGTATTCTTATCCATGCTCCTCGAGAGTTAGATACAATCAAATGAAGAGATTGTTTAAATTTGATTTGTTAGGATGACTGGTGTATTATTCTTAATTTTCACCACAATTCTTTAAATTTCAAAAAAAAAATATAATTATATAGTCTAATTTCGACAAAGTATAAAATTAGTACAATGAGAGAAGTATGTATTATTGTCATGTTCATACATTGTATTGTCTTGTTTGATAATTCTTTTTTTATAACAATGTTAAATGATAATTATAAATACTTGTACAATATATAAAATTATATATTATATGATTATAATTCTTTAAATTGTATAATATATAAAATTGTAACATAGAATATATATGTATTAACTTCTACATTCGTTACATGCCCTCTAGTTTTAGAAGACTTGCTCGGATTCATAATTTGTTATATCCATGTCCTTACTCCATAATTATATTCTCTTGCTAGGTTGTCTGGTGTCATTCTTAATTTTTGACACACTAGTTTTCAGCTGTTTGTTCTCTTGTTTCTCAGTCAAACCTTATTCTGCAGTGCTTATCTCTCAATCCATCTTTTTAGAAGCCCATTTGGACATTTCCAGCTTCTAGAGTAAGATACAGATTTAATTAAAGGATCTCATGCTTAGTCCAAACTTTAGTGCAAAAAAATTATGTAATATATAGGAGGAAACAAGTGGTGGTACTCGGCTTCCATCGCAAACCTTATATTGCCAAGGCTATGTGTTTATCCTATTATATATGTTCAAGTTTATTCAGGCAAAGATGGGTAATTCAAAGAGCTAGTTTTTTAGAATAATTTCATATTTACTTTTTCCTCCAGACTACCCCAAAGCTAGTCTCTGCTATGAAAGGAGGTCGTGCTCAGGAGGGGAAGCCACTAAAGTCAAAGTTGAGTGTCAAATGGGCACCGGAAGTGTATGACCCACCTGCTACATCTGAATCACACACAGTGAAAGGTCACATCCGACGTCTCAAGACCTTAAAGAAGGATCATCACAAGCAAAAACATGGCAAAAGCAAGCCCTACAAAGGCAGCGGTGCTGACAGGAAACATGTTTCTCGGAAGAGCACTAGCACGATGATCGATTCCAGGATATTGAGGTTTGTCTTCCAAGTGAACCATAATTCTCAATCTGTTGCTTTTCTCATAGGATACTATCGACATGGATGAATACTTAGCACTGATTCTTATTCCATCATTTTTTTCAGGTTGGAAGCACTTCGTGCCAGAGCTGCACTAAACAGTCCTTGCCAATCAAAGGTGGAGGTAATGGACTTTTCAGGTGTTACTGGAGAACTGAAATGTGGAAACAGCTATTGTAACAAGTCTCTCACTGCCTTGCACCTTCCCGTCACCCGAGCCATCGAAGAAAACCTGATGAATGGAGCAACCTCAAGTCGATTATGTGAAAAACCTATTTCCGGAGTGCTTTGTTAATTTTGCACATGCATCATTATGCATAAGACTCCGACATATATTTGCTGTTGTGCTTGTGTTTCCTTCAAAACTGAATTATCTGTGTAATTGCTGTCTTTGTTGGTCTGTTTCTACGTAATTGAACTGATTGTTTGTTCTTTGCTGCTACTTGTCTGGTCAGTGCAAAAAAAACAGAAATTGGAACTTCTTCATTCTGGATTGTGTATCTGATGCATAAGCGCATGTCTTTTTAGATCTCCTGTTATCTTTGATCAATAATTGTTGGGATGGATATTATGCGAACTGTACTTTTTGACATGGAAGATGCAAAATATATTGAAGTTATAAAAAGAATCAGTTGCCTTCTCTTTCTATGGATTGTATCCAAAGAATCAGTTTGATCAGAATTTATATGTGATGAGCGTAATTCAGTAAATTTTAAAATGATCAGTAATTAGTTGCTCTCAATTTATGATACCGACAGTAATAATAATAATGGAACTGGAATTTGCTTAGTTTTATTTGAAGTTTAATTCGAGATTGGTGGGACAAGTTATGGTGTAGATATAAAAAATTTATATCTAGTTTTATTTATCTCGTTGGTTTTATTGACAAAAGTATAAAAATAATAAGTAAAAAATAATTTTAACATTCTAGTTATGTTTTCAACGGTGGTCGACGATGACGTCGTTGGAGATCGTGGTTGGCTATTGTTAATGAGGAGGGAGAGCAACAATAATAGATGAGGCAACGATGCAGATATCGATACTTTGCATCACTTATTGTGATGCTCCTATGCACATCTCGGTTACGTTTTCAATGGTGACGGACAACAGTGTTGTTGGGGATCGCAGATGGCCGTTGTGGATGAGGAGGGAGAGCATCGACGATGCAGATGCTGACACTTTGCATCTGCATCGATGTCACTCACAACTGTGTTGGCGCTGACGCAAATGTAGAGTAACGAAAGGGTTGCTCAACATCTACATTGGCATCAACGCAAACGCAGAGCGACGTCGACGCAGATGCAGAGAAGCATCACTCTGCATCTACATCAGTGCTGATGCAGATGCTAAGCAGTCCTTTCGTCGTTCTACGTCTGTGTCGGCATTGACAACAATGCAAGGAAAGGTGGCACTATTCTATATCTGCTTCGGCATCGACAATGATGCGGGGAAGGGCAACGTTGCTCTGCATCGACGTTAGCACTAATACAGATGTTGAGTGACCCCTTCACGGCTCTGCATTTGCGTCAATGCCAACGTAGTTGTCGAGCAACTCTTTCACCACTCTACAGTTGTGTGTCGGCACCACTAAGCAATTGCATCGATGCCAAAGCAGATGCAAAGTGTTAGCATCCATGTCGTCACCTCACCTCTCGTCATTATTCTTCTTCCTCATCCACAACAACTACCCGCGACCCCTAGTTAGTCCGTCGTCTATCACTAACAAAAATTATCTTTCTGTCTATTATATTTGTACTTCCATCAATAAAATTGACGATGCTAAGGTAAATAGAACTAGATGCTTCACTTTCATAATTGATTTCAATATAAATTTTTTAAATCTAGAGATGCTAAAAAAATCTAACTATAAAAAAATCTAACTAGATAAGATAATCTAAAATTAGCCTGCAGCAAAATCTAACTCATTTCAAAGACATTGTTACAGTTTAGCAACGGGAAATGCTACTGATATCATTAGATCATCCATCATGCGCAATATTTCTTCATCATATCCAAAATTACTTCGGTCGGGTGGCGAAGCTATTGTAAATATTAACTTCGTTAAGCCTAAATCCGATCGTTAGAATAACAATGGATTAAATCAGGATGTTATAGAATGCCTTCATACAGCGAAATAGCAAATTGGCCTACGCGTTCAACCACGCACAATAGTATCAGTGAGTGCTCCAAACTTTGGGTTTCGACGTCAACACGCAACTCGACCACCACAACGGACATGTAAAGCATCCTGCATCAACAGTTGCTTTCTGCAAACAACATAGTAACACTGTTGCATACATACGATTATTGATAATGTTGCAACAAGCTGAAACCTCATATTAAAAAGAATCTACATGACTTGGACGATAAGCCATGATTTCACAACATTCTACTGAGTCAAAAGAATAACCAAATATGAGAGACTCCGACAGGATAGGCTGAAACTGCCTCTCATCAGATTTAATCTTTGATGCAATCAAAACCACCAATGCTTCAAACTTACAGTGACCTACTCGCTCCTAATGAGCAGAGCCTCCCACCAAAGCTAATACAGGACACAATCATAACCCACAAAAAGAATATGAACTGCAGAACACTAAATTTAGATCGACCATCCCTCGCGCAAGTGATCATGTGAAATTGATGACCGAGTTAAGCAAATTCACTTGAAGCAACTGGGTAATGTAGTTGTGTTGCTAGAACTCACCCGAATGGATTCCCACCAACAGATGCACCACGGCCTTGGGTAGGGAACTTGCTGTGGATATCAATAAATTTGATTGTAACACAAGATATTGCATCAATAATTCATAATATAAGCAATTAAAGCAACTTACGGAAAATGAGAACTTGGTCCTTGCCCGGACATGTATTGCAACCCTCCTAAATATGAAGACAATGGAATTAGAAAGACATCGAGACCCACTACAGAACAGCCACTAACATTTTACCTTCAGGGAGAGAAGAAATATATGTTGCAGCCGCATTCTGAGAATTCCAGGGTTGAGCTACACCAGCAAGGTAATCATTGATCAACTGTGTGCTTGGCAATGCAGTTTCTAACGAGCTCATATCCAAGAACTGCAAATGATGTTTAATCATCAACATGGACAGTCAATTAGGGCTTAACTTCTAATATACAATGCAATTGTGGTTTGAGGCTCAAATAAATAAGGGCAATGACTGTCTGCTGCCACAAAAATAATATAATAACTTGAAGAAGAAAACAGATACAACACATTTGTTGCAACACAATAGTGCATGTAACACATTCAAATGTGAAAGTTGGTTCTGTAAAATAAACCCCATCGAAGTGCACCAATGTAAGCTCCATCACCCTTTTCTATTTGAAAGCATAGATGCATAAATATTAAATTGTTAGCATCAAAGTCCTAAGAGAAAAAAAGAACAATTTGAAACCATATATACACCAACCGAGTCAACAATCAGAGAAACTTTTGGTAATTATTGAATGCAAGTCATCATCCTAAAATTGCCCAAAAAACTCATGACTTCTCCTTCTTACGTATTCATGACAAGATAATTTATCTAACTGGTTTTCTGGACAGCTTCCCCCTAATACCTTCATGATTACTTCAGTCGATATTTAATAGATAGCTATTGGCAATCAACGTCTCTGCAGTAATCAAAGCCTTTAACTAGTTGATGAAAAAGCACAATCAAACATGAAGCCAGAAGGCAGAAAAACTGTAGATGACAGTATAAGTCTATTTCAATATGTTTAGGCTTAAGATGATTGGCTTTAGAAAAGAGTTATCTCCCACAACAGTTGCTCCTATTGATTTCACTATCACAAAAAAGTGCATGCCTATTAGGATTTTCTTGTGTACAGGTTTCCTCAAAAAAGGAAAAAAAAAGGCCCAAAATAAAATGTCTGCCCTGTCAACCTGTTATCAGTCATTTCCACCAAGGATTTCAATCTGGATTCAATACCAGTCTCTGTAACCTATTAAACTGATAAAAACTACTATATTGGGTGGTATAATATTCCATACCATCCAGTATCAATAGAAAAAATAATAATGAATGAGATTGTACCAGTATCAAATCACATGTTTAGATATCAGTATTTGGTTGGACTGCTAAATACCAGATGATATCAACCACTTTGATCAAGATTTGTAACCACAATCCCAATATTAGGAAATTCTACTGGAGATGATTTTCCCTAACATGGAAATACTGGATCTCATGTGAACATACTGCGATTAAAGTTAATTATGGCACATACTGCGATTAGCCAAAACTAAGATATTTCATTTTTTTTTATAATAAAAAATCTAGGTTTTCACAAAACACCACATTTTATTTGCTCCATTGTGTAGCAGTTAAACCATGGTAAACAAGCTGGTGTCCAGGACATCATGATGCTTAAAGTTAATTATGGCACATACTACGATTAGCCGAAATTAAGATATTTCATATTTTTTTATAATAAAAATTCTAGGTTTTCACAAAACACCACATTTAACACCACATTTATTTGCTCCATTGTGTAGCAGTTAAACCATGGTAAACAAGAGGTGTCCAGGACATCATGATGCTGTGCCATGGACGTATAGCTAGGAATTTTATGTGTTGAGTACTTTAAATAGTAATACAAATATTTTTGGCATCCAAGTAGGATCAATGCTCTTCAGATTGCACAAACATATTAAGAGAGATAATACATACATCAAAACTTTCAATGTTAATATCTAAGAAAACTAAGAAACTGCAGCATACCGCATTCATGGGTTCCAAGTGCGCATCATATGGAAGATCAAAAGGATTTGTTGATTTTTGTGGTTGATCAACCCCGTCCCTGTTAAGCAAGACAGAGTCATTTTATCAGGTTAAGTAATCATTGTACGTAAATTTACTAAGCAAGGACTTGCTGTCAAAGAATAAATTTGCTTTGGTCATGTATCTAGCTTATTGCATATCCATGTGTGTTGTTAACGTTGGAACATTCTAAGATTTGATGTTCAACCCAATTATTACTAGATTCAATTAGATTCAACTTAAACTCAGTTCAAACAGATTTCAAATTTAACCTAAATCGTGAAATCATTCTAAAATTGGGAATTTCTCTAGTGAACCCAAAAGACTCTCTCTCCCTCAGAATTCTCTGGTGCTCCATCAAATATAAGCAAACCTGGAGGTGTTAATCCATCTGTCTGTGGCTTCTTCCTCGAGTATATTGAGGTGTGGAGATCATGAATTGAGCAACCAGTTACTAGATTTTAAAAAACTTCGGACTTAGATCTCATCTTTGAAATCAAAGGTAAGTGATCAATCCCTCTTATATTATCGATCTAATTTGATTTACAAATTTGGCTCCTGAACTGAGATCTTTTAATTGTTTTTATTTTTTTCCATTTTGATATCCTTTGACTGATCTCGCCAAAATCAGGGGAGACCTTGCCAAAATTTGATCAAAATACCCCCTTGCTCTTTTGAAAGCTGCTGTGTCTTGGATGAATTTTGGTAGAAATCATGTAGAATTTGATGAGATGTGATTTAAATCAGATCTAATGAGCTTCGATCCAATATTCTCAAATTTTCTAGGATTTGTTTTTGGTGGATCATATGACCTTTTCAGGATTCCTATCTTGCAAATTTGCAAATATTAGGATGAGAAGTTTAGCAATATTGAGGTCTCAGATGCCTCTTCAACTCTAAAGGGTAGTTCCCAAGGTAGTTCTCATCAATGTAGGATAAAATATCAGCATATAAGGCAAGAGGGAGGTACCAACTAGGAATAACATGATACCAGCTCTGGTTGACAAAAAAACGGAACATTCTTTCTGAATGGTGTATGCCAGGAGTAGGTAAGATACCTGAGTAGAATCTAAAGATTGTCAGAATTGAGCATGCTGCCTCAGTCACTCATTCTTGGATTTGGGACACTTATTTACACAAACAAGGCAATGCTAGACCTTGTTATAGGGTTTCCCTAAATTGATCAATTTAATGGTTAATTTTGGATACCACCTTTGTTATTGTTGTTCTTGTTTTAATACATAAAACAAACTATGATGCACTCTCAAAGAAATTCAATTATCTACTGCAGTAAAAAGCAAATGCATGGGTGATAAGCAAATCGGTTTCACAAATTAATAGTATAAAAATAGTGGTTAGCAAATAAATGGTGATAGAAGTATGTTTTAAGCTAAATCATCAAGTAAGAAGAACAAGTAGATTCATCTCAAGTTATGAACTAGTATAGGATAAAAGGTTCTATGCAGTAGAACCTTAAGAGTAATGCAGCTTTGCAGCAAAATTCCCAACTCAATTATGTATAAGAACACATCAATAACAGTAAGCATGAAGCATAAACAATGATGTTTTCACAATCCATCACAAGTGACTAATTAAAACTAAATAAGCTTAAAGAAGGTTTGAGGAACTACTGCAGACCGGCTTAACCAATAATGACAGAGGTGATCCTGCAACAACACCCACTGGCTGATCAAGACAAGGGTTTACAGCATCCATAGCTGACCTTTGAAACCCATCCTTATCAAAATCCTGGAATTTGATCAGGTATACAAATCTTAAATGATGAGTGGCACATACCTAAATAGAAAATAGGGATCATGGTAGCACCTGCATTACTTTTAGAGCAACATTTGGATCATGCAATGCAAAGTCAGGCACATGAATCCATGATATACTATTCTGTGGTAGACCCCCAACTGATGCCTGAGGTACTTTCTTAGTTGAATCATCAAAGGTGTTCCACAACTGGAAAAGAAAAGAGGAAAAGGAAACAGCTATAGTGAGAATAACAAATTACAACAACAATAACAAGCCATAATACGCCAACTATTTGGGTCAACTTCATGGTTCTTTTCCCACTGTTGAGCTCCGTACCGGAAATAGTTAAGATTCATGCTCATGAATTCTAATAGACCTAACACAACCATTCACCTCTTTTCATCCGAATAAGAATAACAAATCAAATATAATCTGAATAGCAAAATAACAAATTCAAGCCATTCGATCTTGAACTTATGATCAGATGCATTGATTGTGTTGTAATTATCTGATTACATGAGTTAGACTAGCAAGGAAAAAAAAGGCTTACTCTTAATTTGCAATACATTACCAAGAAGTACTATTACCTGTGAGTTGTTTTGATCGGCAGATCTTGTGTGTTCTTGTAGACCTGAATGCAACTGGCCAGATGTAACTGCCATGGGTCCAGGAGCAAGAGGATTTTGAAATGGAAACCAACCTGAGTCGTTTTCTGGAGATACCCATCCACCCACCCTTTCCTTGGGTGCTTCACTACCAGAAAGCTCTACAGTAGAGATAACTGGACTCATTGCAGAATCAACTCCTACATGGTGAGGTAGGTCAAACGTAGCCCATCCATCATTTTGTGGGACTGGATCTGCTGCTGATCTGTGCTCGATAGGGATTGTAGATGAAGGTTGATTACTAAGGTCAGCAAACAAATCAACAGATGTAGATGAAGTGTTTGGCTTCTGTACAAATGTTGGACCGACTATATCCTTGTTCCCGGTATGAATAGAAGCAGGTGACTGAGCAGAAGAGAATGTAGATGTCTTTGCCTGCTGTGTACCACTTGAATGCACAGACTCCAAGACAACATCTACTACACCCAATGAATCAGGTTTGTGCTCAAAAGGGCTTAAAGATGAAGATTGGTTATTAAAATTGGCAAACAAATCTATGGATGGAGATGTACTCATTGGTTGTTGTACGAATGATGAATTCAATAGATCCTCCTTGTTCCCAGTAACAATGCAAGCAGATGACTGTGTAGAAGAAGATATAGTTGCTTTTGCCTGCTGGGTTCCACTTGAATGCACAGGCTCCAGAGCAATATCTACTGCATTCGCTGGACTAAATGATCTATGAGAAATAGAGCTGCTATCCAAGGAACCAAAGCTGCCAGCAGATGAGGTTCTCTGACCATATCAAGTTCAAATTTGTCAGTTGTGAAAATTTATCCTTCGACATCCGCACAGGTCACTTCTCAACATGATAATGACACAATATATAGAATCCAATATATACAGGGTAAGGATCACATACCTTAGGACTTCGCATCCCATCTAAATTCCTTTTAGCATTTGTCTCAGTAAACTGATTCAATGTTTGTTGCTTTGCATCTTTATTTATGGCATCCCTTGACAGGTATAAAGAAGGGCTGCAACACCCATTATCTTGAGAACTTAGCGACTGGACATCATATCTGAATGTATCACCTGCACTAGAAATGGAGAAGTCTGACATTCTTGAACCAGAACTTTCATTCGCAAATCTGTCTTCATATGTTACATGACTTGGACTATATATGAAGCTACCCATTTTCCCATCATAATGCCCTTGATTGGAACCTGGCTTTCTGTTTAGCATGCCAAATTGTTTTCCATAGCGCCTGTCCTCATACTGATACTCATAAGGAGGGCTCTGAGAAAAAGAATGGTAAGAACTGGCTCTCCTCTGTTCTAGTTCATGATTCTTGGAGCTCTGTCCAATGCATAAATATAACAGTGTCAATGTCTAAGTGCATAAACATTAGTTAGATTTGAGGAGACACAGGAAAGAATAATTCTTCAATGCATAAAGACCAAATCACCTCAATGTCTCTAGATGGCTTGCCTGTGGAATTCCCCCTAGCATATTTCTTATTCACATAGACATCTTTTATAAATTCCCTAATTTTGTCAGCATTACTGCAACAAGAAAACACAAATCAAATAATAAGCAAATTTAACAGGAAATAGTTGAAAGTATTTTAAGTTAGAGAGCTCGACTAACAGATATATTCAAACCTGCTATCTGGAAATCTCATCCGCTGCATGTCCCAATCTTTTAAATAAATTTCTCTTGCAAGCTGTAACAAACCATTATTAACTAATGGCAAAACAGGCAATAAATCCACAAATATGCAAGTCCCAAAAGCAGCTACTTTTTACCTGATTGCCACCCCTTTGGAGAGCCTCTACTTCTTGTGTGGTAAATCTTGCCAAAGAAACAGACTTCACACGGTGCGTAAACTCACGGCTGTATGGAAATAAATTTACATCAAAACTAGTGGTTATGACGTCATAGAACTGTAAAAGCACCATCTATACCTTACTATAAAAACATTCTTTTCAAGATGTTACAAGAATGCCAAAGTATATTAATAATACACCATGTCAGTAAATAAGTAAATGTCTGAGTAGCACGAACTACATATAAAGAATTACTTTGCACATCTACTGTATATTACTAATCTAGGCAAATGGCAAGCAAAATCTATTTGAATAATACAAAAAAGAGGCTCAGAAGCCACCATGGATGGAATCCTATAGTTGGGTATGCTTTAAATGAAGTGAAGACTGCAGGAAATCTAGGAGATGAAACCAAATTTATCAATTTAACTAGCTGGCATCTCTAATGGGAATACCAACCAGAACAATTTCCAAATCCCAAAACAATTCACCATT
This sequence comes from Musa balbisiana, assembly GCA_004837865.1. Lineage (NCBI taxonomy): Eukaryota > Viridiplantae > Streptophyta > Magnoliopsida > Zingiberales > Musaceae > Musa > Musa balbisiana. The sequence goes on from CM017194.1 coordinate 34,465,596, forward strand.
GACTAATGCTGAGAATTTATCATGTTCCAAACCTAAGTTTATCACCATATATAACACGTCATCTCGCAAGGTAGGGTGTAAGCTTTGTAACAGATTGAGAAAGATAAATCTCATAAATAAAGATGCTGATGCTTTTCACCAGCAAGGAAGCATAGATTGATTTCATTAGGCATAAAAGGCGTAAGGCATGAGGACTTCAGAAGAAAGAAGGATTGTTGAGCTGGCTGGCGTTTGTGGACCTAGGTCCTAACTAAACAAGGACTTCAATATAAAGAAAGATTGTTGAGCAAAACTTTTCTTTTGAAGTTTAGAAGTCTGACAAATTTTGGCATAAAAAACTTTCTAGAAGTGTCTTGATAGCTTAATAAAATAAGCAAACATATTACACACAGGATAAGACTCAGCACCAACATAATTTAAAATATAACTATGAGAATAACCTGCAAGCAGCAGCAAAGGAAAATTCAAATTTAAAGTTAACAAAATAAGAAAAAAATAAATTCTACATAGAGATGGAGCAAAAGATTCTACTTTTACCTTGATAAGAGGACGGTTCACTATATTTCAATGGGATGCATAGTAGAGGTACGTGCAAGGCCAATGAGATGGTTAGAACTTCAGATCAGATCTAATTAAGGGCTGATCTGATAAAATCAACGAGTTTGATGGTTGATTAAAAGAAAATATGGTGGTTGTGGTATGACTAAACAAGACTAAATTGTCATCAAAGAGGATAGAAGCAACAAAGAAATACAACTACTGTTTTTGAACCTCGACAGAGTAACTACAGGGATTATAAAAGAAAAGAGAATAGACTATAAAAAAGAGAAAAACAACAAAAAGGAAAGAAAGATACCTAACCATCAATCACAATTAGATTAATTGTTCATCAATGGCATGAGCAATTACAACCAATTACATGGTCCATTATTTACCAACCACATGAAAGTAAAGCCTAAATACTGGAAGGCTTTACAGGAAATTAAAATTTGGTGCAAAACTTTACTTTTGGTCATAGAAAACTAATAATCCCACATAATTCACATGAAATCACCTGTAGATTCTTTGACGTCTACTTAATAGGTAAAGAACTTCCCTAAATCAAACTATGCCTTAGCACCAATCAATTCAAAATAGGACAATAGGAGCATCATAAAATAACCACTAAAGACAATGACAAAAATACACAAATTCAGATGTCAAATCAACAAGCTCCAAGACATGAGTTATAGGGAAATTGAATCATCGGACTGAACAAACAACCAACAGATTTGATGAACACATAAAGTAGTAAGTTAACAAGATCTGAAACAATTGTCTCTAAAGAAGCATGCTTGGCTGAGCCAGTAGACTTGGTCTAGAGCATGTCTCAATGGATAAGCACTACTTGTAAGTGCTTCTCTGAGTCATTCATGGTTTTACTCATGAAACATGAGAAGGAAACTTTCAAGGAGTAGTGGAACAGGAAAAAGGCATAGGTGAAAGCACATACAAATTTTAGGTTGTATGATGGAAATAATGATCTTATAATCTCCTCTTTTTTTTCAAGTACTCAAATTCATCTGTTTAATAATATTTCTTACACATGCAGAAGTTAAGGCTAGGAGATAAAGAAGCCACTGGGAGTTTCAATATATCTTAAACAAACAGGACACAAAATGGAATACATGTTACAAAAATAGGACACGGAAAAATTCAATTGCTGAGAGCCCACAACAGCAGTCAAACCCATTACTATCTATTCCAAGAGGAAAGTGCAAAGGAAGACAGGATAGCCTTCGTTTGTTTGCTAGACTTCCAAGAAAAAGAGAGACAATAAGTGTGCCTCTAAGACACCTATCATTTCAGGGTATAAGCTAAACAAGATAGGCTTTTTAACTCATCTTTTCTATTAATTTTCATTTTTCTGAAATGTGTAAACACCTTCTCTGCATGACAAATGCATCTTATGTGTCTCTATAGCTTTCAAAATCCAAAGTTGGATGTCAATGAATTTATACAGGAGCATGCAATTTGAGAGTGTCTGCATAAACATGGGCATACAAATGGCTGTACGCATTCCCCCACTAGGTCTAATATGCAGAACTATATGAAATTCTTTCATGATGTCCTAATCTTGAAATCTCTATAGTTGCAAAAATATAGTCCATAACCTCTCACACAAATCAGCTTGACTAGTAGTGAATCTTATGTGATCCAGGAACCAGTCAATTTGACCAAAAAATTTCTGTCACAAACTGCTTTAGATTGAATAGCGTGAACAGGCTTGAGAAAAGCCGCATAGATACAAGCTCGCATATTTATTTGCAAAAATTCATATTGCAAGCACAAGAAAACTAGTCAAGTTTCAAAAATATGCTCATGACAACCGAGATATTCTGATGGATAGGGACAACAATGTGACCAAGAAAGATTAAATTTTTGGATCCAGGCTAACAAAACGATGTACAAGAACTCTTTAAAGTACCTTCCGATGGGTTATTATAGATAGAATAAAGAGTTCTAAGTTAATCATTTTCATGATTAAAGAGAATTCAGATAAAAGATAGAATTTTTTTTTCACCAAACCATCTGTAATCATGGTAGGTACAGAACTACCGATCGTTTGCAGCAAAAAAGGGAGTTTTGCAACTGTCGTAAAATATGTATGGACTTACTGAATCCCGCTGCACACCATACAAACGAAGGTCCAGAAATTTGTGCACACATATTGGGGACCCTGTGTCCAATAAGTAGAAAGGATCAAGGGCTTTAATCGACAAGATTTAGATGCAAGAAACAAAAGAACCAAACATTACCAGGCTGTTACAGTTTATACATTTCCTGTTGGGCGGCAGTTTCATAAGACCTCTAATGATCTTCTCATTCCTCGCCTCCTCCCTTTTACTACTCATTTTCAAGCAAATTCGAAGAAAAATCAACTTGCAGCTCCAAAACCTAGACAAATCGACTCCCGTAGGGTGGCGCCAATTCGAGGATCTAAGGAAGGGGAACCAGAAGAGTCAGCCTCCCAAACGCAAATATAAACACAAAAGATGTCTCAGCGAGCAAGGAAAAGTCGGATCTCGGAATCCCTAGCTTCCTCGCGTCAACCAACCCGACCCGACCCGACCCGACCCGACCCACCAGCGATCGATCGGCAATCTAAACTCGCCACTCCCACGCGATCTCCTCCGGCCCCGAAAAATCAGGATTCCTGCCGTAGGGTTGGATCGATGACCAGGGAACGGGGGAAGAAGGCGACGAGACGGAGGGAGGGGTCGGAGCTGCTAATGTTTTATTTCTTTGGCTACGGACCGAAGGAGCAGCGCCACGGAAAGGTCAGTAAATAAATACAAGCCTTTTTTTGCCTACAGCGGTCCCTCCAAATTTGCCCCTTTTTTCCATTTTCATATATTTTCTTTAATTATTACTAATTATTTTAAGGTCCCTATACATTTTGTATATTAGTTTCTACTTCCTATTAATTACAATAAAAGCTTCCACGATGCTTCTTCATTATGCAAGTGAGTCCCTCCGTTCGATTTTATCTGTTATCGATCCCTCGAGTTTCTCGTTAATCGCATTAGTCCCATGAATTCTTCCTCGATATGCATTTTGATTCTATAAGTTTCATTAATTGTAGTGAAGTCCTCATTCCAAGTTGACTACCCTTTTAAACTAGAATAATAAGAAATAAAAGTAAAATAAGTTTAAATTTTTTCTGATCTATAAACACATCGTTGTCAAATCTAAAAGTTAGATCTACAAATAGAACTGAACTTATCTTTTTTTTTCTTTTCTTTTTATCATTTCTTACTTATCTATCCATCTAATTATTCATAATAAGTTACTATAAGATCTTATATTTTTATAGGTGAGAATAAGGGTTTTTATTACAATTTGAACCTAAAAAAAAATTAGAGAGTTCCTCTCGTCAATACCATATCTTAAGAAATTCTATATTAACCGATAAATATAATAAGAATCCTATTATAAACATAATAAAATCTAATCATATCCATAATATATATTAGATATGGTTACATGATGTAACAACGAATTAATGTTATGTCGAAAAATTATCAAAACTCTTGGGACTCGATAAACAAGTCATTGATGTTATATTGCTTCCCTATGCCACTTCTTCTATCACCATATATGTTGTGTATCTCATGGTTCAATATTCTATCAGTGGTATTCGATAGTTAATAATTGGTTGGAGAAAGAAGACATTTACCCTATTGGTTGCATGCACTATGTTTGACCTTCGAGAGTTAACTCAAGCTCTTGTTAATATATATATGTCGATGCTAAAGAAATCTTATGGGGATTGGAAGGCTTCAAAGAACGTTTGCCTAAACTATATATCCTCAGCTCTTAAACAAAAGTGTACTTGAGGGTGATGACAATATAGCATCTTCGTGGAGGAGGATAATATAATCCTCAGCTCTTAAACAAAGTGTACTGAGGGTGATGACAATATAGCATCTTCGTGGAGGAGGATAATATAATGTCTTCCTCCAAGAATATTTTAAATGAGAAAAATATTTTGTTTGTTTGTTAAAAAATAAATATTATATGTTGAAATCATGGAGGTGACAAATATACACCAGACTACCTAACACATACATGTAATATTGAGTTTTATCTTGATCTTATTTTATTATAGGAGACTCATTGCAGTGAAATTTACATTGGACATTATCAAGTATCTTGGTAGGAAATAGAATGATTTATGCATGCATTAGATGGGGGCGCTTGGAGGCATTCTAATGACTGGAACACTCGGTAGAACGATAAATATTCAAATATTTTTAATTAATCATAATTTTTTATGTTAACATGATGATATCATGTTCTTATCATCTCCTTAAAATCTTTATAGTGTGAAGAATATGACGGGTTGATAGAAGATCATAATAGAGTAGTCGATCGGATTGAGGATCTATATTTTTTTATATCCACAATCAATCTATGATTTAAAGATTAATCATAGATTTCAATAGCTAATTTGATTATGTAATTTAAATGATTAATTAAAAAATTAAAAATTTTATAAATATTTATCATCTCAATAAATAAAACTTATCTCAATCATAACATATCTCTCAATTTTACGGGTGCATCGCATTGCATGAACGAGAACAGACAGTAGTGTATGTAGTTTTAATATACGTTGCTGCTCGGAGTCTCTTAGCCTTGTATTTTCTCCGGTCGTACATCTATGATCACACGGTTGCCATCCATTTATCGTAGACATAATTGAAAGGCCAGCCACACATCCGTCGCTACTGTGTTTGGTCCACCACATAACCGGATGTCGTTAATGTCTATGATGTTGCCCTTACGTGCAAGTCCATTAAACTGATGTTGCGAATCTCGCAAAGCGTCGTGGAAAATGAGGTTGGCCAACGAAGACTTTGTTTCGTTCTGAGCCGCAGGATTCTCATCGGACGGCGTGGAGGGCTCCACCGTCCATGGCCCCTTCGTGCGAGGCAAACGATGTGGGGACCCGGAAATATGTCTGGAAACCGGCCTGGTTTACGACCCCGCGGCAACCCATCGCGTGCCCGCGCTCTCTCTCGGAATACAAATCAGCAGGTGCGTCGTGGGTTTTGACTTGTGGCACAAGTCGAAGCCTTACCAAGAAGCTTCTTTTAACGCAAGCTTATAGGCGTAGGGAATGAGATGGAAGCGCAGATGGAGGAGAACTGCTTGGCAGCTGTCGCCGATTCTTCCGTCGCCCGCTGGTTCTCCGACACGTTGCCCCACGACGGGGACGCCATCTCTCTCACTTCCTCTCCCGCCTCCATCGTCCCAGTCGCGGCGTCTCCGATGCCGCCTCGGCCGCTCGCCGACCGCCCGGCCTTTCTCCGAGCCGGCAGTCCCCTGGGGAAGAGGAAGTCGCGCGCCTCGACGCGGAGGGCGTCGACGTTCATCAGCGTCGACCCGGCCGACTTCCGCCGGATGGTTCAGCAGGTGACCGGCTTCCGGCTCGACGCGGGCAGCGCAGCCGGGCCGGTCCTTAGGCCGGAGCGATTCCGGCCCGGCGGAGGGCAACTGTACCCGGCCTTGTTGCCCACGCTCGACAGTTCGGCCTTCGCCGTCGGGTGGACCGCGCTGGCCGATCCGAAGGACATGAACCGCTCTCGAGTTGAACCGGTGATGGATGAGTTCGAGCCGTTCACCGGTTTTCCGACGCTCGAGTCGTGGGGTTCCTTTTAGAATGTTTTCTTTTTCTTTTTCTTTTTCTTTTTGGAAAAAATCGTTTTTGTTTGGCTCTTTTGTTTTTTTAATTAATAATAAATCTGCTATCCTTTTAATTAATTAATGATTTTAGCACCTATTGGCATGTTGATTTAACACGAGAAATCTTATTAATAAGAAACTATTCATTCCGATAACAACCTTTCCGGCACAGTAATAGATCGATGAGACGGTTACATTTCGATCGTTAGCGAGAGCAAATCTGCATGTCGACATGATTAAATGAACCACGCGATTCTTTGTTTTTAAACTCTCTGTGCTTGTGTACTTTAACCAAGGATGAGAAGGGTATTTATAATCACGTTGTCCGGTCATGTCATTGGTCCCTCGACGCTTCGTTCGATTCTTCGGCGTATCGTCCTCTTTGCAGCTTATTGCCCAATTAACTAGTTGACTCCGCAACTCCGATATCCTTGGCGCAATATTCGCTCTTCTTGGACCGATGCCCGAATCCACGGCCCGAAGCCTTCTGTCGATACGTCGACCGTTCCTCCGGCCCGACGTCCAATCTTTCGACATGTTTTCCTCCGGCACAACATGATTTTCCTGCTTTAATTGTCTCATTCTGATCGAAGCTTCCTGCGTCACTCAAAACGTAGATTAAAATATAAACACATATCGATCGGTTTTATCATCAAAATACGAGATTCAACAAGGATTGTTTTGACAAGACAAATTATATGGGTCATTTTAGACTGTATTAAGAAAGACTAATAGCATTATGGTACATAGAAGGAAGTGTGACACCGATGATATACAACTGCTATGACTCATATTGTTAGTCAAACTTAATGTATTATTATTATTATTTGACTTATTGGTCTATTTTCTAAAATTCACACACGTGTATATAATTTTTCTAAAATTACATAATCCAATTGAGTCAAATTATTTTTAAATAAATTTTATTTATTTATTTTTTATTTTAAATCCTTTTGCATATTATTATTAATGATCAAGTGAGAGAATATTATATTATGTAGTTTTATTTAATTAAATAAGATATATTATAGATATGATTGGATTCTAATTATGATTATTGGTCAATAGAAAAGAAGTTCAGTTAAAATAGAATTCCTTAGGAGATAACCCTCTAACCTATAAATAGACAGGACATCTAGGGCTAAGTCTTTCTCTCAATCTTCCTCTCTCCTAATCCCCTGATCTATCAAGGTGATCTCTCAGACAAAATGGAGAAAAGAAATGAAGATTTGAAGAAGGGACCCTGGACGTCTGCTGAGGATGAGATTTTGGTGAATTATGTTAACAGATTTGGTGAGGGGAACTGGAATGCCGTTCGGAAGCACACAGAACTCCGTCGATGTGGCAAAAGCTGTCGTCTACGGTGGATTAATCATCTCAGGCCAAATTTAAAGAAAGGTGCTTTTACAGAAGATGAGGAGCGGCTGATCATTGCACTCCACGCTAGGATGGGAAACAGATGGGCTCAGATGGCTGCATTTGTAAGGCAGTCTCTCTCTCTCTCTCTCTCGCTCTCTCTCCCTCCTTGTGATTTGACATTAGTGCTCGTATATGGTACATGTTAAGTAACCAATATACTGCCTTAATTTTTGCTTATGCATTAGTCGAGGGAAATGTTTTTGCTGAATGTTCTCATGATGGTTTCTTTTGGCTTGTGCTTAGATTAGTGCAGTTCTACTTGGTAAGGTGGGCACTGTATGAAGCACTAACAATTGTTAAAGAATACTTATGGCTGGAGATAATTTGATGTTTCAAAGACCATCAAAATTGCTACTCAACATTTAGTCTCCATGAATTTTCATGCTCAACATAAGGGAATATTATAGGAGGAAGAGAGGTGAGAGAAGGATGAGAAGAAGAGGAGGGTTGTTGACAGTCAACAGCCCAACTGTTGGCAGTCAACAGATGCTGACAGGCTGTCCAAATAAAAAGAAAAAAAGAAAGAAAAACCTGTTTCTAACCAGATGAAATTGTTCTGTCCAAGCCTTTGTTCTGGACCGAACCAGATAAGTATGTGCTGGGTATGATTGATCATTTGAACCTTGCTTGTCATGTCCATCCGTATGTAGTAGGTCTCGACATGATCTCCACAGTACTTGAATACTTTCTTCAGTAGGATTATATAACAAAATTCTGTATGCATGCTACTTTGGAAGTTGTTTCATGCCAAATTTAAATGAAGTAGTTCTATCCTGACCATACACAATATTTTCGGCTTGGTGTATTTAGATTTTTCTTACGATTTTAGCTATTTGATTTGCCCTATTATGATCCTGCAACTCATTTTATTCCTTTTTAGTTGCCTGGGCGTACCGATAATGAGATAAAGAACTACTGGAATACACGAAAGAAGAGATGCCAGCGTGCTGGTTTGCCCCTTTACCCTCCAAATGCATGCTACAATGTCTCCGAGGAAAATGTGCAAAGCTCATGTCTCAGCAAGTACAGTTACAGCTATGATCAGCCTATTGAGCTCCTTCAGGGAAGCTTCCCTGACAGTCCTGATATTATATCCGACAACTTCCAGACAAGTTATGGGGCTTCCTCCTATGCAATGCCATTTGCGGCTGCAGCGGGTTTTGGATCCCAGAATTATTCCTTTGCAAATCCAACAGCTAATTGTGTTGAGCAATCTACAGACTCTGAAAATTTTCTCCTTGCCTTGCATGGTAGTGTTGCGGATGTTTATCCTACAACCAAACAATTTTTGTTTCAGCCTTCAGGAAGCACACCTCGGAATTGTTTTGGTTCTCTCCATGGTGCTGATCCCAGCAGCCAGAGCCTGCTAGGTGCCATCCCTGGCAGCCATGCCCTTCTAAATGATACCTTCTCTACTTATTGTCCCACTCGTGGAACTGCAAAGTTAGAGCTCCCTTCAGACCAATGTGTAGAGACTGATGCCAGTAGCAGGCTTACCTGCCCAGCCACACCTGTTTCAGTTTATAATGTTCGATCTCCATCAGCAACTGTCTCAGTGCAATCCAATTTTGTTTCACCATGGAGGAGTGGTCCAATGCTACAACAGGCGCATTTACTGAGCGATGCAGAGAAGGAACCATCTGAGATGAGCTCAATTACTTCTACCATCAAACCCAATGATGTTTTCGAGTGCTCAGGTCGAAGTATCAATAATATGGAGTTGTATTCTACAGCTGTTGCTGATTCATATATGGAATCTCCATCAGCTCTCGTCTCATTGCAATCCAAATGTTTTCCACCATGGAAGAGTAGTCCGGTGCTTCAAGAGGCTCATGTACTGAGCAGTGCAGAAAAAGAACCATCTTTGAAGAGCTCGGTAACTCCTATCGTTAAATCCAGTGATGTGTCAGAGTGTAGTATCAATGGGACAGAAATGTACTCGACACCTGTTGCATTTGATAGGTATGTCAAATCTCCATCAGCTACTATCCCATTCCAGTCCAAATGTGTTACACCATGGAGGAATGTTCCAATAAGATCAGCACTTCGAGAGGGGCATGCACCGGGCAGTTCAGAGGCAGAATCATCCGAGAAGAGGTCAGTGACTTCTATCTTGAAACCCAATAACGTGTTCTGCTCTTCAGGGTTAAGTATCAACGACAGAGAGTTTAATTCTAAACCTGTTGTAGTTGATACATGTGTGGGATCTCCGCCAGCAACTTTCTCGTTGCAATCGAAATATCTTACTTCATGGAAGAGCGATCCAGTTCTGGTAGAGGTAGATGCATTCAATAGTGCAGAGGAAGAACCATCCAAGAAGTTCTGTTAAGGTGTTCGGTGCCAAGTATGAATGACACAGGGTTGGAAGAACTCTTGGATCCAAAATTTCAATTCTCATGCTTCCATCCGGACTGAGTTCCCGTGCCCTTCCAACGGTGGCAGTTCATTGCATTGTCTTCATGTTTATTAAGTTTTGTGGTATCATTGAAAATGGGAAAGAATTCATGAATTTTTTAGGTCCAAAAAACATTCATTCCGACAATTACATCGTTGATGTTTGTTTCCATGTTAATAGAATGTACACTCAATTGTTCCACAGTGTGGTGCAATAAAAAAAAGAAGCTCACGGCCTGGAAGTGGAGACCTCTCTGTTTGGGTGATTGATCCATATTTCTTTCTATCTTCCACAATAATCTCTTCGTGCACCTCAAGTACTTTGTGAACAAAAGCTTTATGAAATGAAATCAAAGAAGAAGAAATTTTGTTCATATTCTAATTGAGCATAACTGATTGAACGAGGAGCCAATTTGCCTGATTGACTATTTCCAAAAATGGCACACAATGTTGTGAAGATGATGATGACTGGACAAATGTATCCCAGTTTTCTAGGATATCTTTCTTTAGTTCTTTAGAGGAGGCAGCTACTTTGAACTTCTCATAGATTTTATAAAAGTTTGAGTTAAAAACAAATTTAGAAAAAAAAAATAATTGAAGAAAGAGATGCGTATGAGATTGGCCTAAATATTTGATAAATATATAAAAAAATTATGAACAAAAATACCATATTGGTTAGAATCAAGAACTCAGATACTTCTAGGAATGCTCCTTTCATCAAAGATTTTTAAGACATAATGATATTAGATATATTGTTAAATCAACTAAAATATTTAATGAAATGCCTGAAATAAGGATTAACATTTTACCAGATTATAATGTTTTATGGCACGGAAAAAAGAATCTGGTTTTTTTTTCCTGAAATCATTATGTCTTATAGTATTATTAGATATTATTTTCATAGAAAAAAAAGGAATATTGACACTGGCATCGCTTATCGGGTACGGATGCGAGAACCGTGGACCCGAAATAAACCCAGGAAAACAAAACCCTAACTAGCGTTGCTGCAATCCGCAGTCTATAAGAAGGGGATCCCGTGCCGCCGACTCTTCCTCTCGAATCCTCTTCTCCCTTCCTCCACCCCCATCGCTTCTCCTCCTGTTCTGGATCCCTAATCGGTTCCATGTCTTGCTCTCCCTCTATCTCTTTGGTTGTAGTTTGCCTCGAGGGGTAGGGTTTGCAATCTTTGATTTGCTCTGTGGTCTTCGTTCTTTGTCCGGTGTTTCGGTTCGAAGCATATCGCCGCATGGTGCTACCCCGGGCTCCTCGGAGGAGCTCCGCTCCCTGGTGACGACGCGAGCCCCAATGCCCGTGCTAGATCGATTAGGCCGCGCTGTGTTGCAGATCGGTTCGCGATCTCCATCGACTGATCTGTGTCAATGCGTTGGCTAAATAATGCATCTCTTTCATCTTTTCCTTCTTTTAAGAGTTAGCTTGTTTTGGATCTGAAGATTGTGCCTCTCCTCACCTTCAGTTCTTTGGGGATTTGTTGCCCACAGAGCTTAGTCATGGAGGCAAAGATCGAACACCGGTGTGGTCAACGTGGTGGCATATTCTTCTTCATGAATTTGCCTCTAAAAACTCTCGCCATATGAACCCCTTTTTTCTCTTTATTTCGAAGCGATCGATCCTATTTTGGGCGATGATTACAACTTATCCGCGCTTCTGATTTTTATTCATGAAGAATAACGGAAAATTGGTTGAATTTCTTGATATGAGCCCGATTATTTTCTTTTTTATTCTTATGATCGGTTTCTTCTTGCTTGGTTCAGATTAGGTTTTTTGATCCGTTGGCTGTGATGACATATTTTACAGCTTCAAAATGCCAGTTCTGCTTCAGAGAATTCATGATTGAGGAAGCTGATAAAAGACTGAGCCTTCTTTGTTTTGACATCTATTCCGAAATCTGCTTCTCTACTATATGTTTTCTGAGTTCTAGTACTGGCCTCGCTTGCTCATGGTGTTGCCTCGTTTTGTGGATGTAGTTGGCTCCAAGTCCCGGGTTTTGCAGAGAGAATATGCTTGGAGCTGCTACTCCAAATCCCCAGAGTTGCACGCGACCTTCATTCGTTGTTCAGTAAAACTACCCTTTTACTGGTCATTTCTATTTGATCGCCAACACCGAATTTACTCGTAGCGGGAAGTAAATATTATAAGAGCTTTCAAAGAAATCGATTATAAATATCATTTTAAGACTTCAGATGGTTTTATTAAGTCGATCCTTATCATTTATCCTGGTGGAGAACATTTTGGATATGAACATTGTCAAATTACTCCGTTAGACGAATGATTCTTATTTGAAGATTCTTTGTTTCGTTCATCTTGATGAGCTCAAAGTTTCGATATGTTCTCATAGACGATATAAGATAATTTTATATTATCAAATTGAACAACAACGTACAAATCACTGATGCTAATGTGTAGATTTCGTATTCAGCCATAAGTAAAGCAACTTAAATGCACCCACATTTGTTGTTCTAACGCAGAAGTAAACATTCATGTTTGCTTCCGTTGACATCTACAACTGTATACTTTAGTTGCAGGTGTCATACCCTAACGAAGAAGATGCTAAGCTCTGGCCCGCTGTTCCCGTCTGGGTTGAGCATGTACAGCGTTTCCGAGTCCTTGCTTCCCACCACCCTGTCGAAGTAGGCCCGCATGTACGTCGTCTCTCCTTCGATGGCGTCGGTCATGTGGTCGGGGAGCACGCCTGCGCCTGTGGACACGGTGTAGAGCAGCTGCATTATCTCCAAATCCTTCTCCGAGGGCTTCCGCTTGACACCGTAGCCGATCTTGCGCCCGTTGATGAACGCCGTCCACAGTGGCTCCTCGAGCAGCTTCGTCTTGTCGGCGGCCTTCTTCTCGCACTCCAGCGCGACCCGGTGATGGTCGGAGCCCATCTCCTGCATGAACTTGCCGGTGGGGATGGCAATCTCGAGGAGGAGGATGGGGACGCCGCGGGGGTTTTCCTGGATCGCGAGGGTGATGCGGGACTTTCGGTGTCCGAAGAGGGTGCCGGTGGCGCGGGTCGCGCCGCTGATGTGGCCGTCGGTCGCGCGGCTGCAGCGGGGGACGGTCGCGTGGAAGCGGCAGGCAGGGGTTAGGATCGGGAAGGACCGGAAGAGGGATCGGATGGCGCGGATGGCCTTGGCATTCTTGACGGCCGGTCGCTTCTTCTTGGGCTGGCTGAGGGTGATGGCGGGGCGGGGGGATGATGGGCTGGAGGCGGACTCGGGGACGACGGCACTGGCCATTGCGGTCATGGTGGACCGCGGCGTGCGCGTCAGTGGGTTCTTGAAGGAGGGAGGCGTGGGATGCACGTCGTCTGCAATGCTCGCTTTGGATGTTTTGATGGAAGATGTGGTCAGAAGAGAGGACGAGGGTGGGGGCGGGGGCGGTGATCGTTGCGGATTGGTTTGAGTTAATTTAGGTTATCTTGGGATTTAGGTGGTAGTGGATGGGGGCAACTGTGGCCCATCTTCATTTGAGGCGCTTGGTATCGTTGGCATCAGCTGCCAGCGATCGTCCAATGCTGTCGTGGTGCGTTGTTATCCTTTATAATTCTATTATGCGTCGCGAGCACGCGCGACAGCTTCTCGTCTATATATATATATATATATATATGAAACGAATTAAAAACAATTTAACAAAATAATAAATAATAACAATTTGTTGTAAGTGGAGGGGCATGTCTCGTTGAACACTTTGGTTGTCTGACATGTATGAAGCATATAAATAATTTTCGATTTAAAGGATACATATGAATCATTATGATTACCTTTGATGGTTATGATCATTTGCACATTAGCACAAAGTATGTTTTATGGGAAAAAGAAAAAAAAATTAAGTGCATGAGACTTGTGATAATGTGGAGTCCATAGATGATCAATATATTGAGTCCTCTATGGACTGTGTGAGATATCTTCATTTGATGTAATTGTCCGTCTCTCTCTAAACTAGTATTAGTGATTTGTATTAGTATTAGTGATTTGTATTTTGATGGTGAGACGATTGACTGTCGATTTTTCCATCTTTTTATGTGGTGTTATGTAGAAGAATCCATATTTGACTTGTATCAAACATATAATCTTTAATCCTGAACCCCTATTTCCATTACAAAATCAATCATAGTCCTACGACTTTTACATTGTTGACATCAATCGAGTCATGCCACATGAATTGAATGTCGAATTTGGAAATGATCAGTCTTTGACAGTGGTTATCGGGGCTAAATGAATCTTCTTCAAGACTTGTTCCATCTGTTGAAGATTTATTTTTCGATTTAATGAGGCCAATTAGTAATAACCTTTTTATATGTAAGAATGAACTAAAATAATATCGGTTAGTATTAAATCACTCTACTTATGATAAACATATTACTCATTTCTATTTTTTCAAATGTATTTTTGGGATCGAAAACAAATAATTCCTTATGACTCTGTATACTTAATGACTTATCAATTTATAAATAAAAAAATTACATCTAAAAATATAATACTCGCATTTTGATGATTTCAAAGACTTTTGAGGATAATATTTATACATTAGAAATGCTTTATTTTTTCTTTTGCTAAATAACTAAATACCACTTGGATAAATTTTTTCTCTTCCACAATTGAAGGGGAAGGAGAAGAAGATTCTCTAATGTACCTTAAGTTAAAAGACCAGAGTGATTAGATGTTTACCACATAAGTATACTCAATCTTAAATATTTAAATGTTTATTGTTGATAAATATTTAAATATTTGTGTTGGAGGGTGGGTTTATTGTGGTAATATGAAGATTTCATCTGAGGATAAGAGAAGGGTTGAATGAATTATGAGGCCAGGTAAAAAGGAAAAATCGTGAGTAATTTGAGGGATAAAAGACTTATATTTTACTACCTCGATCCAAATTAAAAGTTTAAAATACTTTAAATAATTAAAAAATATATTCGAGACATATTCTAATAAATGATGGAATTAAATTGGTTCGAGTCGATCATTCACATGATTCATGAGTTATCGATATTATTATTTATTTTTATATTCGTACCAAAAATAACAGGCATAGCTTCATTTTTTTCTCTTCTTTTACTTTTTAATCATTGAGTTAATAGAGCTAATAAAATTTTTTTTCATGATTTATGAAAAATATTAAAATGAGGGTGGCCCCATAATGCATAAAAAGGGGTAAATTAGGAGGTAGCTCTCCTATTTACCTCCATTAATAGTAAATTTCTTTTATTTTAGCGTCATACTGCAGCCCTTTTATTTTAGCAACAGTGATTGTGGAGTCTCCCTCGGGCAGCTCACTAGAGAACCGGACGGCCGATTTGGGCGTTCAGTGTGTGTGTGTGTGTGTGAGAGAGAGAGAGAGAGAGAGAGAAAGAAAGACATGGCGGCGTCGTCGACGATTGGCAGCGGCCGCGACATAGGCGGCAGCGGAGGAGGGTTGGCGGCAGGGGAGATGGAGGTGGAAGCGTATCGCCGCCTCTTCCCCCTCCCCTTCTACGAGCGCCACCTCCTCGATTCCGTCCGCCCCGACACCCGCCCTCTTCATCGCGCCCGTGACACTTCCATTGCCCTCGGTTCCGCTCCCTTCTCCTTCTTCTTCTTCTGCCCCTTCCGCCTTCTTTTACAGAAAATATGTAGGCCAAAATGTTCTTACTCTGCTGTCGAACTATCTATCATCCTTGACAGGCCCTGTTGCTTCTGCTGATGGCTCTGCTTTGGTCAAGATTGGCGACACGGTACATGTTCTCTTTCTTCCTTTCTTCCTCTTCCATTTTGTTATCTGAGCCAAGAAATTGGTTTTTTGTTTACGTGTACCACCTGCTTGATGAAATGCTTCTGCTGTGCAGACAATGCTAGCAGCGATCAAGCTTGAGGTCATGACCCCATCTGCTGATGCGCCTGATGAGGGCTCTTTAGGTCTGTCCAATGGTTATTCTCTCCAGGGGTTTATTGCTTCGCAGTTTTATCTTTGTTTTCTAAATAATATTAGGTATCGTGTAATGCTTTATGTGCAGCTATTGAGTTCCACATGCCACCAATTTGTTCGCCGGTTGTTAGGCCTGGGAGACCAGCGGAGGTAGCTCCTGTAATTTCGAAGCAATTGTCAGATGTTATAGTGAGGTAATCCCATCTTTTCAGTCAGCTCTCAGGTATAGCACCATTGAGTTGTCTAATGTTCCTTTTACTGCCGAAAAGCTCAGTGTCTAAAATTCATTCCTTTTGCAGCTGCAAATTGTTGAAACAGTTGCTATGTACTTATGGGTCAAGAAGACATGACCCTTTGAGTCATCATCTGAAATTGTTATTGATACATTGTTTTGAATTTTTGTCCCTTTTTTTAATTTTGAATGAAGAAGATTGTTTTTCGGTTAACACCATTACTTTATTACAATTGCTCAGTTGAAGAAGGATATTGGTTATTCAAAAATTATAGAGATGATGAATTTCTTATCTTTGAATTTTTTGAACATGTATCATGTGGGAGAGAAAGGTGGGTGACAAAATGCTTTTGTGTTTGATCAAGTTATCACTACCATTTAATGCTGAAAATGGGCCAAGCTATTCTCAAGTTGACCCCAGGTGTTAGTAAGACTACATAGTAACTGTTATCTAGGTTCGACTATTCTCTCTACATGGAAATCTACTATGACGAGATTAGATTGGCTGTCTCTTGGTTTCAGATATGAAAGGCAACAAGTCAAGTAGCAGCTAATTTCATCTGAGCCCGAATTTAACTATGTGTTATCAAAACATGAACCATGTATCTACTTTACTACTTGTTCAGCATCAGAAACTAACTCTCCTGCTTAAGGGTTGGTTTGGTTTAATTGATCAAATCGGATTAGTTGGTTACTGAAGTTAATTTGACACATTTTTTTTGGAGAAAAATAGTAAATCAAGTGGAGAAGCCCAATTAAAGACATGGGAGACTTATGATGAAATAAACTTTACCTAAATAGTTTTATATGGTGAAGGTTTTATACCCTAAAAAAACCATTGAGACAAAAAGGCTAAGGTGGCATTAAGTTAGAGTTTAAGTTGTTTTCTGCGGCTCATAGGATCGCACTAGGCTTATGGAGAATTGAAGTGGTCTCAACAAGTTTACATATTTCTTTTGGAACCATAAAATGTAAATTCATCACATCTTATCCTTAATGCCATATGTGAATATGTGTTCAATATTTTATCTGTGCAAAATGTTGAGAAGCTTTACCATTGTATGGACATGCTTTTGTTTGTTCCGTTTATAAAATGGCAAACTTGGTTCTATTTTATTTATTTATTTTTTCAGTAATTATAGTATTATAATTGTGGTTGCGCTTGACTGAAATGAGATGTATGAACTGTGCAGTGAAGCACTTCCAGTGACATCATTTTTAGTTGTTTTCTTGATACTATAGAAATCCTCTGAACAAATGCTGGGCATCAACCAGCAGTTGAGGATGCTAAAAAATTGCCCCACCTTACCTGCTATTTGTCCCTTTCACCTTAGTCAACAACGAGTCATACTTTGATAATCTTTACTATACATGGTCTCTAAAATGCAGCGTAGTCTCTTTACCTTTTAGATGTTAATCTCCAGAGTCCTGCATTTTGACCTAAGAATCCCTCAATTGTCCTTTGTCCCTGGAAGACCCTGTGAATCTGTATAAGAAATATTTTTCACCTCACTACTTTTACTGTTTAATCCATTATTTTTTCTAATGCTGCTTATAGATTTTGTATGGGTTGTTTGAGTTGTTGCAGTTCTGGGATGATAAATTTAAAGGAGCTTTCTTTGATTAGTGGAAAAGCTGCATGGATGGCCTATCTGGTATGGTCTTTCTATTAATATTTTAATATGTATCTGGATGATGCTTATTTTGTGTATTCATATAATTCTCTATGCATAAAGACAAAGGATGCTGTACATGCTGGCTCTGATTCATTTTAAAATTATGTTTACAAGTCTAAAGTTTGATAATCTGTCCTGCAGTGCTTCTCTTTCAATTTAATATGAGCTGCATGTTCTTTTTTCCTTTTTGCAGGATATTTATTGTCTCAATGCTGATGGCTCTCTATTTGATGCCGCATTACTTTCTGCAATTGCTGCATTCTCTCACTGTAAAGTCTCTTTTGATTTCAATAATGAATCAATTCTCAGTCTGTAAACCTTGAGGGTGTATTTGAGAAATATCTCTTTGAATATTTTTTCTCCTTAGCTTCGTTTTTGTTTTCTTTTTTAATTTAATTTAATTTTATTTTGTCCATATTTCATGTTCTAGTGAAATAAGATTGCAACTCTGCAATTTTGCCTTACGTAAGATTTTCAATTTACATAGACGTTGCAAATGACATGCACACTTTATCGTGGCAATCAATGGGCCTACTTTAAGGAAGCATGTTCTAGTTTAGGTGCAGAAATACATTAGCTTCTTATATGTATCTTATTTCCTTAGTGTATAATTTAGTGCTCTAAAAATTCTGATTTGCTTTGGTCAAAACATGTCAAACTTTATTTTAAACAAATTATTTGGGAAACCCTATATGTTGAGTGTCTGATAGTTTGTTTCATGTTACTTTATGCCTATTTATCTTCTTCAGCCATCTATAAGCTTCATATGACATTTTTTTTTGCTCTTATGTTTATTTATCTTCTTTAGCCATGTGTAAGTTTCATATGGCACTTTGTTGAAAATTTTCATGTTGATCTCATTCAAAAAGCACTTCTTGTTTGTTGCTTGTTGTTCTCTGTTGTGTTTGAAACTTTGTATCAATTTTTTTTCATATCTTTGATAGTTGTGTATACATGATTTTGAGTCCTACGTAAGAAACTATTAGAGGATTTAATAAAAATTACATCTTTCGCATTTTCCAAATATGTACTTTATACTGGATTTTGATGATTAATAATATAAATCCTGTTGTTCTTCAGTGCAAATCCCCCTTGTTTCTCTCAGTGATGATGGAAGAGTAGTTGCTGTTACTGGGGATCTACTGGAGGATGAATCAACACCAGAATTGGTTAATAAAGAGAGGAAGCTTTTGCTGCACAGTATCCCATTTTCTCTAACATGCATACTTCACAAAAAGTACATCTTGGCAGACCCAACTGCTGAGGAAGAGTCAATTATGGAAACTTCTATAACTGTAGTTTTGGATTCTTCAGAGCAGCTGGTGTCGATCTATAAACCAGGGGGACCAGTTCTTGCCCACACGTCAACTGTTAAGGTTCGTCGCAATACCATTTTTTGCACAGCAACTAGGTAAATGACAATGGAAATGTTATTGATAAGTGAGATATATAAACTTCTTAACTTCTTAAACATCTTAATGATGTCTTTGATGAGATATTGATGAGATTTAATTTTACAAGCGAAAGTTTTTATGATGTGCATTTCCCATGGATGTTTCATAATTTTAGTTATCACAAAGCGTTATTGTAAAGTACAATTAATTGATTATACATTAATCTTAAACAGTATCCAAAGTCTTATCATTTGCAAGGGTAAAATTCCATAGATTGATTGTCTTCATATTACACATTGGTAGAAGTCTTGTGCATTAGACAACCTGTTTCTTTTTTGTTTGTCTTAAAAGTGTTATATGATATGATTCAGTTGATTTGCTTATATCAGTAAGAGTTTATGGTTGTTTAATGGCTAAGCACTTAGGTCTCAATTTCTGATTTAATTAATTTTTTTCCTTGTGTTGTCGCATTATACATCACTTTGGGAGAGTGTGATGGAAGACCAGTAAAGGCATATGCTAGAGACTATTCTTGTCTCTTGTTTAAATATAATGTGTTACTTATCAAGAACAGAGTCCATGAAGGCTACTAACACATTTTGTTGAGTGTAGGATTGCATCGTTCTCACAAAACATAGAATGAAGGAGCTGCAGAATATATTAGAGGAATCCCTTTCTGCCATGGAGGTAGTCTAGCTCTTGTTTGTTGGAGCAAGCTGTCATTTGATGTCTATGGGTGTCATCAGGTAATACTGATCCAGATTCGTCTGTGGTTTTTCTCCCGTTCACTATGACATCACCTGTTCCTTTTTGACCAATTAGATGAAATATAGGATTTGAGTAGAAACTGTTGGTTCTTGCACTGATCTTTCTTTTCCATATCACTTGTCAACTATAACCACTGGGTTTGCTGGATTTTTTCTGGTTAAACTATAATGACAACCTTGATGGAATAAACTCTAATGATTATCTGCTTTCTTAATTTTTTAATTTGTTTTCCTTTCGCATTATTAATTTTTAAATTTCAAGTTTAAGATTAGAATGTGAATCTTTTCTATTTCCTCATTGATATTATACAAGAAATAACAAAAGTGTCTAGTCTTTCTTGTGGGAGTGATACAACTTGCATCTGCTGTTCCACAGGCATAAAAATTTGCACTCAGTTCTGTTGGTCTTCGAGAATCTGATTTAGATTCTGGTCTGAAATCATGTACTCAATGCTCTACCGCTTGCAATGTATGATTAAGATCTGAAAATTGAGTGGGAAACAAAAGACATGCCTAGAATCGGATGGACATTTAGCCGAAACTATTCATCCGAGCACGTGGAAACAATGGATGCTTAGTTTCTCTTCCTCCATATGCTCTGTTGCCATGATTTCGACTGGAGTAAGCTGAGGGTATTACTATTCTTTACCAATTCGAGTTACTTTTTATTTTTGTCTGACCTAAGGTCTGCATCTGGTGCATAGCGTTTGGACTTTAATACCTAATGATAGGGCTGAAACAAGAAAAACTGCAACAAGGCCATGAGTGCATTAAGAACTTGTGGTTTAGGTTTTTGTTTGTCTTATATGAGTTTGCTCTTTCTTCACGTTTTAGTTTCTGTTGTTTGTTAAAGAAGGATGGAGACATATTGCTCAAAAGGAAGAGGGGTATGCAGGAAGGCTAATTCGAAAATAGCCAAGCCTTTGGATCTTTCTCATAAAAATCAAAACCTTTGAAGATAATATAACTTTATGATGGAACACAATAAGAAAATGTTTTTTGTTACTCGTGTAAGCTACAGTGTTCAGTAATTGATTTGTTGTGATGATTGCTCATATAAGATGTTGATACATGTTTTTGTGGAGTAGGTCACGTTGTTTTGGAAAATAGTGCGTGATGATTGCTCATATAAGAATGTTGATACATGTTTTTGGAAAATAGTGAATCATAATTGGAAAAAAAAAGAAGAGAATAATAGTATAACTAGATGCTTAAACAAGTTCATAAACTCAAATCTATTAAAATTTCAATTTGTTATTTTTCAGCATTCTTAACTATCAAATATGTTCCAATTAATTGAGATTTGACATGTGGAACTTAATCAATCAGAAAATGACTAAACAAGCCGATGAGATTTGCAACGTGGATATTTCCTTAATTGGTATGATTAGTTGATTAGTTGAATTGTGGTTGTCACCTCAGATCCAAAATTGTTGAGCTTGTCGCAGGTTGGATGTTGGGAAGATGAGAGATTCGATATAAGATAATAAGGAATTTTAAAGGATTTGTTGTGCTTTCTAGCTATCTTTTGTTTTGCTAGAAGTGTGAGAGATTCGATATCAGATCCAAAATACTCGGCAAGGAGTATTTTGTTGTGCTTTCTAGCTATCTTTCTGTTCTATAAGCAACGGGGTCGGGCTATCTTACGGAGCCAAGGATGCATCATCTGGGGGTCTTAGTGATAGATTACCTTCATATACAGTTTACCCAAGTCATCATATCCGACCATTGAATGTGTTGTGGTTATAAGGTAATTTGATCGAGCTGATGGTGGGAATAGCTCGTTGTTATTTTGGCTGAGTAGACCATCCCATCCTGTTGGTGTGAGTCATCGTCCTCGTTGGTACTGAGTAATCATCCCTGTAGGATCATGATGACTTGGTAATCGTATGAATGGATATATGATGTGACATCATGTTGACTATGTTTCAAGGCCCTCGTATCATCTATCCCATCATGTTTTAACACATGGATTTGGTCGAGACACGATGCTTTGTGTGGTGGGCTATCCAGCCACATCATCCATTCTGTCTTAGGATGCATTGACTTTAGGTTGTTTAGTAGTTGCTTTATGGCTGACCTTGATTGCTAAATGATGCATCGTGATTATCTTTGTGTGGTTTGAGGATATTTGAGGGTTGGATTTGACTATGTAAGATTGATTATAACATCGTCGAATGATACTTTATGATCTGAATCAGTTATATCGTCGTCAGGGGATGCTTTATGATTAGATTCAGTTGCATCATGGGATGGTCGGATTCGATCGTGTTATAGTCGATCGATGCTTTGTGAACTAAGTTAATCATATCATGCGTATTTTTTAGTTTGGTGCATTGTGTGAGCTATCAACTTTGGTCTCTTTTGGGGTTCGACCTACGTAACGGGTGTTGTGACATTCCAGATTTACTTATGCGATTCATTGCTATAGCTTTGATTTTCTATAGACATATCACCATGGTTATAGTATCTAATTTGATTTGATTTAATTTTTTGATGATAGTCAAGGAGTGTCGAGGTCTTGATGTTACTTTGATGTTAACTCCATTGCATTCGTGTTACATCTTTTGCTTTAGAAGCTCAACATCTTTTGATTTTTTGATGATAGTCAAGAGTGGGAAAGGAAGACTTTTATTTATTTTTTAGGAGGAGACAATCTTAGCCTGAGCCCTATAAGAGCAACAACATTTTGACCTCCCTTTGAACGAACCAAGGCCTTTCATGTCTTCATATACGAACTCTATCTCATCGTGCATAGCATGCTCTTGTACAAGATTTGTTAGTTGGCTAGCTCGAACCTATATAGGGCCCCTTAAGTCGAACTAGGGGCTCTTGGTGGACAACTACCCATGGGAGGTTTCACTACAAGCAATGTAGTGGAACTAAGGGTTCATGCACCCATCACTATTGAAGAGAGTATACGAAGGATATATATTTCTTTCCTGGTGAGGCTCACAAACATATGTTGATGGTAAATCAATGAATTCTTGCTTGGGATAGATCTTATTGTTTTGATTTTAACAATAGTTCCTAATGTATGGAGGGGCATCACCTTATGATTGTAGTGCTTGATTGTGCTTATGACGCCTTGATCGCTATGATGATTTTACTTAAGGAGTGAGATACACTTGACTAGGCCACTTGGTCTCAAGAGTAGAAGAGCCAAAACGAGTGAACACCTTAACAAATTGGTAGAGAGAGTAGGCCACTTGACTCCAAGTTCATTTAGAGGAGTCAAAGCGAGTGAACACATTGGCAATAATGAGGTTTTGTAATACTTGAGGTAGAAAATTATTTAGTGGATCAAGTTCGATCTAATAAGTGCTAGTGCTACGACATGGCGCTCTGGCTTCAATCGTAGAATTTTGACCTCATGCTCTAAGTGGAAGACCTTAGCCGACGACTCCAGACTATAAAAATTTTCTGCCCCCATACAAGATAGAGGGAATCATCAAGTATAAAAGGACATCTGAGTTCAAGATGGAGGGGATCACCACATTGGGGTATAACACCTTCAAATTTGAATACCTTTTCAGGGGTAGTATTTTCTAAGATGAGCGATATTTCTAGTTCATGGGATGTTTGACCCTCCCAAGGTCTAGAGTAAGTAAGTTTCTTATCAGATTTCTTTTGTGACTCGATGTGATTCTTTCCAATTATGAGCAAGTTTTTTTCCCAGATAGGATCATTCATATTGGACTTTGGTATAACCAAATATCCTATTTTTAAGAATTGATGACAGACTTTCTAAATATAATATTTTGTCATGATACACTTATAAGCTAAGTTTTATAGATGTGTTCTCACTCGTGTTTAATCAATTAGGTCGAGGTTTGCCTCAAGTTCATGGTCCAACACTCCTTTGTTGTAATTTCAGATTTAAATTATCAGGAGGATAACCTTAGAGGGAATAAGTACCTTGTTTTTATAGGCAAGACCGAAAGGAGATTATCCAACTAAAGTTATATGAGTAGATCAATAACTTGAGAGGATGCTTGAGAGTTCATCCGCCCATGTTCCTTTAGAATTAGTCATCATTTTCTTTAGTCCTAGGATGTCCTAATTGGTGACTTTGATCTTATTGCTGGATTCAAGGTACGTAATAGAGCTAAAACATAGTGATATGAAGTTATATAATTCTTTGAATATGGTAATTAAAATATATCCCATTGTCGATGATAAAGATATTTGGAATATTGAATCAAGAGATGATGTTTTTCTAGATGAACCCCTCTACCTATCTTTCTATTAAAATCATAAGGAATTTGCCCTATACCTATTTGTTAAAATAATCTAACTCAACTATCAAGAACTTTTGTAATCCAAAAGTTAAAAGGGAAGAGACCAAGAATATCTAATCCTCCTTATATAAGAGGCTAAGCATAATCAATTGTGGTGAGCTCTACTATTAGCGATCATTAGATTTGAGTATTCCATTGACATTGGTTGCATCACTATACATATTATATGGTATCCTTCGATCAATAGTAGTTTTGCAAGAGAATTTTGTAAGTCGACAAAGGCCTATAAGCTAACAAGATTTGTCATATGCATATTTCCTTAACCAGTTATGATCAGGTTTTCATGTAGGATCATAATTACTTATAGCTAGATTATGATTGTTCGACACATGAGGGGTTTAGATCCAATTTGGTTTGACTTGTAAGCTTGTGATAGGTTAGATGTTGGGGAGATGAGGGATTTGGCAGAAGACCCTATGAAAATTGTATTAGGTACATGCCCAACAAAGACCTCTACCATATTTAAGTTAGTAGAGAATTTTGAAGGAATTGAGAGATAGCCAAGAGTATTTTCTTATATTAAAGCAATTATTGAATTAGAGTAATTGACTTCACAAATAGTTACACAAGATGCTCGACCATTATTAAGCCAAGATGTCAAATCATCCGATATTGTAGTTATGAAGTAACAATTCATGTTGGAGACGAGGATAATCGATTTTTGTTCGAACCTAGTAGGCCACTTTGTCAACATAAGTAATCAAGTTTTGAAGGATGATGACTTAATCATCATGTTGTTCGAGCAAGGGGCTAGAAGACGAAGAGATCATCATAAAAAAGAATTATGCTTAAATATGAGAAGGTAGGTTTTGACCCACAAAGTCAATCTAATCTAATCACTATTCATATAAAAAATCTTGAATCGAACAAAATTTTATGATATTTTAAAATTTATTAGGATATAATATTATAAATAAAAAAATAAAATTGTGATGAAATATTTCATCAAAGATTTTTAATTATTTATATTAAATAGAATATGTCTCTTAAGATTATTTGATTCGTAGTCATTGGCACTACTCAGCCCTCACAAATCTTTGTAATCATAATTGAATGTATGTTTAAATTAATATTAAAAAAATCCTAAAAATATAATGAAAATAAATGTGATGTTAAGGTATAATAATATATATGATAATGTACAAATAGTTATAAGTAAAGGAAGAGAATGACAAGAACAACAGGAGAGAAAAGGGTCGTGAGAATAAATATAATAGATTTTTTTCTCTTCCATCCGTATAAGTAGTGAAAAGGACTTAAACATTCTCTAACAATTAATTCATTTTATCTTTCACAATAAATAAAGGGTTAAGGATCTTTTTAAGCTCAAATAATCAAATTAATATGCTGAATTAATTGAGGATTTGGTTTATGATATTTTCAGTCCAACATATTCGATCTGATTTTTATAACTATGCCACATAATCCTTCTTAAATCTAAGAATATATAAACTCATAATATTGCTATTATGAGTTGGTACCTGACCTCATTAAGGAGTTGGTACCAACATAAAATCCCATAAAAATGTCTTGATTCGGGACTCTCTTTCCAACAAGTTTTGCCCATAAGTCATATCACGTCGCACACCCTTATATATATATATATATAATGTGAAAACTAATGTGGAAGAAAAAAAAATCAAATCACTTCCGTACGTATAGCCACGTGCATAAAAGTCTAAGATGGACCATTCGGGATTGTCTTCCTCATGTCATCTATGTGGACAAAATGTTAAAAAGAGGATATTAGAACAATTATAGATTGTCCTCTCTAAGATCAACTATAAAAGGTAATCGTGAACGCTATGTTAGAGAGCTCTCTTCTCGAAAAAAACCTATACACATTAGAGATTTTAGTCATTAATTTGAGTATTAAAGTAGTCAGGAAACTTCTTCGGACATCAGCTTTAATCCAGATGGTGACTCAGGAGTTCGATACTTCCACTTTGGAACATCCTCAGAGTCTCCTCAAAATCACCTTGAAGCCATCTAAAAGTTATTTTGAATTTGGATCACGTTGAGTCAACTCAGACAGACATCGATGATGATTTTACTTAACAATAGTATACTTTTGACTATAATTCATAGGAGGAGAAGTCTTCTCTTAATCTATACCAATAGCTTATGCATTCGTATCATACTGTTATTTTATTTTAATTGACTTGAAGCAAAATAAAAATTAATATATATTTATATACGTTTTTAAGTACAAGTTTATTGGGGTTACAATTTACTTAACTTGTTTGTGAGCAAATTGAAGCTCATGTAAAAGTCTCGATAAATAGAAGCTTGTGGTAAATGTTTTTCTTTTGGTTATGTAATTCGAATAGCCTGTGGACATTAATTAGGTCGTTAATATTCATGTTTTTGTTGCTTACAATCAAATAAATTCAGTATTTTTGGAAGGGATAGGGACAAGTAGGATATGCGACTCTGATGACTCGAACAGAGAGTGGTGTGTTTGTTGATGTATTTATTATCATTATTATTTTGGTCGGGTAAAGAAAAAAGATAACAAAGCAAAAAGATAAAGGAGCTAAAGAAATAAGGGAGAGGTGGTGACCTTTGTGAAGACTGTGAGGAGGACATGATTGTGTACCATTTTTATGTTTTCTTTTTTTTGACCTATATAGGTAAAAATAAAGAGCATTCAGAGTTCTTTTAGAAAGATGACTGATTGTATAATGTAAATTTCATTAATAATTTTAATATCTTAATAGTTAAAATGATAGTAATATAAATTATAGTTCTACTTTATATATATATATATATATAATGTATACATTTTATGTTTATATCATTGCCAAACTTAAATATAAAGGGACAAATTGGAAGAATATACATAACTACATTAAAGCAAAGCAGATATGTAAAATTCCTTAAATAAAAATACACATACACATGATAATAATTATAAAGAAATCCAGAAGTGCTTCCTCTTTTTGTAAGAATTTATAAAGGAATCTAAAAGTGCTGCTTCTTCTAAAAAGTGTCGGTCTTTTGTTCTAATTTTTAATTTTTTTTTTTTTGGAAGGGATAGGGACAAGTAGGATATGCGACTCTGATGACTCGAACAGAGAGTGGTGTGTTTGTTGATGTATTTATTATCATTATTATTTTGGTCGGGTAAAGAAAAAAGATAACAAAGCAAAAAGATAAAGGAGCTAAAGAAATAAGGGAGAGGTGGTGACCTTTGTGAAGACTGTGAGGAGGACATGATTGTGTACCATTTTTATGTTTTCTTTTTTTTGACCTATATAGGTAAAAATAAAGAGCATTCAGAGTTCTTTTAGAAAGATGACTGATTGTATAATGTAAATTTCATTAATAATTTTAATATCTTAATAGTTAAAATGATAGTAATATAAATTATAGTTCTACTTTATATATATATATATATAATGTATACATTTTATGTTTATATCATTGCCAAACTTAAATATAAAGGGACAAATTGGAAGAATATACATAACTACATTAAAGCAAAGCAGATATGTAAAATTCCTTAAATAAAAATACACATACACATGATAATAATTATAAAGAAATCCAGAAGTGCTTCCTCTTTTTGTAAGAATTTATAAAGGAATCTAAAAGTGCTGCTTCTTCTAAAAAGTGTCGGTCTTTTGTTCTAATTTTTAATTTTTAATTTTTTTTCCGGCCTTCAATTTTCAAATATCTTTTAACAAAAGCAGAGGTCCCACACCACCTCAAAAATAAACACCTTGGCCCACATGGCGATGATCAGAACTCGACGCAGGCAACGGCCGCTCGTCGAAGCCGCGGAGGGAGGTCCGGCCCGCGGGTCCACTCGCCGCCCTTGATGTCGTACACCAGCACCGCCCCCTCCACTGCGACGGCGTCCGAACCCCTTCTCCCCCCACCGCCGCACCCGACCGAGACATGGACGAGCGCCACCACCTTCTCCTCCCCTACTGCGGCGCAGCTGAAGCGCAAAGCCCCGCCGAGACCCGCCCGAGCCGATATCGGAGGCGGCTCCAATCGCGCCCACTCGCCGCCGCCGCTTCTTCGAGCCCTCGCTTCCCACCGCCAGAACGACAGCTCCACCGCGTGGCTCGCGACCACGTACACGTGCACCCCCGTCCCGCACGCCCCGACAACGCACCCGCCTCCCGGCACTGCTGCCGCCGCACCCGCCACCGTCCCCGCGCCCGGCCGCCCCCTAACCCACGCCCCCGCCTCCACGTTGTACGCGTCCATCGACCCCGCGCACACGTGCGCGTCCAGCCTCCCGCCCTCCCCTCCGCCGCCACCAACGCGCAGTCCTCCGGCAATGTAGAATACCCCTCCGGCGACGGCGCCCACGCAGCCATACCGTTGCCTCGGAGCCTCCGCCACCACCCGCCACGCGTCGGCCGTCGGGTCGTACTCCTCGACTGCTGAAGTCCGGGCGACGCCTCCGGCCACGTAGATCTTGCCGCCAATCGCGGCGGCGGCGAATTTCTTGCGAGGAAAAATGGTCGGGGCCCGAGGGGCAACCGCACCCGTCCACGTGTCGTAGCGGAGAGTGGCGCCGCGGCCAATGATGTAGATTGAGCGCCCGACGGCGGCGACGCGGGCGTGGGAGAAGGAGAACGATCCGTCGAGTGCCTCGAGGGGGAGGACTGTAGAGGCGTAAGATGGAGCCCAGGCGGAGGCGAGAGGAGCGTCGACGGGGAGTGAGGCGGAGGAGAGAAGGCCGAGATCGGAGAGCGCTAAGGCGTGGAGGGTACGACGGAGGCGGCCGTGAGCGCGGCGGAGGCGGAGGAAGGCAGGGGAGTCGAGGAGGAGGGAGAAGCGGCGGCAGACGAGGGGAAGGGCGGGGAGGGAAGATGGAGGAACCCTGGAGAGGCACTCCAAGAGGAGATCGTCCGGGAGCGACATGATCGGGGCTGCCGCAGACGCGGAGGCGACGGCTGACGGCCTGAGGTTGTGGTGATGGTGGACTGTTTCCAGCGAGGGGTGGGCGATGATCTCGCGGCGAGGATCGGGTCGGCAGGGCTTGACGAGCCACGAGAGACTGCGGGAGTTGCAGGCATCCGCCATGCGTTACCTTCCTCCTCTCCTTCGATAGAAGCAACAAACGCAAAAAAGAGAAAAGGGTAAACAAGACGGTGATGGAAGCGATTAAAGTCGGCCTGCTCTTATTAAAGCAGATGAAACAGTGCCATCGCCTCCGATTCGATGCTGCCGTTGGTGCGACACCGCCCTCTTCTACAATTATTACTCTTTTGTATATATATATATGTATATACTCATTTATTCATGGGGGAAGCGCAATATTCTTATTTATAGTTTTGGGGCAGTGTGGAGTGAGTAAAAGGAGGATTAGATTAGGATTGGATTGGCCACGTGAGTGCAATTAATTAATCGATTAAAGAAGAAAGAGCAGAGGAGAGGACTACAGGGAAAGGACGTCGTTCGTAGGCTTTAAAGGTGCGTATGCCACTGACAGCTAATACGGCATTGACGAACTGACTCTGCTCCCTTCATTTGCGCTGAGATCACTCCCAGCATGTGTTCACAGGGAACAGCCTTTTGTTATTTACGGTGGAATAGTAGAATATGATGACAAGGCGCCTCTCTCTCTCCCCTCCCCAATCGAAAGGAATAATCTCACCATTAATTAATTAGTCCTTACCAAGCAAATAACAAAGTTGAAAAAAAAAAGATATTTTCATTCTTCATATAAAAAGAAAATACCAACTAATTTTTTACTAAAAATCCTTTAGATAAAAGTGATTATTTTTAATCCTCCAAATCAATTTTTAGGGCATTCGAGAGGAAGGTTTGGTTATTGACACCAAAGCGTTGGAATAGCTCTTCCGGTGGGCCCATAGATCAGCTTGGATAAGAAAGCGGGCGAGGGAAGCGGCTCAGCTCAATCCCCAACTTTGAACTCCCCACCTCTCCATTCCCCTTCACCTTCTAATTCTTCGCTCTCGTAATGGCGAACGCTTCCGCCGCTCCCCTCCATCCCCTTCTCTCCTCTATCATCTCCACGTCGACCTCCTCCAGATCTCACTCCCTCCTCTCTGTTCCCCCCGAATACGTACCGATCGCCTCCAACCCAAGCAAAGTCTCCGTCACGACCGCCACCGCCGACTCCTCCTTGCGCAAGTCTCCCTTGGTTCGTCGGAGGGACCTTGTTGCCGGGATTGCTTTGGCCGCGGCCTTGACGAAGGAGCCACCCTCTGTGGCGGCCCGGGAGGTCGAGGTGGGCTCCTATCTGCCGCCGGCCCCGACCGACCCCGCTTTCGTCGTCTTCAAAGCCTCCTCTAAAGACACTCCCGCTCTTCGTGCTGGTAATTTCTTCTCGGTTTTTCTGTTCTTCCCATGTGATGCCTAGTATGTTGTATTAAAAATGTGACGAACTACGATCATGGCGGTAATCCTTTTTGTGCTAAAAGATGATTCCATAGTGTTTCATTTGCCATGTCCATATTTCGACATTCTCCGTATTAAATGATTGTGCAATGCCAACTTATAATGAGCTTTATATTAAAACAACACCCTAAATGGCATGAACAGACATTTCGTGGTAACTCTGATTTCTGCTGAATTAATTGGCAGCGGTCGATTGTAGTATTCCCTTCTACATTTTGGTTTGGGTTATTTTATGGTGTTAATTAGACCAGTGATTACATGGTCGTTCGGGTTTGTGTCATCGGTCTGCATTTGCCTCATCGGGATTGAGCTCTTTTGGTTTTGTTTAGTTGTTTTTTCCCTAGAGTTCTTCGTGTGTACTTATGAGTATTATGAATTACTTATTTAGGATATCTATTTATAGTCAGATGTCAAAGTTTGGGGCAAAGGTAATCATAAAAAGTTTCCAACAGTTGATGGAAATTATTCTTTTTTCCTTTCAGAAAATTTTGGTGTCCTGAAATTTATTTTGATATTGGCTATGTTTCTTGTACGATGAATTGAAATTTATTTTGATGGCTATGTTATATTCTTTACAAGTTTTCGAAAAAAGGTCGAAATGACCAAAAAATCACAAAAACTCTTATTAAGGATTTTTTTAATCCTAATCCAATGCAATTTTATTATGTTTAAATAAGAATAGAGTGTATATGGGGCATAAATGAATAGGAATTTTAGGTTAAAAGGATGAGAAAGTGAATGACCTTAATCACATTAGAGAATGACCTTAATCATGTTTAATCTTCATAAATATGCATTAGCACTTTTCTAATTATATGTAATGAGCAATAAAATATAGAAAGAACTAAGAAGCTAAATACTCTCAAATTGGAGAAATTCCATCAGATCTCAAGTTCCAATCCCTTATCCAAATCAATAGTTTGATTACCACTAATTGCTGAGAGTGCGAGAAAGAGTGAGAAAGAGGGTGAGAATGAGAGAGTGAATTGAGAATGAGCGAGAGTTAGTGAAAGACGGGGAGGAGGGTGATTTAAATCCCCAAAAAGGCTCCAATGGCCAATTTGACCAAATTCAAAATTCAAAACCATGATATGGAATTTCAGATTCAAACAAGCATTGTTTTCCTAGAGAAACACATTCAACGCCATAGTATTTACAATGCAGAACTGGTAACAGTCATCATCAGTATGCCATGCATGCTGCATCCATCATTATACTTTAGCATAATTATCACATTTGAGAATCTCAAGGAACTGTGTCTTGCAGGAAATGTGCAACCATATGAATTTATGCTCCCACCAACATGGAAACAAACACGAGTTGCCAACATACTATCTGGAAATTACTGCCAACCAAAATGTGCTGAACCATGGGTGGAGGTCAAATTTGAAGATGAAAAGCAAGGCAAAGTTCAAATTGTGGCTTCTCCATTAGTTCGCCTAACAAACAAACCGAATGCTACAATTGAAGATATTGGTAGCCCTGAGAAGGTGATTGCTTCTCTTGGACCTTTTGTGACTGGAAATACATTCGACTCTGATGAGTTGCTTGAAGCATCCATTGAGAAGAGCGGGGATCAAACGGTAAACTTCTTAACTTCCAACTTGCTTCATAATAACAATTTTAGATTTTTGTTAGTATTGATTTCCTTTTAGTTAAAAATAAATTGAATCTCTGACATGTAAATACTTTAAACCATGGTTTAAAACACTGGTCAGACCTATTTGAGCAGTCTGACCAAGCATTGGTAATGGACCATGCAGCTCAGTGTTGCCCATATATAACTTATTTTATTTTTAAAATTATTTTATTCAGAGACATTGGATGCTCTAGTTTGATATGTTATCTGCTATCTTAGTAATGTGCCAGTCCGACAGGTTGTCAAAATCAATATCAAACTGTTACTCAGAACTTTGCTTTAAACATCCAAAATTTGTAGTTGAATGTAGCCTTCTCATAATGTAATAATTGTGTTGTGGAATGTGACAACTTAAAATCTGATCAATGGGAATTTCTGAACCATATATTTCTCTTGCTGTTGGGTGCTGCTTATAACACAGATGACCATCAGTAAATTTATGTATAGCCTTGCTTGTAATAGTTTCAACCTGGACTACTTTGATTACTGATTACATCACATTGGAATTGGTGACGAGTAAAACTAAGTTGCCTTCAAGTTTCAGGGAATCCTAAATTGCATAAGACAAGGCAACATATGTGTATTATATGGGCTAATTACATATTACCCCCTGCAGTTAGATCCCTTTAGCATCCTAGTCTCTAGACTTAAAAAATTTACATTGAAATCTCTATAGTTATGAAAGTGAAATGTCTTACTTCATTTGCCTTATCGTTGTTGGTTTTACTGACGGAAGTACGAAAACGATGGGCAAAATAATTTCAACATCCTAATTATGTTTTCGGTGGTGGCGGACAACGATGTCCTTGGGAGCCGTGGGTGCCTGTTGTGGATAAAGAGGGAGAGCGACAACGAGAGGTGAGGCAAAAGGAGAGGAGGAAGAGGACAACACAAATATTAATGCTCTGCATCTATGTCAGAATCGACAATGATGCGGGGAAGGGCGACATCGCTCTACATTTGCATCGACATCGATGTAGATGTCGAGTGGTGCCGACATAGTTGCTGAGCGACATCGACGCAGATGCTGAGCGACATCGACGCAGATTCAGAGCGTCGGTATCTGCATCATCCTCTTTTTCCTCTCCCTTTGCCTCACCTCTTGTTGCTTTCTCCCTCCTCATCCACAATAGCCACCCGTGGCCGCTAGTGACATCGGCATCCGTCACTATCAAAAATGTAACTGGGACGTTAAAATTATCTTTTTGCCCATTGTTTTCGTGCTTTCATTGGTAAAACCAACGACATTAGGGTAAATAGAGCTAGATGTTTCACTTTCATAATTATAGGGATTCCAATGTAAATTTTTGAAGTCTAGAGACCAGGATACTAAAGAAGTCTAACTATAGAAGGTAATTTGTAATTAGCCTGTATTATCTTTAGCTTTCGAGTTACGTGAGATGAACTCATTTGCATGAGATGAAAATTAAAGACAATAACTTCAGATGAAATGTATGTAAACACTAAAAGTGCTAATGTATATCATGTTGTTTAGCTTATAAGAACTTTGATGCATTTAAACCTTGAGATTATAATACATTGGATTTGATTAAAATATTATATTCAACTTTGTGTATATGTTTGGTATTGAGAGAATTGCATGGGTTTTATTATGTCTTTGACCTTTTCTCATGCTTCAGGTTCAGCTTATTTCTTCAAATAGCACATACAAAATGGCTTCTTTTTTCAATGTATTGCATTATGAGATACGTAGATTCTGTTACAGGTAATTAACTATGGTGACTGTGTTTTCATGGAGATTAATGTTCCTTGGTTTGGACAACAGAAAAGATCAATAAGTTATCCCTTTCCATTTTGGCACACCGATGGCAAATACATGCAAAAATTGATGGTCTCTTTTACTTTATTGTTGCTGCTGAATGGATCTAGACCATATTAGCACTTTTTCATTGCTAAAACTGATGTTTATTAGACCATATTAGCATGTTCTACTGCAAAACAACAGATGGTCCATATTAGACCATATGTTCTAATGCATATTATCATTTTTAAGAGGACTTCTGCATATTATATGGTCTTGCATTTTTGTCCATTTGTGTACTTTGTGCTGATAAAATTATCATTTTTATAATATGCATTATAATACCATATTAGAAAAATGGTTTAAGAGGACTCAGATTTGACTTCAATATAATTTGAGAAAAATATACGACGAACATGAAATGGATATAGACCATGAATGGATCTGGACATTACTGTATCTTTGCTGATAACGTCAGATGCACTTTTAATGACCTTACCTATACATCAAATGTTGTTTTAAAAGGCAAAAATGCTGCATGCCACAAATTGGTGCCCATCTTGAGGCATGAGTCACAGATGTGGTGAACAACCAGAAGCGAACTGGCCTCCAACCCCTCCCCTCTCACCCTCTGGATGTTTGCCACTTTCAGGACTCATGTTTAAGTCACATTGTGCCATGGTATGTGGCATTGTTTCTGAAGAGGTACTAGCAGTGGCGTGGATTGAGAAACCATGACTGGGACTGAGAGTGGTAGGCACTAGAATTTGAGATCATAATCAAATCAGGTTTGTTGATCATCTGAATCAGACCTCTGATTGATTAATCTAAATCAACAAAAGGTTGCTCAAGATATGCTTGTTTGAGATCAATTAGTAAGTAGTCAGTATTGGTTGGAGTTCTTTTGTTGTTTGGTAAAAAGTAAAAACCAAGTTTAGTCAAGATCAGCTGTCGATCGGTTGATTTTAGTTGATTCTTAAGCAGTTCTATGTTGTTTTGGTTTATTTCTAATTTTTCAGGTTGGGTGTTCTTTTGTATCATGAGTGTTTAGTGTCATACTTTATTCATTTCATGTGTCACTTTGTTTCTTTTCATGAAGTATTTCCGATTACATCTACAGTAACAAACATAACTTAAGTCAAGTAGAGAATAAAAACCTAAAGAGCTATTAGCTAAACTTTGCATGATAATAAAAAGTTGTTTAACTGTGGTGTCCGAGATATTTTCCTTAACTGGTGAGATGCTAGAGATTCATTTCCTAAGACAATGTTTCCCTCATATATTGTTCACTTATAAATTATAATAGATTCTACTTTCCCTTCAGTAAATTGTGTTTTCAGTGATTTCTGAGACTCCTTGGATTGTCGGCACCAATTCAAGATGATATTACACAATGACAAATTTCATGGGTTTTTTTTATGAATATTCAGGAAAAACAGTTACTACCTATTGGCTTCTGATCCAATTTTATTTTTGGTTGCAGTATTACAAATACGAGCTTGAGACTCCATTTGCTTTGACTGGTTCACATAATCTAGCAAAGGCAACTGCCAAAGGAAATACTGTAATCTTATTTGTTGCAAGTGCCAGTGACAAACAATGGCCACTCTCAGAGAAGGTTCTCAAAACAATGCTTGAATCATTTAAAATATAGATCAAAACATATGTAGTGATGAGTAAATATCAAATGTGATTATCCATAATTTTCTTTTCTGATGTTGCTTAATGTAAATGAAATATGGATAATTGATGAATTGCCAATTCTGTAACATTATAATGGATGTGTTACGCCTAATCTTCCATGCTGCTCATACTTATTGAGAATATTCTTTTTTTTGTTTTTCTTAAGAGTAAATTGGCAGGTCACGGTTAATTCTTGGAAAGGACATGAACTCCATTTAATATCTTTTGCTCAATGAAGTTGTAGCAATAGTGTTTGATGCGTGTTAAAGTTTCATTTCCATTGACATTGTGATGATCGTGCAATATGATTCTCGTTTGGGATGTGTTATTCTGATATTTCCTTTCGTGATTTTTGTAAAAGTTTATACAAATTAATGAATGTTGAGTTTTGCAAACAATTATTCTTATGCATTCCTAGCAACAGTCAAATCTGAATGGATAAACTAATTATAGATTATTCTTGTAGTTAGTTATTTTTAGCATCCCAATTATTACACTTTAAATTTATCAATGGAAATATATAAACAAAAAGTAAAAAAAATAATTTTAATGTTTTAGTTGATGGTGCATACCATATCGGTAGTGACGAATGACAATGCTATTAGGGGTCATAGGTGATTTTTATGGATGAGGAGATTGACGGCGAGAGGTGAAGGATGACGGTTGTTCGATATATGTGTTGATGATGGGTATGATGGCATACTCAATGTTGAATTTTGGGATTCATATTTTTCTATCGTCGTCGGATACGTTCGTCAAGAGCTCGATAATCGTTTGCCTGTCATTCTTCCAGAGTTTCCCTCCCTAGTCGATGACAACCATGGGTAATAGAACTCCTCCAACGAGCCCTCCATCTCCCCCTTATCATGCTCATGTTGGAATTGACATGGCACTAGGAGTAATATAAGCTCGGGCAACCCCAACTTTGAGTCAATCAATCCCCCTAATGGGGTCAATAGCAAGGTGTTCACCATCTTTGCCTTAAACACCACGATAACCATCATCATATGTAACGGTATCGATGTAGTTGTTGAGCGGCAAAAGGGTTTCTCAACATCTGTATTAGCATCGATGCAGATGCTGAGTGGCGTCTCTCGACAACTACGTTGACACCAATGTAGTTATCGAGTGGTGAAAAGACTATCAGTGTAGATGCTGAGTGGCCCTTTCGTCACTTGGCAACTTCATTGGCATCGACACAAATGGTGGTGGCCGCCACGATGTCTATAGTGAAGGTGGTGGATATTTTGCCGTTGACCCATTGGACGGATCGCTCAACTCAAAGTTGAGGTCGTCAGAGCTCCTGCCGCCCCCCTATTGGCGCTCCCCTACTGTCGCGTCAGTTCTAACATGGGCATGAAAAAGGGGAGATGGGGGGCTCATCGGAGGAGTTTTATTTGTCATGGTTGTCGTCAACTGGGAAGGGAAGCTCTAGAATGCTGGCAAGTGAGTGGTTGTCGAGCTCCTGATAGACATATCCGATGGTGGTAGAAAAAATATGGATCCTGAAATTTGATGCTAAGTATATTATCGTACCCATCATCAACGTAGTTGCCGAACAACCCTCACATCTCGTCGTCATTCTCCTTATTCACAATAGCCTCCTACGGCCCCCCAATAGTATCGTCGTTTGTCATCATCAACTAAAATATTAAAATTATATTTTTACTTTTTAATTTTAGATATTAATTTTATGTTTCACTTTAATAGCTATAGAAATACTAATATAACTTTTTAAAATATGAGGACCAAGATGCTAAAGATAAATAACTACATAAGTTAATATCTAATTAGCCCCTTGTAAACATGTTTGACTTAGTTAGTTTAAATATTAGTTTATATCGATTCAGTCATAACAAATAATATTACTATAATGGAGACTTCTTTGCATGGCACACCTATTATCATCTCAACCTCTCCCCTATTCCGAATAATAAAAAAAGAACATGATAGAAATAATTTAGGCAATGCAGGATTTGTATCGCATATGTCGCATTGGAAGACTACATATTCTACATTCTTGGGGAATCCTTTATACTTGTTTCCTTTCTCCTTGTTAGATCGTTCTTATTCCAAAAGTCGAAGCATGTAATGATGAGGAAGACATCAACTGGGGGAGGAATGCCATCGACGACGATGATTTCAGGCGATGGCGCCGCTGTAGGATAGGATTCTTGGGGCAGGTTGCAGGATAGGATTCAGCGTTTGCTAGCAAAATCGAAAAGTTAAAAAATTATTTTTATAAAATTTATCATTAATTTTTTATCGACTCATATTCCTCCACATCAGTTCTCATCTTCGACCAATAGAAGGTCCTCTTCACGAGAGCAACATTTGGTAAATATTCAAATATTCTTTCCAAAGAGAATCGTGACACTCTCTCAAGAGTTCACGCTTCAAATTATCTGCTCGATATGTTCCTTGAGCATTTTACTGTAAAACGATATTGTCCAAGTAGACGATCACAAACTTATCTAAATATTCCTTGAATAGTTAATTTATAAGAGTGTAGAATATGGTTGGAGCATTGGTTAAGTCGAAAGACATCATCAAGAACTCGAATACTCCATACCCAATCATATATGTAGTCTTCATTTCATCGTCTTCAACAATGTGCACATGCTAGTAACTCGATTAAAGGTCGAGTTTGGAGAAATACTTCACTTTGCCTAGTTAGTCGAACAAGTCCGCGACGAGCGGGATGAGATATTTGTCCTTTCACCATCATCTTATTTAGGGCCCGATAGTCGATGCATAATTAGAAACTCCCATCTTATTTCTTCTGGAAGAGAATTAGAGCTCTAAATGGTGCTTTAGAATTATAGATGAGACCACCACTTAGTAGTTCATCTAATTACTTCTCGAGCTTTGCTAACTCTAGAGGGGTCATGCAGTATGATGATCTCACTATAGGCTTCACTTCTAGCTTCAACTCGATATGATGATCCATGCCTCTATGTGGCATTAGAGTTTTTGGTAACTTGGGTAGCATAATGTTAATGAATTCCTTTAAAACATCCACCACCACAATAGGTTTATGAGCAGCCATATCAAGCAGTTCTAGTTTTACTATGGCCATAAAAATTAATTCATCTATTCGTACCTCATTTTTTAATTATAAAGTAGATATTTATCGTGGGTCCTTGGTTTCTTCTAAAAAACCACAAAGGGGTTGTCACCTCCCATCAAGCATAGGGAGCTTAGAAAACGACATTAGCACAAACTTCATTATGTGCACCATTCCAAGGATCACTTGGAAGTCGCCTAGTAGCACTACCATCATATTTGTTCTTTCACTCCATGTCCCAATCTTTATGGAGATCCCCTTTGTTAGTTTGGATATCTACTTAGCCTCCAAGTTCACAGTTTTCATCCGACTTAGGTTCTTCTCCAATTTGCCTTGTTTCTAGGTAGACAATAAAATTATGAGTAGCACCCATATCCACTATCGCAAAGGTTGTTCGACCATTTTTCTTGATGTCCACATACATAGCTTGCTGCTCCCTATTTTTTATAGCTTCATCTTCATGTTCTCCCCCGCTTGACCCCACAACGCATTCAACAAATGCATCGCTCTATATGGGATCCTTGCGACTCTTTATTGTCGTTGCTAGATTTTGAACTACTCAAACCAAGGGCGACACATTTTCCCTTGTTTGATCTCAGGGGATAGATTGATGTTATCAATGCATCGAGTGCTTATTTTTGTGGGCATTTCCTCACTATGTGCGGTCCTTTACACAAGAAGTATTCACCAAGTTTGGAGCCTTACCTTTTAAGCTTAGCCCTTTGTGGGAACTTATTTTCTTTTACTCGCTTCTAGACTCTTTCCATCAAGAGTACTTAGATCGATGATTTCTCAAAGATTGTTTCTTCTTTCCCGAGTCTTCTGAGGAAACAAAGTCAATGAGCCTTTTCATAGTTACGATTGCTCCGACCACATCAGTGACATTTCTTCGATGCAGTTTTTATTGTACCCATGGCTTCAAGCCATCAAGAAAGCTGAACAGTTTGTCCTTCTCAAACATATCTTGTATGTTCAGTATTAGTGTAAAAAATTACTTTATGTAGTTTCAAATAGAAGTATTTTGGTGGTCTCAGCTTCCTTCTTATAATGAACTCTATGTTATCAGGTAGGAATTGAGTTCTCAACTCCCGCTTCAAATCATCTCATGCATCCACTTGACACCGACCTTATTGATCTCTTCCCAATGTATTTGTTATTAAAGTTTTGCATCCCCATTCAGATACATTATTGCAATCAAAATTTTAGTTTCTTCATAATCGAGCCTTGTAGCTCAGAAGTATTATTCCATGTCAAATAGGAAATTCTCGAGCTCCTTCGCATCCTTAACACCCCCATAGCAGTGCAACTCGGCTGCCTTCAAGTTTTGTGGTAGAGTCATGTGAGTGTTGCTCCCTCTCACATTAAAAGCTCTTGAAAGCAATGTAATCCTAGACATGAGTTTCGCCACAATTTCATGTAGGTGTTGCATGGAGTCTTTGGTGTATTTTGTTAATCGATTTACTTGAAACTTGACTTTGTCGACCTGAGATTTCACCATCTCTTGCAAGTTTCTATCTCAAGAAGTCTTCGTTGGTCTTGGTAAAGTTCTACCATACTCGCTTCAAGAACGACAAGGCGAGCTCCTCTCCCCCTCATGTTGTCACTGTCAGCCAGAGCCCTCATGATCAATAACGATTGTAGGAGGGTGAGGAGGCAATGGCCAAAGCCCTCATAACCGCCTCTGCCCTGTCCACCTCCATAAGGGGTGAGCACAAGTGGGAGAGGAGGTGGACAAGATAAAGGCAACCATAAGAACTCTAACCAATAACTACGCCAACGACACTACCATCCGCCACCCCCAAAATATTAAATTTATTTTTTCATCATTTGTTTTCATATTTTCGTTAATAAAATTAATATAAACATAAATGAATCTAAATATTTTATTTTTATAACTATAAAATATAAAGACTGATATACTAAGGATGACTAACAAGAAGAAATAATATGTCATTAGGTCAGTGCAAAAATGAACGAACTACATTGAGACATCTAAATAGAGTAAGGAATCCTTTACTATTAGTTCCTTTATCACACGAATGATTTTGATTACACACGAGTTGATTACAAAGAAGGCTGTTTTGGATGGACGTCTGCAGCACTAAGCCTCGTGCATACGCGAAGCGAAAAGAATACGACGGAAAGAGGCAAGCAAGTGCAAGTGCCTATAGCAATGTAAATATGCATGACGCCGACAGATGAATTCACAAAAACGCAAATGCACTAACTGGTGATCTTTCTCCCAAGCGAGCGACCGCACAAGCATACACCCCTCTTCTTGGCCTCTCAATGCTTTCCCATATGGTCGTCGCTTCAAGAGTCCAAAATCTACCTGGAGTTGATTGATAGGAGCATCTGCAGCGATCATAGAACCAACATTAGGCAACACAATAATATGCAATAGACTTTTGTAAAGCCAAAAACAAGGGCTGTTTCTGGCAACATGATCATGCCTTCTTCCCCCTACCAAAATCCAAAAGCAAGAGGTGTTCCACTTGGAGGTGGAATCGAACGTAAAGCTTCTCATCCTCGTAATCATAAAACATGCAATGGGTTGGGGCTTGAATTCGAGTTAATTCTTGCTCATTTACCCTTGCCAATCATCAGAAGAATCATTGAAGGTAAAACAGGAGAGACAATTGTGATGATTCATCAAAACATTATATGACAATAATTATGAACAATAATGATTTAGGCATGGATGCATAAAGGAACATCAAACTATTTTTCTAGTTTTGATATGTGCCTAATGATAACTTAGAAACAGAGTCTATATTCAGAGGTAAGCCCGTGATACATTGCCACTTCCCATCCCCACATTGATGAGTCTCGTGCATTGTGTTCATATGTAAAGAATTATAATTGAAATTCAAGAAAGATCTCCAGAACAAAATATCCTTCTAAGGATTATCCATATACATTTTGAGCATGTTGTACTTGTAATATAAAAAAAAAAGATCCTAGGAAGGAAGTAGTTCACTTACATGAAAGCAATATTATTAAATTTGAAGGGGATTATAATTCATCCATGTACGAGAACCAATTTAGGATAGGTTTGCTTGACATTTGTAAGAACCTAGAATATAGAGTTGAGGAATTCTCGGAGTCCAGTTGGAATAAAAGAAATTATGCCCATTTTTTATGGCAGTTATGACTCCGACGTGCTTCCTTTGCACTATTGAAACTTAGATATCCAAAAAATTTAAATAGGTACAAAAAAAGATTATAAAAAATGAACATTGTAGAAGGTAATGATGGCCTTTGGAAATTCTGAATTTTAACCATTTAACTTCTGCAGTTCTTGGTTAATGTTTTGGTGAAACCGAGCATGGTTGTTTACCAGAAAGTTCCATTATTTCTAGGTGTTGAAAAGCAAGAGTTGCACAAGATAATTAGTACCTGATCTTTGGATGGTTGCCTTATTATGAAAGTTTCTTTGCCTGTGGCCCTGCAAAATAAAATGTATATTGTGTTAACTGGATGACACAAACAAAGTCAGGCAGAGTCCCTTTGATAAATAAAAATGTACAAGTTAGTGAAATGTTCAAATGATCTACAATAAAATCATCAGATGCAACCACTCTACAAACACAAGATAGAAGAGATTCCTAAGTAAAAATTAAATTTCCAAGAATCTTAAAATTTTGCTTGAGGAAATATTTTTACGTGATATCAGTGCTTTGGGTCTAGTCTTGAACAGGATTTTCTGGCGAATGATTCCAATGACTTCCAGTTCTGTGGCAGAGGAAGCAGGAAATTCAGGCCCCGCAGCATCTACTGCTGCCTTTTTCTTTAACACCAATAGTGGTTTCTTCAACTGTACTTTTGTGCCAGAGAGTTCATGGTAACCAACAGTGAAGATGTAGCTTAGCTGCAGCACAAACGAACAACAAAATGTCAGAGTAAACATAAAAAGAAATTGGGTAACCAGAGACTGGGAATGCAGGAACATAGACTGACCTGAGAGGAAGAAGACAACGAAGAGCAGCAGAGATGTCCAATCTCAAGACCACTGATCTGATCACTGATAGCTAACTGGGATTCAACAACACCCTGGAGTTCAATTATCACCCACTCAGGGCATTTCCCATCACCACAGTTGCACTTTACCTGTATCTGCATCGTGCACTCCTGCCTCTAATAAGACTGAGAGACAGGGAGGGTTTCTGACACAAGGAATATCCCAGATGTCTCACAGAAAATTCTCAATATTTTCTGTTCAAAAGTTAAGAAAACAACTTTACGGATGGCTGACAAAACAATTTTGGTTTTGAAAACCTTCAATTAAACAAGAAATGCGAGGCACTGATGATATCTAGAAGTGATGATTAGGTCACAGAGGAACAGAGAAGAGTGGCCTATAATTTGCCTTAAGAAAATAATGTATTTTCCAGTCATTTAAAATGAACAAAGTTATCTTCCAAAACCAAGAGAAACTATAAAGTAAATAAGCTGTTAAATAGGAAGCAAAACAAACATAACCACATACAATACCAGTAAAATTCTATCAATAGGATAACAAGTCATCTATAATGGATATTTCTGTCCTCAGCATCCATTTGAATAGTTCAAAACTAAATTAAGACAAAATAGCTTTAAAGTCCACAACTAATTAAGCTTATATATTCAAGGAATAGAGATATTAAAATCAAGAAAAAAAACACAGTAGTTTTCTGGCTTAGCTAGAACTACAGGAACATGAAAGAGAAAAAGTATCTTCCATCTACCATTGTGGTGAACAAAATTATCGTCCTAACAGGGTAAAGCACCAAAAGAACATGTAGTCTTCACTAAGCCAAGAGATCGTATAAGAGGTGATCAAGGCTCCTGAGAAAAAGCTAATAGGAGGTTCAAAAGATTGCAGTGGCGTGGCAGCAAATATTCAACTTATATAAATGACTCACCTATAGATGGGAGTGCTGATTTTGCCAACCACATTGCCTGATCTAGATAGCCCAGGAAAGAAAAAAAAACAAAAGTGAAGATGAGAGAAGTAGAGAAGTTAAAAAGAGAAAAAGAAAAGTCGACAAAGGGTGACTACAGTGCTCAGCAGCATAGCTCTTGAATGCAGTCTTGCCAAGGTTCAAATCTCAGTCGTACTTGAAAATACGGATCATTATCTACCAACCTGACCATGTACTAACATTAAAACA
Organism: Musa balbisiana; assembly: GCA_004837865.1. NCBI lineage: Eukaryota > Viridiplantae > Streptophyta > Magnoliopsida > Zingiberales > Musaceae > Musa > Musa balbisiana. Next base: position 34,509,623 of record CM017194.1, read on the forward strand.
CATAACTTGATACCATTACAAAATCATTTATTTTATTATTTTATTGAAAAAACATCAGATGATACGGGTTGGTATACCAGCATTGTAGCAGTTTAATAGATTATTAGAACAAGTATCTGACCATGATCAAATCATTAGTCATCTGACCAGTGTTCTTTGCCATACGTATGATAGCATGAAGCCAAAGGAAAAAAGACACTTGACAATGAAGTGACCAGGTAATTTCACCCATTGATCCCATTTGTCCAGTAACACCCGATAAGCTCACCTTCTTAATTATCAAGTGATTGCTTTCCATCAAATGCTAAACATATCATTCTGGTTTCCGTCTCTTTTACTCTTTTTTAACATGTCATTGTAGTTATGTATATACTTAATCATCAAATGTATCTTTGTGCAACATTATACTTCTAGAATTTTAGTTTCACATGCAAGATTCTTGAGCTTCTGGATAAGGAATTTTTCATGTCAAACCTGATCAGATTTTTCTGGTACTTAAGCTTCTTCTTGTTATTAGTGTTCAAATAGTTAATCGTGTATAAATATAACTTCTTTTCCCCACGAATAAATCTGGATACCTAAGAAATAAGAAGGGTGAGGAGAGAACAGAACAAGAGAAAGGAAGAGAAGAGATCACATGACAGGGGAGGATAAAGTAGGGCAGGGGAAGAGTAGAGAGCACAAGAGAGGAGAGAAGAGGAAAGAACAGGAATGGGAGGAGAAGAGACGAGAGAAGAGAGCAGTACCAGCGAGTGGAGGCAGCTTGGCCTGCGACAACGGCGGAGGGAGATGGCGGCTTGCGTCAGCGGCAGGGAGGAGGTGGCTAGGCCAGCGATGTTGGCAGCGGCAGCAACGAAGAATCTAGGGCTCGCTAGTCGCGCGTCCCCTGGCTTCCCGGGCACGCCGCCTCCACTTCTCCTTCAGAGAAATAGGAAGATACTTGTCTTCAGAAAAGAAGAGGGAGAGATCAATGCCGGGAAGGTGCACCGCAGAGAAAAGATCGGCGAGAGGAGCGGAAGAGCGAGGCGGACGAAGGAACATGCGATAGTGGATAATTTAGGTTTCGGCTCGGGCGGGGGTTCGGTTGGGTCGGGATTATGTTAACCCAAACCAAACCCGACACGGGTTTTCAAATGTCAACCCCAAACCCGCCCCGGTTTCCGTTTGCACTAAACCGGGGTTTTCTTCGATTGCAGATGGGTTACGTCGAATTACGCCGAGTTGGATCAGGTTGCTACATTTTAAGTACACGTGGCTAAAATGTTTTCCAAATATAAAAATCATAGAACAATTGTAACCCAATTCAAGATGAGCTTTAGATTTTTCAGTAAACGCAGAGGGTTTAATTGGGTTGGGTCAGCCAAGTTCGCATTGAACCCAAACCCAATCCAAGTATGAAGCTTGCTTTCACTTCAACATTCCCCACATCCAGTATCTTTTGACAACAATATCAAGCACAGAGTTCGATTAAGTTGCAACCTTCCACACATTTATTCATCAATCAAACAGCAAGTACAGTTTATATTCTTCATATAAGAATATACCATGCAAATCTCTTTATCATAGTAGTAGTATTTAGCAGCAAGATTAGATATCCACATCATATTATTGCCAATTACCGGCATATCATATACGAGAACAAACCGCTAGATAACTCCATGTATAATTCATGGCTTCGCTGCGTGCATTGCAATCTTCTGCTCGAGGCCGCTCTTGTCAGCCCCGACAACTTTGTCGACTTCTTTCCCATCTTTCACAAAGAAAAAAGTTGGTACACTGTTGACATTCCAGCGATGAGCATCGTTCCCAAGTTCATCTATATCGACTTTCAGAAACACAATGTTGCGGTGCTTCTCTGCTAAGGCTTTGTAAATGGGTGCCATGAAACGGCAGGGCCCGCACCATGTTGCAGTAAAATATAGAATGACTAATCTACTCAAGCGCACTGCAGCCGTCATTTTCGTTTGCAGTTCGTTCGAAGAGTGAATGCTAATTACACTTCCTGCCAATTAAAGCGAAAAGAACAGATATATCTTCATTACAACAAGGGCTTAACAGAAGGAACCATGGAATCAAAATAATAACTCAAGTTCTCAAGAAAAGTAATGCTGTCATACGTTACATTACACCATAATAACCATGTAAACCTGCTCGCATCTATACTAGAGATAATCAATCAAGCATAACACCATAACCTATGTTATCTTGTCGTATGCAGTATCTATCTTGGTTGCGTATTGAAAAGTTAGTCGCCATCCCTTATCTTGGATAATAGAGTATTTGGCTTCCTAGTGGCAAGGATTTGATCCCCATGCTTTATGCTTTGCACACATCTTACTTTTATGGTCCAATAAGTTACCGATGATCGATAAAAGAAATCAAGGATGACGGAGAATGAAACAAATCAAATAAATCTGAATATCAAGCTACAAATTATAATTGAGACAGAATGCATATAAGTTCAATAGCAGCCAGAAGACTCTGAACAAAGGAGTCATGGAAAACTAGATATGGTCCACTAAGTTAGCAATGATCACTAGAAAAACATCAAGAATGGCAGAGAATGAAAAAATAGGTAAATCTAATATATCAAGCTACAAATTGCAAATGCTGATGCATGACAATGCAAGTACCAAGATGACAAGCAGTTATCCTGATAATATAATATTGATCACTGCCATCATTCCATTTTATAGGGCCTTCAAGTAGCTCTTAGTTTAAAGCTTTTAATCAAGCAAACTAAGGGGAAGGCCCAACTTACAAGACCTTCGTGTATGTTTTGGCATATGATTGCAACGAGAAAACATAAAAGGAAAAGAACTTGTATGGAAGTGATATACCATCCTGTAGAGCAGCAAGAGAATCGGGGTCTTTTGGCTCAGCATCCTGCTTCAGATTTGGAATTTGATCATATATTTAATATAGTCAGGTTAATATGGGACACAATATCAACATACATAACACAATCACTCTTAAAATAAGATTTCAAGGATGATAGAACATGATGTCAAGAAAGGAAGTTCTTACAAATGCTTTATTTTCTGAAGTTGACTCGTTTTTCCCCCTCTCATATACAGCCTGTGCAAGATAAGTATACAAAAGAGGACCAACAATGCTCTTATCATGACTACAGCTATCATGGAAGATAAAGAGTTAATATAAGCAGAAAGGAAAAGAAATACGTTAGCTTCAGCACGCTGGCGTTGCCTTTCACGTTCAATTTTTTGTGCTTCTCTCTCTTTCCTCAAGCGCTCATATTTTCTGCGATGTTCCTCAATTTTGTGTGCATTAGGCTCAACCTGCAGTTTACAATCCATTAGTTGAAAAGTTCTCCAGCACCTTCTTCACAAAATTTATTAACCTTTTTAAGCACTGAATTAATCTCCTCATCATAATCAAGTTTTGATGCCACATGAAGGTCACTTGCAGCTTCTTCCCACTGGCCTAACATAGCTTTTGCCATTCCTCTATATTTGTATCCTTTGGCAGAGTCGGGATTTATCTAAGCAGACAAACTGATAAGGATACATGATATGGAAATGCATATCATCATTAATGATCAACTTCCAGGTTGTCAACATATGAGATAAGAACCTGCAAAGCTGCATCCGAATCACGTATAGCAGCATTTGGCTTACGCAGCTTGACAAAAACGCTAGCTGAAAAGTAAGACATACATCAATACAGGAATAAGACATTATAAAAACCAAAGCATCACTCACAAATCTAATCAAACAGAAGTTGTTTTAAATAAAATAATCATTACCTCTCGTGGCATATAAAATAGCTGAACTTGGGTTCAACAAGATCGCTTCTGTAAGAAACTCAATTGATTCATCCAACTTACCTGGTCAGCATAATTATACAGTTAGAAATGGTGACCGATTCACATTTGTCATCAACGATAGAACAAATTTAATTGAAAGCAAATTTTAGCCTGCCTTCTGACATTGCATTCATAGCCTTTGTTTTGCACATCTGAGCAACATCACGACTCTCCTCGGAAACCTCAGTTGATGGATCTCCCATCTTGGCAGTAGACCAAAATCAAAATTCAAATTCAGAAAAAAAATATCTAGGATGATAGTGTGCCTTCACATTGACTTACTCAAAACATACCTTTTGTGGAGGACCATTGTCAGGTTCTACCAGCTCACCATCCAGCTCAATATCTGACTCGATAATTTCATCCTCAATGGCAGCATCTTCGGGCTTCTGGTAAGGCTTCTTGTCTACAGAATCTGGTGCAGCTTTTGTCATGTCATCATCATTTTCACCCTTCATAGGATTTTTCTGCGATTACCAATTGAAAATTCTAAATGGTTTTCCATAGCAGTAATTATATTTAGAATTCTTCACGACTTGAATAGACAGAAAAACAGAATGTCTAAATTTTGGTCTCCAAACATTAAACAGAGTGACAAAGGAGTAATTGCTAATTCCTGTGAGTTATTGCAACTCATCAAACAGAATGATACTAAATCTGCCTTCCCTAAACCAAGAAATTTAACTAAGACAAGATAACAACAAGCTCGTTATGAGGTCAAGGACAAGGAAGTTGTGAACAAATTAATGAAAATATATAGCATATTTCATATTTCATATTTTACAGCAGAAGCCTGGATAAAGATCATGATAGTAATATAGACCTAATACATCACTTATGAGAAGACCTTTGTACAAATGACCAATGTTAACTGGTCTAAGCATGTACCACTATCATATAGCTTAATACCAGAATAAACAATATCATCAATCTTCGTTTTTCTGTATCATTTTAGTTAATGGTATCGGGTATGTACCATACTGGTTCATAGGTGAGCAAAATCAGATCACACTAGTCTTTAAATCCTTAAATATGACAACCCTAAAATAATCAAGCAAGGAGAAAAGTAATATATCCATTTGCTTGTTTTGCTAAATACACAGATTACACACAATGTTCTAAAATCTATGTCCAATGCCGTAACCGGTCAGCAATCGAACTGGTACAATGTCGATACCATATAGCGTATCAGGTATAGGTGCCAATATGGGTCGGTACCAGCCTTACCACTACAGGAAGAGAGATGGTTGCAGGGAAGAGATGGCAGCGGGAGGAGACGACCATGTGAATGAGCAACTGAGGAGAAGTGGTGCTGGCAAGGTAGAGGGTGACATGGCAATACAAATGAGTAACAAGGAAGAGGATGAACAGTGGCAGCAACAAGCAGGCATGTGAAATAAATGAGTGTAAGAAGAAGAAGCAACAATTGTGAAAAAAGATAAAAAAAAAATACAGAGGCATGATGGATTCTGATACCGAACAGTAATTTTATCATCCGATACAGCTTGATACTGATCAATTTACATCTAGGAAGCCCGATACAGTGAACTTACTCGGCAGTATGCTTGGTTCCAGCTTCCATGCATCGGTCGACCATCTAACTAGAGAAAATTGATATATACTAACTGGTACAATCAAACTTTAATCCTTGATCACCCATTTTAGACTTATTCACAATTTACCTTGAAAGGAGCTTAAACTGATTGGTCCACCTTAATTGAACTCCAATGTAATGCTGCCACCTTTAGCAATCTAAACAACCAGAGGCAGGTCTAGAATCATGAAACTTGATAGCTCTTGACGTATAAAGACAATTACTAATGAGTTTGTAGCGGTTAAGGTTCACATATATATTCTAAATAACTGAATTTTTTTAAAAAAAAATCATCAATTAAAGATTCACAAAAGGAAGAAATTCAGCAAAAGTATGCAAAAGGCCAAAAGCTATAGTTGAAATCAAAGATTTTAGCAGAACCTACAAGTCAAAAAAGTGTGTTGTTGATGTGGCCATCCAAACATCAATAATGAAAAAGGCACAAGCTGATCCTATATAAAAAAACCCCGATCTTAGAATAATAATAAGAAGAAAAGTTGTGGAAAACACATGCTCCCACAAAAAGCTACCAAAAGAAGGTTCTAGTACTCTCAACATGAATCACAATTGTAAAATAACTTGTCTAACCTTGCTAGATGAATTTTGGGACTCACATGAACTAAAGACTCCCTAAACTAACTACTAATCATGACCACAAAATCAGGTCAAAAAATATAAAAATTTAAAAGTCTAATATATTTCTTATTCTAGTTAGAAAAGGTATATTGACTGATAGTATTTATTTTGAATAACTCTTGAGCATTACAAGATTATCGTAGAGGCCTTCTTTTCTTTCTAATAAATTATCATAGCAGCCTTCTTTCCTTTCTAATAAACCTTAGTTTCCAAAAAATACCATTCTAATTTATGAAACATGCTTGCCTCTTCTCCCACTTGATCTAAGTATCCTTTTTTAGCCTAGAAAATAACCTTGTGAGCATCCAAAATCAACCAACAACCATCCAAATGAAGTAGGAATCAGTTGATGTCATGCAGGGCATTGCTATGATTGATCTTGGCTCTAAAGGTCTGATCCAACCCTTACCATAGTTGGCCAAGGTGTGGCACTCATGATGGATGGTCTAGCTCTCGCTACTCAATCACATATATATACATATATACATATATATACATATATATATATATACCACAAATATAAAAGAAAAGTATAGAAAAATAGTCTACATATGCACATCACTTGCCACCTCTTGTTAGAAGGAAAAATATTTCTACTGGTTTCTACACACCCAGTGTAACCAAAGAACAGACAACTTAAATGCTAAGACACTTTTGTCAGTCCTGTCCACCACACTGAGTAGGTTGGATAGCAGAGTTAAGCAAGCAAAGCTAAGATCTTCTCATTTTGACAGTGATAAAATTATATCCCTAATTTAAGTGATTTGAATATACCTCTACAAAAGAAGGAAGCCTTCTGATGGTCTTTGTAAAATTATCAATTCATAAGTGAGTGCATGTTATGCCAACAAATGGAGCTGTGCATTCTATACATGTATATGTCTAACAGTTCAATTTTTAAAGGTAATATACTCGTACGGTAGCAGATGCCACTTGCAGGCTCACTAGTTGTCTAGTCTAACCAATTGATAGGCACTAATATTAGTACGGAGTATCACTAGAGTAGATTAACAGAAGAAGAGATTTCGATGATTCCATAAACAAGAAAGAGTAACTTTTTGAATTCTTACAAACTCAACAAGCAGCAAATTAATCAATCAAAAATTAGAGTTCGCGAATTACTATATCAAAAGATGGCAGTAAAAAGAAAATGCAGCAATCGTAAACATTGTTCAGCACAAATATTGAAGAAAGACATGACACAGAAAATCTATTATAACCAAATGCTCAATAAGCCATTGCAAACGCTTCTGACACCAAAGTTATTCGCACGAGAACAATAAACCCTACCGAGAATCACAAAAGTAAAGATCGAGTGAGTGTAGACGAAAGAGATACACAAAAAAGTACAAAGAAATAGAGAGGAGACGAATCACTGACCGACATCGCTTGGGGGGGAAGACGAGCGCCAAGGCTAGAACGAACAGGAAGCGACCATCAGAGAGTCAAAAATCAAATTATTGTGGCGTAAAAGATGAAGTAAGAGAAGGGAGGAGAGAGCAGGCACCACCTTTGGAGATAGTCTCGGAAGAAGGCGAGAGAAGGATGGTGGAGAATGGAAGGGTCGGACCTGCAGCTGGTGACGAAGGCTTTCAACTCAGACACCTTGTGGGCATCCATACTTCCCCTTTCGCTGCCGCAAAGCAAAGCATCACCTTTCCTCTGCCGACCCTTGCGAAAACAACAATCACACACACAAAAGAGGGGCTAATTGTCGATTCAACCACGGAAGACGCTGCACGTGATATCAGGTGCTGAATTAGAATGGCAAAACGGTCATTTGATCCGTCTATTCAATGATAGAAGAAAGGTGGCCGCGTCGACTCCTTTCTTCCCCGAATCGGGCCGGCTCGAGCTTCTCCTATTGCGACTTCCTCAAGCCATCGACGAATCCGGCAGGACCCGCGGTCACCCGCAGCGGGGGCCACGGGCGACGGGCGATCGGATGATGGATCATTCTCATACCAGACGATCCTTCCCGACAGGGTTTCGAAGGCTCCCGGGGCGATGAACGCCGAAGAGGGGGGAGAAAGAGGGAATGGAGAGGGTGCAACGGCAACGACGCCGTCGAGGGCGGAGGAGGAGGTGTCGAGGACTTAGAAAAGGATAGTTGGGGAGGTGTCGAGGAAGCGAGCACGAGGGACGCAGCGCTCATGGACCTGTCGACGCTGCGGCAGTTCGTCTCACCCGTGGCGGTCGAGCTGGAGCCCGACGGCGACTCGGAGTACCTGCGGAGGGAGTTCATGAACCAGAAGGCCCTCTCGCAGGACCCGGATAACGCGCTTCTGCTCGCCAACTTTCCTCCTCCGCTGCGGGTGACAGCGGCTTCCTGGTTCGGGTCCAGCCGGGTTCGTCGCCGGCATGGGGAAGTCGCAACCGACTGGTGCCCAACGTGGAGTCCAATCGAACAGCGACTCCTAGTCCGATTCGTGAATTAAACGTTGACGAATCGCGACTAAACGTTGAATTAAACGGGTCAAATGACGGTTTTACAATCCAAAAAATCGCTAATTCAGCACGTGATGTGTGGTGACGGCACGTGGTGCGCGCGTAGGCTGTTAGATTATTCGATGACGGCCCATCTCGGCCTACTGATGAAGGTGATCCTTTTTTACCTATCGCTTTCAATTTAGATTAAGCATACATACCGATATAAAATATTAAACAATTTCATATATGTTTCTGTATTTATTTTTTAATAAATAAATTTGATATGTTGAATAATAATTAGAATTAAAGTTTATATTAATTTTTTTTATATTATTTTAAATTTAAATTAGCTAGTGATAATTATGTTAAATATAAGTTAATCTTTATATATATATACATATGCAAACAATTTTTCTTAAAAAAATAGATATATATATATTCCCCAAAAGTTGCCCCCTCTTTACTTCTTCCTCCTCGTCAGCACCATAACCAGTGCTGCTTCCCTTTCTCACTTCCTCTCCCAATCCCCTCCTCCCCTACCACCTGCCCTCCTCCACTCCCCTTCTCTCCAATCACCCTATCATGAAGCAATGCAGACAAGACAAAATATTTGACATTGGTTCAAGACGGTTTTTTATTCTTGTTTTCTATTGTGAGCAACTTATACAGAGTAAAAAAAATATTACTATCATTTTTTTATCAATATTTTTGTTTCATGATTTTATCATGTAAAACTCAAAAATATTTCTAGTCGTGCTACTTCTACGAAGAAAAAAAAATCAAAAACAGTATCACTCTCATATGTCACTAGTTGAATTTTGATGAATAATTTAACAATGTAAAACGTCAATTCTCTCAATACCCTGGAACCCTTGGATAACACTGGGGCGGATTATACTTTGTGTTTGAAGGATGATGTAATATTTTGAGTGTGTCAACTTTCTATTCAATAAAAGTGCTATATAAACATTAGACTTGTATTTATCTTCAAAATTATCTTTGTGTGTATTTGTTCAATCCATTTTCGAGACCCTTTCAAGCTCGATAAAAGCTGGTTGTTTTGGATTATTTTAGATTTCGATTGTCTTATCATTTTCATGCATGACGACGATAAATTACATGCATATTTGTCTTTATAACTCTCTTTTTTTCATTATGTAGATCTTTTGTGGTTAGCAAACTGTTAAGATCTAAATTGATTCTTGTAGACACATCATTTGAGTGTTGTATGTCATAAATAATCCCTGGATGTGACAGTCTGTCTTCCTCTTTATCTTTTCATTTCTTTCATCACCTATCGCCCCTCAGAATTTCAGAATTTTTAAATTTAGGGGTACTGTTTAGAAAAACAAAAGGAAATGAGCTGCTTCAAAAATATCCAATATATATATATATATATATATATATATATATATATATATATATATATATACAACGACATAATATGATATAATTTTAACAAAAAATGATTTACATTAAACATAATTTTAAAAAATTGATATGACCCAAATTGAGAAGAAAAAAAAAAGCCTATGACCCACATCTCCCAATGTTTGGTCCATATATACATATATAATTAAACACCACGAGATATATCATGTTTGAGTTGAAAGCTAATCGACTTCTCCAAGTTCAAAGCTTGCTCAATATATAATGAGTCGTTTCTATTTGTTCACACAAACATTTCATATGACAACAGTTACAGACAGTAATAACAACTGCTTAATCCTTTAAACTATAGCTAGCAAGCACATACCGACTTTTTGAACTCAAGCAACAGAAACATGAGATCAGCTGTTAGACCAACATTTCTTAAAAAGGAACAACAAGCCACACATTTATACGAGATTTGGTGTTCGAGATGAAAGCAGCTCCACCAGATTTGATGCCAGAAAACACATCGAGAAACTTTTTAGCTCACTGTGTGGGGAGCATGTGAAGCCTATCGAGTGCAAGTAAACAGCTGCTCCAACCAGCACATTGTGGGAAGCTTGCAACTACTTGACTTTCTGCATTCTTATATACAACATGGAAAGAAAAAAGAAAGAGATTTATGTGGATTATAGATCTTCACACTATATCACTTCCCTTCAGAATGTTGTACTTGCAGAGCGGGCAGTTGGCATGGATCCGAAGCCATTTGACTATGCATGAGGAATGGAAGTGATGGTTGCATGGCAGTGCATGGAGTTCCACCCCATCTTCGTATGATGTGAGGCAAATACAACACTCCTAGAACATAGAAGGGTCAGATCAAATTATAATTTGAAGCAATCAGCTTCGAAAAGTACAAAGAATCTAATGAATCAGCATAGAAAAGTCTGAAGAATCTAATGAATCAGCCTAGATAACAAACAGCCTTCAAACACCAAATTGATAGTGTTTGGCACTCCAAAGTTAAACAAGCAAACTATGCAAAGTATCGATTATCAATTCCAAACATGGAAGTTGACAGGTTTATGGTGTTATCACCTACACATACATGTCTAACACTCTAGGAAATTGCCAAACTGCAAGTGAAGGGTGATATGCTGCATATATTGAACAATAATGCTTAGCAAACCCTAGTACGAAATAGCAATGCAGATTGCAAAGGCAGTAGGTTCTTTATTGTCATAGACAGTTGCTTGGGCACCTGAACAATAAACAAGCCACCCAAGCTAATGCTCACATGAAATAACTCATCATGGAACAAAAAGTGATTATAGTATCAAACTCGTAATTGTAACATGAATTTGTTTTCTTTCCAAATAAATATAGTTTCAAATTAGACAACATTCATGCAGCAACTAAATTGAGGAAATGCAAGGATCACTTATAGTAAGAAGTTCGTTTTCCAGGGTAGACTTGCAGTTACTGTCTCGACATAAGAGACTAGGTCTGTACTCCAAGGCTATTTGACAAACTACAGGAAGCTCTACAGCAACAAGTTGTGCCCTCAAAATAGATGGACAGTCCAAAGGGATACCAGCTCACGTTCGATGGTAGCCTAAAATTGAGAAAGCAGCTCACTAGTACATACATTGAGCAATACATGCAATATATGGTAGGCTATAAAATTTGTTCAAGTGGATCTTGAATGTGCTCCTGAATAAATTATAAACACTTAATAAAACAGGTTCGGGAATGTATTAACTATGGAAAACAAGCATTTAGGCTCAAATGTGAATCCATATGTTTATTTTAAGCACTATCAATCTCTGAATTTACAGCTTTTCCTGCATGCATGTAATATTCTGTGAAAGTATTTGGCAAATGCATAAACAGATTCAACTATTTCCAATTGTCAGTGTTTAACAGTTAGCCACTCTTTTCTAGTAGATTTTTTTCCCCTTCCCGGTTTCCATCTTAAAATACTCTGATGACAAACCAAGGAACAGACAGACTATGTTCTGCTAAAATGTGAACTCCAAAGATGATACTACACTATTAATATTTTTTTGGTCACTAAATTTATCTGGGTCAACTTATCTCAGTTTCTCTTTGAACAAGACCCGTATGCAACAACTGAAAGTTCACCTTCCAGACTGTAAGGATATTACCAACTTAAATGCTATCCCAATGAACTGATATTTTGTTCTTATCATTAACCGATGCTGCTCTTGTAGTCGTTGGTGTGGCAGATCAGAGTATATGTTAGCAGGATGCTGCTCTTGTCATCGCAGGTGTGACAGATCAGAGTATATGATAGCAGTTATGACAATTTTGCCTGGTTCGATTTGTACCAAGCAAAATTTACCAGTCCAAGCCTAAACCGAGACAAGGTTCCCCGCTCCCCCCCTCCCCCCCCAAAAAAAAATGGGGTGGTCCAGTCTGGTCGATTTAAAAAAAACTGTATAAAGAGAAACAAGACGTGATTAGGGCTCACGACTTCTCCCTCTTCCTTCAAACGTTGCCATCTGCTGCCGCCTGCCTCTCCACCACTCACCACACACCAACGACATGGTTTCTGATATGCCTCCTCTCCTGCTCCTCCTCCATCGCCTCCTCTTCCTCCTCTTTTCTTCCTTCTTCTTGCTCCTCCTCTTCTTCCATCTTCTTCTACCATGGTACACTGAAAGGGACCAGACCTGTCTCAGTCCGGCCATGGACTGCCACAGATCTGGGAACCGAAACTGTGAACTTGTATCTTAGAACTGTGAAAAGACAAGGAATCCATTATGCAGCATTTAAATTTCATTTTATTTCCACAAAAGTTGCAATGCAGTTTGCAAGCAGTCATTCATATATAAAACCCTATTTTTACTGAACTGAGAAATGAGGAAGCAACACAAAAGGAAGGGGTGAAAAGAATATACCAAGGAATTGAGTAGAGAGAACAAGTTATGATTGTATAAGATAACATTGACTGATTTGTTAACCATCACATTCCTCCATTCAGCTCAATATAGAGTTAAGCTGCAACATCTCAAATATGTTTCAACTGACAAGAAAAGAAGTTACCGTCTGTTCACTTTATTTACCTTACTCGTCAACTGATAAAATTAACAAAACCTAAATTTTGTAAGGTGTTTACATTCTTGCAATGCAAAGTGACTAGAAAGATTAGTTGTACTTGTTGATCAAAAGCAGAAAATTGTTCACTATCAGATGAAAAAATATATGCATGTATGAAAAATTTATTGAAGAAAGTCTGCCAAGCGCTTTAAATCTGGTTTCCAGCCACCCAAAAGGAGATCAATTCCCACAATAAAATGAGAAGAAGGATCATTTTGTCTTCCATTTTATTTTAAACTTCGCATAAGCATTTCATTACTGTACTCATGAGTCTTCAATTTGTGCTGGTTAATGGACAAAGAATTTGTACAACACAGTGCTGACTAAATTTATGGTTTCACTGTTTGAAATCTTCACACTGACTGAGGTCATCAACACATCGGTAGCAGATAACACCCTTTATAGGTTCATTTCCACCTAAACTGCATTGTCTATATGATGTCTGAGTCAATAATTCTACCATGTAAAAGTTAATGCAAGGAAACAAAGATTTTTAAGTTGTCAAACAGTGATGATTGCTGAATAATGTTTTATTCATGATAAATATAATGTCAAATATAGAAGAGAGATTGAAGCCTTGTTCCAGTCAAGCCCTTGTATTACATTATAAAACAAGGTAGCAACAACAATAAGAAAGATTTAAGAAATCGAATTCTGCCCTGAAGATGAAAATAATAAAAATGGGATATACAGACAACAAAGAATAATACCGCATCCTCCCGCAGAAGAACACGCTCACTTGTTGAAATTCCACCATTATTTAGAATAGGAATCATCACTCCCTCCTCAGTTGTCTTTTGCTCATTTTCACATGACTCAACATATCTGTATCTTGGAAGGATGCTGATATCTGCATCTGAGGCACCTTCCTATATATCCATCAATAGACCAATGAAAGTAATTATCTAATTTTATGGTCAGTTAATTCTTATAAAATTCTTATTTTTCTTATCAAGAATGACTTTCCACTCTAACCTGGCCTGCCAGAGCATACAAAATCGCAATAATACAAGGCAAGCAGCAGCAGAGTGCAATCCCAATAACACAGGCCAAAGCGACACAAAAGATGGCAAAGAATACATCAAATGTAAGGAAAACCACAGTCAACCTGTGCATCATGAAGAAAAAGAATTATCAATTGACATATGTGTACTGTCTTTGAGAATAAGACACGCTATAGAGTGGTCAGATTAAATAACATCTTAAAAGATAATAACAGGTCATTAAGAACAGAACTAGCGACATAAGGGTTATGCCTTTTGTATAGGAGGATTGTGCAACTGCCTTGATAAATAATATCTTTTTTTTGGGGGTTCCGACTTACTAAATTTTGAACAAATTATATAACATTTCCAAGTTAAACAGAAAAAGAAGTCAGTAAAATATGGGAAATATTTGTGCATCTTGGACAGGTTTAAGGACACTCAATTAGGCAACATATTTTTCGCAGCTGAATTTCTTTTAAACACCAGGTAGTAGCTTTTATAAAAGAACACTAGCTGATAGCTAAAACTAACATGCTAAATTAATGCTAAATAAAACAAATAAAATTTCAGTCATAATAACACTTTGTTTATGGGCTTACCAGTAGAGCCTAGGGGCATTCTGTAAAAGAGTTTCACCACCAGAGACAACCCAATAAAAGCCAATAATCCACCACAGGAAAGATACCATGGTATTAAGAGATTCACATCGTTTTGCAATGCTGGCCACCAATCATAGCTAATAATTAAAACAATTGGATGAAAGCATACTTTCAACAGCACATATATGCTACATACTGCAGGTTATCAAGAAAATTTACTTGCCTATAGATGAGTAAAACATGTAAAACAGGAAAAATATATAGATTATCCATAAGATCAATCTAGCAAATTTCAAAAAAGAAAATATTGGATCTAATTAAGAGGAAAAAAAAACCACTGCAGAATCCACATTTTAGTTACAACAAAGCCAAAAACTTCACAAAGTAGTACAAGTTACTTTTTGGCAAATATGCTTATGTGCTGCTCCTTATTGTAGTCTGACATACAATATGTATGATTGCCGATAAAAGTATAGAAGTGCACACATTTAAACACACACTATGATGGTGCCATCCTATCAAGGATTGTAGTGTCATGAGCCAAACACATGCCAAGCTCTTCTTAGCAAGGTATATATCAGCTGCCACGCTGCCCATGAAATAAAGTTCCATACTTGCAACTTCCACATATCCATGCACATGTAGACTCAGAATCATTCCTATTGAGATGGTATAAATTTGAAATAGAACAAAAACTAATCAAACGTAAATGAATAAGGTATGGTTAATATATGGTTGGAACAACCTGAATTTAGACCAAATATAATTAATTGTAACAAATTATGATAAGCTGAAACTGGAACCCAATTTGTCTTTCTTAAACCAGTCTAAGTTTTAGTTCAAGTCTAAGTACAAGTTTTGCTATCTTACCATCATAACTTACCAAATGCGTTCATATTTATTCTTTATCGGAGTTTAATCTGGTGGGTCCAAACCCTTTGGCTAAATTTTCTCCCTCCTAGGGGCGGAAAAAAGGATGAATTTTGGGATGAGAGAAATCAGGAAAGTTTTTATAGTCAGTACATAGAAAGCCTAAAAAAGAATAATTATTTGTTTATTAAACAATAAATACGTAACTCTATCTGAGCCATGCAATTCCTCCCTCTCTCTCTCTCTCTCACTGCATTTATCACAACAGGTGGCAGGCAGCTGCCAGCAAATGACAGTCATTAAGTTTTTTTTCTTGTTCCCTTTTCCCCTTCCACTTTAAAAGTTGAATGTCATTAAAAACATCTTTCCTTGAAAATATCTTTTCCTTATATTTTCTGCATAATAAAACAAAAAAAAGAAATCTATTTTTGGACTTATAGGAAAGTTTTCCTTTTGTTTTAATTATTTTTATCAAAATAAAAAGAGAAATTCTTCAAATCCTTTTCTTCTACTACTATTCAACATATTATTAAAAAAAGGACCTAGCTTTCCACTTTTCCATGAATTTCAAAAGCAACATATTTGCTTTCCTTTTGCTAAACAATTTGTATTTGGTTTCATGAAAAGAAAATTTCAATTAAAATTATTTCTCCATCAATTGTCTCGTGGCCAAACAAAACCTTATATTTTGCATGACACACAACCACCTTCTGGATATATATATATATACTAACTCATCGGACACGTTGAGTTGTGTACCTGATAACTACTGTTAGTTAATGGAATAAGTAATTAATAATAAATAATATACATGTTATCAGTTCAAGGAAATGTTAGTTGCAACAATCCAAACCATCATTTATCAACACAATATTGAATTTAGGAAAGCAATGACAAGAGACATACAAATATAAAACTACTTACTTTATGTGAGATAATGAGCTTTTTCCTTCACCACAGAATTATACTTGGTTTGCAACTTTGCATCATTCTATAAGATGTAATTGTAAAAGACGATCCAGTTACTAGTTATATTATATATATCATCTCAATTGTGTTTTTTTTAGAAATGTGATTCTGATGTTAAAGAGTGCACTAAAGAAGTAAGGTAGTTGGTATTTCTCAGTTAATTTTACTAAAAAGTTAATGTTCATTCCAGGATTCATGGTGTATAATGTACTTTATCTAGTCTACTCACTACTATTTAGTGTCTTCAGATATCTCATATCAATAAAATAATTATAGACCATATTACCCTGAAAATGCACATCAAATTTTCCCCATGTAGGCATTCACAGAAAAATAGTAAACAGCACAACAATTTAAGGTAATGTTTGAACTTGTTCTAACATAAGATTGGACTCAATAAAGATAAGTGTGAACATATTCTTTGTTGGTAATTGAAAAAATATTTTTTTTATGATGATAAATATGATGTCTTAGGTATTCTGTATTTCTAAATTCAATTTGGATAAAGACATTGATAAAAGGACAGGCTAGTGCGTGAGACTTGCCAGCCTTATCCGCACAAGCAAAGAGGTGATTTCTATCATTCTTATTCTAGTCACCTAAGTCATGAAGGAGAAATCTCTCTGTAGCACTAAGAATCGCCCTCTTAATTGAAACCATTGACAAACATCGAAAATAAACTGATGATTCCCATAGTTACCACCCAAAGTTAACAAATTGGGAAACAAAGTTACCACCCAATATAGTTTCCCTGGAAACTATATTGGGAAACAAATTCAATTATCTTAAGTGGAGATTCCCATAGTTACCACCCAAAGTTAACATATATGCAGCAGTGAACTCCATATATACAACCTTTCTCTTTTAACGTAAATTTTAGCTTGATTATTGATTAACTAAAGTGATATGAACTATCAACAGAGAAGCATGCATGCAACTATTCTTTCTTCATAGTTTATTTACACAATTTAAGACAAATCTAATATCATGCCGTACATTTTTATCTACTTTATCTATTTTTCACATACTACTTTCCACTTTTAACAACACCTTAGCCGGTCGATTCCCCGTTCCTGCTAACTCAATGTTTTTCAAAATGATTCATCATCCAGATAACTATATATATGATAGTGATTTGATTTAGCACCTTCCCTTTTGGGATGAAGTAATCAATCACAGAGTTGGTTGTCATAAACTAAAAATTCTTGGTTGCTTTCAGCAACCAAAATTAAATGATATCGTTGACAAAAATGTAATAGTAGGTGGAGAGGCCCTCACATACTTTGGATGGTCAAGATGATGCGTTGAGCAACATCAACTATCCCACAAAGCATCACCTCCTCCTTACCCTTTATACTGTATTACTTTTCTCAAAGCATCTCAAGTTTCAACGTTGCTTTTGTTTGTGAAGTGGATAAATAAGTAAACTCACGAAATTTAACTCTGATTCCCAAATCGTATGCAGATTGCGGGGACGACCAAAAATCCAAAACACGGTCTAAGAATCCTAAATCTGTCACTAAAGTTTCGACGCAAAAGCTGCAAACTTTATGTGAAATCCAACGAAATTTAACTCGAATAATCATCATGACATACCCCCTCTGTGCGCTTCCAGTCCCGCCTTCCTCCCCGTCCTCCTCGCTGTCCACGGCATCGGAATCCGATGGCACCCTCTCCCTGACGCCCTGTCCGCCCTCGTCAACATCCTGCCTCCCGTTGCGGCTCCGCCGCCGCCGCCGCCGGTACTCCGCCCAGACCAGCAGCACGTGGACCGCGCACTGCAGAGCGTACCCTGCGACCCAAACGCGGAGAGGGGTGTTGGGCCGCTCCCGGGTGGTGGCCCCAAGCACGGCAACGGACACGGCCGCGAAGGCCAGGTTCCAGCCGATGTCGAGCGCCACCACGGGCCGTGAGTAGGCCCAATCGGCGCGGCGCTCCTCCAGCTGGAGAGCCGCCGTCTCCCGGACGAGCATCGAGGGGCCCCTGCGGCCGGCGGCGCGACCGAGGAGGGCTGCGAGCCGGCTCGGTCGGGGCGGCTGCGTATGCGGCCAGGCTGGCCGGAGGAGGGCCGAAGCGGTCGAACCCTCTTCTCCCTCCATCCCTCTCTCTCTCTCTCTCTCTCTCTCTCTCTCTCTCTCTCTCTCTCTCTCTCTTCTCGATGGCTCTGTTTGACACACTGTAGCCCTTTCGCTGGCCAGCTTTCGTTTATGACGGGAATGAAAGGGGTTAAGCATCTAAAACTGCAGTCTCAAGTTATTTATTAGTCAAAATTGCATTTGTATCCCTATGAAGTCTGCATTTTTCTTTTTGTTTCATCCCTTATTTAAGCTAAGCATATATCCATAATGTTAGACTATAATGGCTTCACTCTAAGGACATTAATAGCATTTTTCCATTTTTTTTATATATTTAATTTAAATTAATTATTATTTATCATGATTAAAAGTAATTAAAGAATTATAATGTTAGTCCTTTAGTAATTAAAAGGGTTATATAGGTTATACTATAACTTGAAAAGAGGCAAATGCTCCAAATTAGTACTATAAGGATATATATGTAAACAAATTAAAGTGTTTATATATATATATATATTTGTGAGTTGAGTTGGCAGAGATTGGTGGGAGTGATGTGAAGTATTGAATGGTAGGTTTGGAAGGTAGATGGGTTTAAACATTTGATATGGTAGACTGGGAAATTTAAGTGGGTCACAGCTCTCCCTTCTTCATGCTTAAAAGATTGACTCTTTGGCTAAAAATAATAATAATAATAATAATGTTACTTATTTTTTTATTAATGTTTTTTAATATTTTCAAAATTAGTTCTGAAAAATACATATTTAATGAAAATAAATTTACAGCTAATAGTACTGTTATTCACCAGCAGTAGTACTAATGTCAAAATATATATATTTAAGTTTTTGAAAAAAAAAATCTATTAATAAAACTAGAAATATACATCTCAAATAAAAATGTTAGATATGGTTTCAGAAATTTTCTTGTAAAAAAAAAAATTCTTGTTTCGAGAATATATTTCAAATGAGACTAATCTTATAAATATTTTTTAAAAATTTATATTGGAACATGAAATAGGATGTTAAGTTGGAAAGCATCCACTATTTTTGTTTGAATACCCTTTTTCTTATCAATTTCATTTGTATATTGTTTGAAGGTACTTTGAATTTAGTTAAACCAATCGAATAGATTTGGGTACTAACAAAATTTGATCCATGATCATATGTAATAATAGAAACAGTAATAAATAAAAAGGACAGGTCCTCATGGCAACAGTAAAAATTACTTTTTTAGACTTAGGAGATCAAAATTATTCGATGCATTAGATATATTTTTAATAATAATAATAAGATAATTATTAATCTTTCTCTATCCAAATTTGAAAATAATATTAACTAAATATAACATAACTTATTGATATGTGACTAATAATTTAGTCGATTCACATCTTAATGTCACATAACTAACATTTCAA
This sequence comes from Musa balbisiana, assembly GCA_004837865.1. Lineage (NCBI taxonomy): Eukaryota > Viridiplantae > Streptophyta > Magnoliopsida > Zingiberales > Musaceae > Musa > Musa balbisiana. The sequence continues at coordinate 34,529,516 of CM017194.1, forward strand.
CATCGTATGATTGACACTTCAATATCACAATACCTCGATACATGACTGATATTTTAGCAGTATAATGTCATGTGAATAACATCTCAATCATGTGAATGATAGTTCAATGCTAAATAGTTAACATCTTAGTACCAATAAGTAATTGACACACGATTAATACCTCAACTATTGCTCTCATAATCAACGTCGATCATGAGACTAATGGTTCAGAAAATCTATTCTTATACGTTTCTAGACATATTTTTCAAATACGTTTCTAACCTTTTTTTTTAATACTATTTAATATATTGGTCAAATCTTTCAAACCCATAATTAACTTAAGCATCGGAGAAATATTTGTCAAGATTACTTTCAACGTAATTTTATAGAGTTCAATATCTCTAGAATCAACTAGAATCAAATGAATATGATGTCAACATACGAAAAAGAAACTTAGGTTAACTTGGAATGAATATCCAAATCGAATAACTAAATTCTGAGATACTTATAAATCTTTCTTTAGATCCAAATCTGAAATAAATATGGATGTAAGAAACGTTTGATCCACTGTCATTGATGATAAGTCGATGAATATTTTGTTTTCAAAAGACATGAGTGGCTTCGGTGGACTGATTCGTATGACATGGAGTTAATTATCATGGGTTTCTGAAGCATAGATTGGGGCTTTTCTTAGAGAAAGTTCGACTGGTAGTTGGTGTCATGTACTACCACATCTTGGTTTGATATTTCCGCTTTAGCTTTTCCCGTTGACTTTGAATCCGGTGATAATGTTGACAACTAATCGAATTATATTGACGAGATGTTGACATCACATTTTTAATACATTACCAAGAACACGTAGGGTGATAGAATTGCTTAGAATAATGCTGCGTCCCACGATTCCTCACCCAAATCTTTCTCCTGCTGTTGTTCCTTTCACATACCCAATTTAGGGTTGATAAATAAAGTACATATATATATGTTAAAATGTTAGGCGATGCGGATGGAATTGATTGGATCAATCAACTAGTCAAAGTCTTAATTTGATAAGTGGATAGCGAGCGGCACATCATCGATAAATCAATATTTTAGAGGTAAAATTATGAGAATAAGATTTTAAATCTTCAATATTTTGATTAATAAATCTGCTGCATCATCAACAAATTAATGTTTTGTAATCAAATATATCCATCAAGATACAAGAGAATTAAAACTTTTAAATCATGAATTAATGTGAATATAGAAGGCGATAGATTAGACGCTAATCCGCTAATCGAAACTAGAACCCTAAGTTTTTTTTTATAAATCATTGGATGAGATCTCAAATCCCTAACTTCAATAATTAGATGTGATATACTAACATCACACTAATATTTAGGTGTCAAAATTTATTGAACGAAATTTTGAACTATCAATCTTTGTAAAACCTCATTTGATAAAATAAAATAAAATAATTGTTTAAAATAACATATACTAATAATACGGATCAAAATTATTAGATAAAATACAAAATAAATAGCCCTCTAAAGTCTAATAAATACATGTTAGATAAAATACAAAATATAACCCTAAGACTTAAATTATTGAGTTACAAATGAAGTCTAATAAATACAATTTATATTATTTTTTGAATTTGTTGTCGATGTAACTAATATTTTCTCAACATGTACCACAAGCTAATCCCCTCTCAAATCCCATGTACACCCTTATCATGTTATTGCTCCCTTCCTTGTTTATTGTTTTCATGAAAAGATATGTTTAATGGTATCTTGATTAAGGTGTTCTGTTTTGCAGGTTAGCTCACCAAAGCATGCCTTCCCAACAAATCTTCTTGCTCAAATCTTTGATTAGCTGAGAGACCTAATAGAAGAGAACCACTCATAGGACATGCAACTAACAACAAGATTTAATTTTCTATTGGTCAACTGTACCATCCCTACTACATAATCATACATGGTTACATTTCTATTACTGGAGGCCTTTCACTTTTTTATTTTACCCATTTACTACATAATCAAAACCCAATCGAATTAATTAATCTAAATTATCAAGATTGTTTTGACACATTTGTTATGAATCCAATAGAAGTCTTAATGAGCAGCATAAGACATTTGAAATTCTTACTTACCAATGATCAGATTCATAGTCTCAGAATTTGTTTTATAATATTCATGGGATTCATACTATCACGATACATTTGTCGGGATGTGAAAGGTGGAATGGTTCCACTCGACAGTTAGAAAACAAGACAAAATCTATATCATGAGCTTCGAATAAAATTTTATTTGACATTGTCGTACCATGTGTTGATATGCCGTCGTGGACCAGCTTCATATCCGTCGTACCTGAAATGTCGATAATTGCATGGAAGAACTGATTGGGCGGACAGAAAAAATATATACGAGGAGAAAGAAAGTTTTTTAATGGTTCTCAATATCAAAATAAATTGCGATTCTTTGGCATGTGGTCCAAAAGCATTTAAATTTTTTGATATCATGTTCTAACCATGTCATGCAGATAATGAGATGATAAGGCATAATGTCCTGGCACGAATATTAGTGCCAGATTTTTTTGAAGAACATAATTTGCGACAAAGGAACTTTGATGTCATACTATTATAACATAAATCTAGAACTTGGATTATATCATGGGGAACAGGTTTAAATGGATCGAGTAACAGATAAATGATGGGCTGACAAGAAAAGCAGAAAATGAACTGCCATCTTCATTTTTTTTTTTACCATATTGACAAAAAGATATCATTACTCAACCTGAAGTTTTCCTTGTGCAGAATCAACTCTAGTTTTGCTGGCTCCATTTGTCCATCAACTTGATAAAATTGCTAACCATAGTTTTGCCTTCAGGTGTCATTATGCTTTCAGGGTGGAACTGAACACCCTACAATGTAAAAAGAGTACAATAATAAGATAAATAAACAAAAATTACTACTATCCAAGGCACAAGAAAAAAAAAATTGCTTTTCATGAAAAAGATATCATTGTAGGACGAGCGACTATTTGAAATGATGTTAAACAATAAGTGGCCAAAGAAAAGAAATATCATCTCTATTAAACATCATTAATTCTATGGAAAGACAGTTGCATGCATAAACCAACAGATATCAGCTCACAATGATTGCCTAGTCAGTAGAGGCAATTTTGCATAAGCAGTAAAGCTGGAAAAACAACATTTAAAAAGATGATTCATGTTGTAAGCTCATAAGTAGTTACCAGTACTACAACACAACAACAACATGTAGTTAATATAATAAGATCTTATAATTAAGATAATACACCAGAGAATAACATAAGATATTTTACCATGTCATTTTATGTAGTTTGATGCTAGATAGAACATACATTAATAAAATCATATTTGAAGTGCAGCCTGGAAAAAGTTTATTGTTAACTATTTATCGTAGTGACATTCAAGTACTGGGGTGCTTTTATGATTCTTATCAGATATTAAATCTTAAAAGCAATAAGCATCCCTAAGTTATTGTTAACTATTTATTGTAGTGACATTCAATTATCCTTCCATAGCTTGCATATGCTTATTGATATTAAAATTGTTTGTACTAACAGTGATACTACTTGATAAATAATTTCAAGGCAGCTGATCTAAGACCAAATATTAATTGTTCAAGCAATAAGTTAATCTAAAAATTTCCCAGCATATATATATATATATATATATGAATGAAGTGAAAATGGATTAGCAAGCACAGCAGAGATCATTTGCCTATGAAAACAAAAAACAAAATAAAATAAAACTATAAGTATAATATAAGTTGCTGTAGCACCTGAATATGTTTATGCTTCTTATGACGCGCAGCCATTACTAATCCATCCTCTGTCCATGCCATAATCTCAAGGGCGTCACTAGGGAAACTATCATTCTCAATCACAAGACTGTGATATCTACAGGCAGTAAAAGGGCTGCATGACAAATTTAAAAGTATCAACTACATAAAGAGTATGAGTTTAAGATAATTATGCAGGAGGAAAAATGAGTAGCATAATTAGGATCATTGTTGCATGAAGCACATGCTGGATAAGTCAGAGCACATTTAATATGCATATTTAGACGTAAAGTTCAGTAACAAGTAATAAAAAGTAGGAATTCCATGTAATACAAGCATGACTAAAACAATACATATAGACTGTTAAATTAATGAAGATTAAGGGTTGGTCTAGAGTTTACCATTTTGAGAGACACTCATAGTTATCAAGCATGTACAAGTCTCAAGCTTTTCTCCTTTACCCATTCTTTTTAAAAATTTTGGATTTCCCTTTTTTTCCCTTTTCCTTCATCTATCTGTTCTCTCAAAGCTAGCGGCAATGACAACATGTTCATTTTTAGACTCTGCTTTGAACAAGTTTAAACAACTATTTTTAATAAGGAAAACAAATAATCCTTTAAATGGTAATAAACCAGATGCTCTGGTCCTCTAAAACAATTTAATTATTTGTTTATTTTCACACTAAAATCTGCTCAGTTTTCTAGATTTTCTTGCATATATAGCCATCACCAAAAAAAGAAGCTTAAGTTGTCTGACTTTCCCATCCCTAAATGTTTGCCAGCCAAATAGCATTTTCAATATGAAGACATCTAAGCAGAAAAAAATCAAACATATTTACAATCTCTATCAGTTTAAGATATGTGTCCCTGCCTTTTTTCAGAGATACAAGCTTAGATATCTGGAAAGTAAAGCAGAATATGTTGGCATGTTGTTTTAATTTGAATATTGCCTCACCCACCACTTTCCATGTTGAACTTTCAATAGGTTTAAGACAACGTTTAATGATAATAATGAAATAAAATTCTTCCACCAATATATATCTCTGTGTGTTGGTTTTAGCATCCATGTTAAATTGGCACAACATGTGGAACAACCTTGGTGATTCAAGCACCCTTATTTGGCAAAGCTTCATAACTTTTGCCACCTCTTCATTTTAGACCAAATACCAAACTGATCAGGATATTGTGTCCTTGTTTGATCTCTTCGTGTTAAACTATCTCTACAAAATTCTTCAAACTAAATGTAGTAAAGGTCATGAATATCAATTTCCTTTCTGATCGCCTTTCATCTCACAGGAAAACAATTCAATGATTCCAAAACCTAAAATAAACCTTAAAAAATGAACATGTACATTCATAAGGCATCTAAACTAGTTTCTATGCAATGATCTTTCAAATTTAAAAAAAAAGGATGGTATGAAATATCAGCTTTCTGAACCTGAATAAAAGTAGTGTAAAATCCTATTAAAGATCGATAAATCATAATAAAAAAAACAAATGGCTTACTTGGGCAAACCATGAAATAAGGAATCTTCTAATGTCTCATCATAGTATACAAGAGAGCTTTTCCCATGCATTACTCCAGAAGGAGCACGCACTATCTTTCCTGCAGATTAATGGGAAATTAATAACAATTCTTGCATATTAATAATGTAGTATGGAATTCATGCACTTTATTCATTCAAACCTCCAAATGCCTCTCCTATGCACTGCAAGCCCATACAAACTCCAAATAATGGCATAGAAGGACCCAGTTCGAGTACAGTCTGCAACGATATGCCCGAGTCTTGAGGTGCACCTATACATGAAAGAACGATTTGCATTATAGCTGCAGCACCATGACTATAAAACCACATTTTACAATTGCTGCTTACCAGGCCCTGGGGATATGAGTATTCCTCTTGGATTTATTCTGAAAAAGCATAGTATACTTTATGAGTGAAAGGAGACTTTATGATCATAACTATTTTTAGTTTAGACAGCCTATTTGAACAATGGAAAATCAGATAAAATGGATTCACATGCCTTTTTATGTCCTCCACAGTTAGCTCGTCATTACGATACACCTCAAAATGGACTCCTAGCTCTCCAAGATACTTCAGGACAGAAGAGGTAGGATTAGAGAGTGCTTTCACTTGGCCATAAAATATTGCATAACTATAATATTTTGATAGTTAGCTAGTTTCAAATTTGTCCCTGTTTTCTCATATCCTACCATGTCAATGAATCATCATAAACACAATTATCATCAGCACTATCATTTATCATTATCAACGAATCATTCCCATGAAAATAGGTTCATTCAAAGTTCAGAACTCTAACCAAGCAATCTTTATAAAGTACTAAAGAAGAACTTTTACAAACAATTATGAGTTTAATATCAATTCTCCATGAACATTTTTGGGGCAACGATAACTGAGTTGGTGTATTCCGATAGTTCTTTCTTGTTTGTTTAGCTGCAAGCCCAATTAACTGTCTGGGTTATCTTGGTTCACCCTCATTGGAGGTTATTTTTATCCATGTTCACTGGGTAACATTAACTTAATAATTTTATAATCACTATTTGTAACTCAATAGGATTCCTCTAATCCATGGTCTACACTCGTTTAACAATAAATTAATCATTATCTTAAGTTAACAGAGCATTACACCCTAGACAACACAAGATACCCAAATGAAGTGCTACATCATTGCAGGATAACTGAATCCATATCTACTATCTAACACAGATCCAATTAAAAGCACGACCACTAGAATATGGCCATGATGAGCCAAATCAGGGACCTGTGGACCTTAATTTAAACTGCTCCAGTGGTCAATCATTGCAACAGTATGACTGAGTATAGCAAGTTAACTCATTTGGATGCACAATATCATATCAAAAACAAGTGTGACTTAGTCCTAAACTGAGATCAAGTTTCACTTCCAGCTTCAGTATAGAGACCTACATATGATGGGAAAACAACATCAGCAGTCATCCAGGATAGAAGGGTACTGAAGCCTACCAAGTTAGGGAAGGCCTTCCCATCCAAGATAGGTGAAGAAAAAGAGGCAGCAGAAGCAGGGTCACCTATTTTAACCTGGACAGGATTCAACCAGCCTTATTGGGTTCCTGGAACCCTTGTTCTGGGTAGGAGAGAGACTAAAAGGTTCCTGGAACCCCAGGAAATGAGGTAGCATTTATCTGAGGCTAAGTTGGGCTTAACTAATCTTAAAGTAGGAAACAACAGCAACAATGATCCTGTCCAAATTTTGGCGAATTTATTCAATATATTCAGCACATGTTTGATGTATTTAATGAGGATATTATAGGCCAGTATAAATTTCTAACAAAAATAGAAGTCTTGGGCACCAATAGTCTTATATATAAAGATGGTTGTAAGCTTTATAGACTCAATGTTGGATTTTTTTTACTTTTCTATTATGCAATAAAGTACATTACTTTTGTTAATTAGTCTTCTGATTCTTACTTTTTTATTCTCCACCTAGAATCAGCCAATCAGGGAAATGCATATTAGAGGCAACACTCTATTAAGTTAGTACCCAAGCAAGGATGATCTCGATGAAATTATGGCCAAACTTTCTTCCATTGATAGAAATGGTATTGGAGAAGAAGACCTTAGAGTTCACCCTCTACCAAGAGCTTGAAGATATCCTTGCAGGGCTAACAGCAATAACTCTTAAAGAGATCAAACAGTGCTTAAAATAAACAAAGCTTGACTAAAAATCCTTGAAAAAAAATGTCTTGGGACTCAGATAGCAAAAATAGAAGGGCAGTTGGACAACTTAATTTCATTGCAACTCCACAAACTTTGCTGAATCCGATCAGGGAGAATGCTGCAAATCTTGCACCAATGAAATAAGAACAGTTCCTAATCCATCTCATGTATCAAAATGTAAGATAATGTTAGTGCAACCAGTACGCTAGTATATTGAATCAAACAATATATGATGCACAACAGAAATATCAAACATGCACATTTTTAGGCTTGTTAATCCCTTGTTGGTTTAGCCTTGCACAATAAAGTGGTGCTTCCAATTTCACATAAATGAATTGTTTGCACAAAAGTCCTTGTGACCAAGTCTTTGATTTTGTTCTTGCTTTGATGGACTTTTGCCATTAAGATAAATCATCCAGCATTCAGCCTATTCTGAGTGTTCAAATATGTGAAAATGAAGCCTATTTTCATTGTTCAATTGCTGATGACTAAAATAGGAAGCCAAGTTAAAATTAACAAATTTCACCAAACTAATCACACACACACAAAAAAAAAAAAAACAAACAGATTTAACAAATAAATAAAGTGAAGATAACAAACACTATTTCCCCCTTCTTTCTCATCCAAGTTAGAATACCTGGCAGAGGTTGTAGGTAAAGCTGTCATAGTTATCGATGACGACGATGGGCCTGCTATCTCTCGCATTCGCAACAGCAACCGCGGAGCACCTTGCAACCATCGACCGGCTCCTCCCGAGAGCCAGGCCAACACGCCCGAGTCCTAATCCATGCAACCCAAGATCAAACGGACAAGAAACCGAAAGCCAAACGAAGAAATTACCCGAAAAACAGAGGGAGCTCCTCTTACCCAGAGATGGAGGAGAATGAAGGGCCGCGGCGTAGGATGTGAAGAAACGGCGAGGCCTGCTTATGGTTCGGGGAGCGATGCAGAGTTTAGGCGTGAGGGAAAGGAGAGAAGACGCCATGGGAAGAGGGAGGGAGGGTTGGAGCGAGGGGAAGGAGAGTCACAGTGGGGATCAGAAGCAGAAGAGAGGGGAGCCGTCTAAGAAGACGAAGTGAGTGCGAGGGGGTGGGGGGTCTCCCCATTCGGCCGTTGGAAATGGAAGCTAATAATGAGACCGACAACATGGGGATGTCAGGGGTGTTTGAACGGTAAAACTGAATCCAAATCGATCTCGAATGGGTTTGGCTCCGATAGATTCAAAAATCGTTTAATCTTTAAAATTATAAATAATTTTAATTTTTAAACTAAATTAATATTTAAAAAATATTAATTCGATCGAATTTATGATTTAAACTTCTAATTAGTTCAATCCAATTAATCAAATCGATTAATAGAATCATATTAATCAATTTAATTAAGGAGATCCAAATAATTTTATTTTTAATAGTTTGATTTGAACCAATTTGAACACCCCATATCATCTTATGAAAATAAAAAAAAAGCATCTTATGTTATATATCTTAGAATACCCCCAATTTTCTTCACTTCATTATTAAAAAAAAATCCTATATGTACTTGCATATCATAGATGTAATAATTTAACTATTTATAAAATTCTTTGAATTATATTTATTATATTTTATTAATAACAGTGAAGATGACATTATTACGGCGAGGCCTGCTTATGGTTCGGGGAGCGATGCAGAGTTTAGGCGTGAGGGAAAGGAGAGAAGACGCCATGGGAAGAGGGAGGGAGGGTTGGAGCGAGGGGAAGGAGAGTCACAGTGGGGATCAGAAGCAGAAGAGAGGGGAGCCGTCTAAGAAGACGAAGTGAGTGCGAGGGGGTGGGGGGTCTCCCCATTCGGCCGTTGGAAATGGAAGCTAATAATGAGACCGACAACATGGGGATGTCAGGGGTGTTTGAACGGTAAAACTGAATCCAAATCGATCTCGAATGGGTTTGGCTCCGATAGATTCAAAAATCGTTTAATCTTTAAAATTATAAATAATTTTAATTTTTAAACTAAATTAAATTTTAATTTAAAAATATTAATTCGATCGAATTTATGATTTAAACTTCTAATTAGTTCAATCCAATTAATCAAATCGATTAATAGAATCATATTAATCAATTTAATTAAGGAGATCCAAATAATTTTATTTTTAATAGTTTGATTTGAACCAATTTGAACACCCCATATCATCTTATGAAAATAAAAAAAAAGCATCTTATGTTATATATCTTAGAATACCCCCAATTTTCTTCACTTCATTATTAAAAAAAATCCTATATGTACTTGCATATCATAGATGTAATAATTTAACTATTTATAAAATTCTTTGAATTATATTTATTATATTTTTATTAATAAACAGTGAAGATGACATTTAATTATTATATATATATATATTGGATAAAGTTTTCAACTTTAACATTTAAAAAATGGATCTAATATATTATCATCAAATCATTCAATTTATGACAAATCATAAAGAGAAACTTATCAAGACCAAGATATTCCTCAACTTAGGGATACATGAGATATTTATATAAAAAAATATTAATTTTTAGGATTTCATTCTTTCATTATTCGTGTTATATAGGTGTTCACACTGATGGGATTATAATGAGGGTAAGGTGGTAAGTTTTAAGATTTTTAAAGATATTTTCCTAAATAATTCCTTGGAAAATTATAGAAATTGCATATTTTTTTTTTTTTTGCCTTAACATAATGGCAACTAGATAAAGGTCAGAATTAGTATCTTATGAGACACTAAGGTCTTGATTACTTTAGGAGGAGAACAAAGAGGGCATAAATTATGAGAGTGAGACATACATAATCTACATTACTAGCATGGAATCTTGAACCTTAGCCTAAAATAAGATGTTAGTTGACTCAAGAATAGGGTGGAGAAATCTGATATCCAAGTTCAAGTGAAAAAGAAATTTGATAAAGAAAACCTTAAGGAGGTCAGATTGGCAACTGAGATGGGTTTTGCATGTAATAGAGTCAATCAATCAAGTCATTGAATTAAAACAATAAGGCTGGCTACTAATGTTCCAAAAAAAAAAAAGAGACTTGAAATGCAAAAATCAGAAGACTAATCTTTCTTATTATTAGTAATAGCTTCTGCTTGTTGTTGGCTTAAAGGTGCTGAATCACAAACTGTGATATGTATAGGCCTTAAGCACTCATCAAACAAAAGGTGTTTATTGAATTTGTTGACTGATAGCAAACATTATGTGACATGTTTACAAGAAATTGGAACCCTTGATTCACTTGGTGTTGTGTTGGTCTAATAGGCCCTCTCTAGACTCTGGGTGGGATAGAAGCTGATGGGCTTTTGGAAGGCTTATCATCTTTATAATCAAAAATTGCTATAAATGAAAATGTAGAAAGGCCCTAATCTCTTAGATCTGCTTTCATGCAGGTAATTGCAATATGGATGAACAAAATTTTCAGTTTCATATTACTTGTTGTTTTCACTAACAGCTTCATGAATATATCAGAGGTTCTTAATTGGTGCATCAAAAGGGCAAAGGAGTTGATACTGCACAGAGACTAAAAAAAAAAGGGCTTTGATCATCAAGTTTGAAGGGTTCACTGGTATCCTCATTGCTAATTTTCTCGGTAGAGTGCATTGCAAACTCTTGCTTGGAAGGTAGACACAACACATATCAGCCGCTTGGTAAGCTCAGTTTCTATCAGTGGTTGGTAGAATGATTCCTATCAATAGCGTCCTTTGGGACACTCCCTCCTACTAGCTTTCATAATCACCGAAAAGTTATCGATCGTTTGAGAAAGATCTTTCTAGGGAACGAGTAGCCTTCAATTACATTCTTTAAATTCCTTGTCAACCGTAAGAATATATGGTGTCGCTCGATATATACATCATGTAGTGGAAGAACTTTTGTAAGAAAGTTGTCATTGCACATAACATGACATGCATCTATCTTACTGCATTTGATAGAAATGCAAGCACAACTCATTCTTTTTGCGCTTAATCTCCATGTTTTAGTCGTTTGATTTCCTCTTTGTCTTGTACATTTCAAAGCCTTTGAATGCAGCATGGGGCTTTATTTGGCTAAAATTCTCTCTCTCTCTCAAAGAACAAAGAGAGGGGGAGAGAGAAGAGAGAAAAGTGTCCTGTCCTAACTCAAAAGATGAACACTGTTCTTTCCCATGTCTCTTGAAGTAGACGACTCCATTGTTTCCTGTTAGAAAGCCATCACAAGGAGCCGTCTCTTTAGTACGTTGCCAAAAGATGCTGCACATCGAACTTTTCTTGACTGTCACGCTATACTTGGCTTGATGTGTGTCTAAGTCACTGGATTTAATCTTCTTTGCTCTTGATTGAATTCCCCAGCTTGTGATTATTTTTTGCATTGTATTATAATGCATATGTGAATCAAACCGCTTCGACTTGTATGATTCCAAGGCGTTTTAGGTTCATCAGAAACATGCAGCCCCTTCTGTACCTAACCTTATCCTGCAGGTTAGTGTGATGTCCACATCCTGTGAGCAGTGTAGGTGGGTGATGAACAACATGCATGGTGGAGATGGATCTATATGTCCTCTAATATGATTGGACACTACAACACTCTCAAGACGCTGTCAAAAGGCTCAGTTTTGTGGTCGTCGTCGGCAGGAATCACATATGCTTTTGCATATAACACCAGTGTTTCGAGTTGGTGTTATGTGAACTCTAGTTGATCAGTGTGATCGTCGTCGTTGGTCTAAAACTATGTGAACTCGATGCTTGCAATGACATCGATCTCACAAAGGAATTCAAACGCAGCTTGTGGTCCGTAGCGTAATGATTCTTTCATGCATAAAGCCACACGCAAAGAACATATGGGAGTTGTCACCGGTGGCTCAATAGTTCCAAACATTCTTATAAAGGAAGAATGCATGTTGCCTTTTGCCTTCTCCATGTGTGAAGTCCCCATCACTCCATGTCCCTTCTTATAATTGCGATTGAGATGACCTTCTTAGGTCGATTGTTCTTTTCCTTCATAGTAATATCTTTTCCCGGTTCACAGACACAAAAAAAGATACTTTTGCATGAGGTTCGAAAGGTGAAACTGTGTGGTGGACTCACCAGATGAGTAGCCAAATAAATCAAACGATCTCATCAGAAGCTGCATGCATGCCCATTATATATTTAGGATAATATGATTGAACATAGTTAAGGTTTAAAAGTGGAGTAGGAATTCTTTTATTGTAATTATAAACTTTGTTGGAGTGTATATATAATATGAAGATTAGACTTTGTGCTTAATCTAACACTGTTCCAATCTGTAAACAGACACTGACATAGTAAGCACCATTCCTTGACAGCATTATGAGGGTCTGCCAAAAGATAGTTTTACACCTACCTGAACTGTCCTGCTCACAGCACACTCTCTTTGGCTTCTTGTGTTTCAGGTGAGTTAGATAAGAAGAAGAAGAAGAAGAAGAAGGTGAAATTTTGGAGAGAGAAATCTCTCTTTTGTTTTTTACCCCTACCCTCGACACAAAAAATAACCGTGTTTAGTGGTACCATTTTCCCCTGATCGCTGCCATGGTTCCTGCTGGCTTAGCGGTCCTTGTTGGGTTTCTTTGAAGCTGCTCTTTCAGAGAATAGAATTTCTACGGGGAAGAGGAGATATAGAGGCATTTGGTTCATCGCTATAATCGAAATCAAAATGGGAATCGAACGAGAATAATCGTCGGAGTGTTCTCTGTTATGTCCATTGAAGTAACCATGAAAATGATTTAATCATGTGTGAATGATACCACCAACAACGCCACAGCGGTAAATCACAATGCTTTCTAAATCTTTTTTTGATGTTTCTTGTCACAGAAGCAAATGGCTCTGCTTCTTATTCCCTGTGTACCACTCTGGGGCCGATTGCAATCTTCAAAATGTTGTTCTTTAAGGAACAAAAGTGAAATGTTGGTGCAAGTGACATGAAAAAGCTGGGAGGAAAAAGATCGTACTTCACGTAGTATCTAAAAAAATGAATTAGATGAGCAGAAGTAAAAGAGAAAAAGAAGAAGAAAGAAAGAAAGAACGAAAGAGGGGGAGAGGAGGAGAAGGGAGAGGAAGAGGAGACTGAAAGGAACAAGTAAAGAGACACAGCAGGCGTTACCCATCATAAGGCCATCATGAGTTTCTTTGTGTCAGAAAAAGAGGAAGCGTCAAAAGGGGAGTCACAACTCAATCATAAAGCAATAGATTACGAAATCATTTAAACCTTTTTCTTCCCTCACTTTTTCTCTCCAGTCCCTGCGTGCATTAACGTCAGTCTGTTTGCATCTCTGTTCTCAGTCTTTGGTCAGTGCTCCTCTCTCTCTCTGACAAAGAGAAGTCATAATAGAACAGGGATAAAAGAGTGCTCTGTCCATCTCTGACTCCACTCTTTAATGCTCTTCCTCTTTCCAGCCTTCTTTTTTTGGTGCCCTCCTCTCTCTCTCTTTCTCCCCTCCTTGGGCTACGTTTTCCTACTGTTTGCTTCCACTGTTTCTGTTGTTTAGGCGTAAATTTTGGTGCTTATTTCTTTGACCAACTCTGTGAGAAATTTTCACAAGAGAGGTCTAGTCATTAGTGACACTGAACACTATGCAATTGGCGTGGAGGCCATCACCCCTTCTTCTCTCATGGAAAGAGTTGACGTGACAAATCCAACTCTACTCACCTCTCTTCCCTACTCGCTTTTGTTTGGTAGGACAGAGGATGGGAACAGAAGGTGGAGGGAGTGATGAGGGTGGCTCTCATTGCTCGGTTTTACTTCCTTTGTTTCTCTATGGCCAGTATGATCGAGGTTATATTACCGGAAGGTGAGAAAGGAACGCTCGTTGAGTGTTACAGTCGTAGTACTGAAGCCATGGCAAGCGACTGATGGTCACATGTGATGGATCACCATCAATCAACTGTCGTGGACCCGTTTGTTCGTCTCACCATGACTTGTCTGCATTGGCGTGCATGAGGCCATGGCAAGAAGGTAGACAAGTCAAGGAACCGAGTGCTACAGGCTCCGCTGCATCCTAACATTCCAAATCCTTCGTCAAGAAGGCGATGAGCTCGAAATCAATGAGAACAAACGATCCTTGGCTCGCTTTGTGGAAGAGAATAATCCACGGTTGTCCGTAGGCTTCCGTGACAGCTACAGCTCGGTAGGGGTCCTGGAGGAGCCTTCAATGATCTCCGAGCACACAGTTGCCGGCATTGAAGACGCCGGAGCATGTGGCTTCTCTCTCTCTCTCTCTCTCTTCCTCATCTACTTAATGCAGCGATGCGTTTTGTTCCATCAAGCATGCGGAAGAAGGTGCGTACGCTCCTGTCGCCGGGAGAATGACATGCGCGAATTCAAGCCTAAAGACGAGCGCAAATGAAGGCTGCAAGTGTTCCACAGTATGCTCCATTATGGCCGATGGCATCTGACAACCGATTGCCGACAACATTTGCCCCACCAGCTAATGTGTTATCCGCTCACTTTTATCAATGGCCGTGCAATTAAAGGAGAAAGCCATGGCTGCAGGTCAATGTTACAGTAAAGGCTACTACGATACATGCATGGGTTTTACAGCATAGCTTGCAAGCGTCTACTAATATTAATTGATGTTGCAGAGCCTTGTTAACCTACATTAGGGTTTTAGCTTTAGCTGGTGATTAAATCTGAGTCTTTAGCTAATCGATACATTGCTCTTCTCTGCCTAAGCAAATAGATACAAAGATCAAGAGAGGCCAAGTTTGGGAGCTGTAAATAAATGCTTGACAAATGACAATTCGGAAAACAGAGACATAAGCTACAGTGAATGATATTTACTTGTTGAGGACATTATGGTGGTGTTGAGTCATTCATATAGATATGGTGGCTTGGTTCAAAATATGGGCATCCTTCCATGTGCATGTGTGGTGAGGGAGAGATAAAGATGAGGCAAAAGGAGGACATTAATGGGGTGTGGGCAGTAGGTGTCAGTCAAAATATAACTGCTGGCTGTCTTCTATTGGACATTGAAATTATTAAATGATGATGGCTTCCATCATTCAACTCATTTACTTTGTTTCCATTCCTCTGTCCCAACTTCCATCAACCTCTCCCTCTCTATAGGACAACATATAGATGCACAAATATTTAAGAACAGGACACATTTCTGTTACTTAATTGCATCACCATTTTTATTATGGGATGATGGACAGTGTCCTTGGGAAAAAGAAACAAGGTTGCTAGGCATTAAATGGGAAGTTTAAATGACTTGGAATCTGTGTAAAAGATTTTTGTTCCAATTGACTAAGATGGTAGATTGTCATATGGGGAAGGAAACAGAGGCACAGAAGCTGTGTACTTGCATCCCAATGTAATGAGCTTCCTCTCCTTTGTGCTGGTCCTTTTTCATTTGCAGCTAGATCGAAGTGGACTTGTTCCAAAAGTTGGATAAACTTTTTTTTTTGTTTTAATTAGAAATTTATTTCAAATATATTTAGGTTTCTAAATATATTGAAATAAATTTCTAAAAGTATATAGAAGCTGTTTGACAAAGTAAGAAAAGAAAAAATAAAAATAAAAATCTTAGATTCAATCTTGTAGGATGTGTTTGATTTGAAAATTTATTACTTCCATTTGAGAAAAAGGAAACTATCTCCTTTTCCTTTTCTGTTTTCTTATCTTTGATTGTGATGTTGGTGACAAGGTGATGGTATTAATGAAGTTAATGATGGCAATCATTGTGGTAGGTGGGTTATTGCAATACAAGTATGTGGTGATTATATTCATGATATACACATAGGGGAAGAGATATATTGGTCACACTTGGATGATGGAGATGAGTGACAATGATGACAACAGGAAGATGACTATAGTTGTAGGTAGAAGTTGATTGTGAAGATGGTGACAACCACATTAAGGTGATGTAAGTTGTGGTGGAATGAGAGTGGCCATGGTCTTCGGTTGAAGATGGTGAAATGCAGTGACTATGATGGTGATGACGACAAAGCGATGGCGATAGTAGTTGGATGACAATTATTATTCGGGTGCTGATGAATTGATACTAAAGATTAAATGAAGATAGATAACTATGGAGATGATTACGAGGTATCGTAACAATGAGAGAATGACATGAAATAATGAGTATATTAATTATGCCGGTGTCAATAGTAACATAGCACTATAGCAATAGGGGAGATAGTTGTGAAAATCAATGAGAAGAAGCTTAACTAAAATATTTAAATATAAAATAAAATAAAATTCTTATGTAGCAAAAATGTTTTCTATATTTTTAAATATTTTAAACTAAAATAATTTAAGACGAATTTTGGAAAAGATTTTTTTTATTTTTTTGGGTTATCCCCTTTTGTTTTTCCCTAAAAGTGTCTCTCCTTTTTCATGATTCAAAAACTTTTTCTAATAGGATATCCCACCTCTCATCGACATATCCATAATGTAAAATAAATCAAGTTATAATATTTTTTAATAAGCTTATGGTGTTATTTTGGAGGTGCCAAAAATATTGTAATTGACATATAAGTTAAATTTTTTCAATTTATATTCTTATTTTTGCATTAAAAAACCCTTTTTGAAACCCTACGGAGGGTAATAAGTTATTATTATATTTGAGTCATCGTGTCATAGCCATAATATTTTTGTATAAGCTTACAATATTTTCATATAGATAACAAAAGCATTGTAAATAATACAGAAGTCAAGTTTTCTACGTGTTTTTATTTTCAAATCAATAAGAAATACTTATTTGAAATATCGAAAGATAATATATATGTCAAAAACATCATATTCAGTGGATCCAAAAATTGTGTAGCTTGTAGAAATGGTTCACCACTCTATCGATTGGTGTCATTTCCAAAGGCAGAACCATATGTACAGTGCATGAGCCATGCAAGAGCTTTTGGATCATAAGCGGAAGACACCATTTCCGAGCGAAGCACACCTCGATCACACCAATTCTAGTCTTAGTGGCATAGGAAGAGCCAAATAAGATGGGGCGCATGGCGTAAGGCGTGACATGGCGTGTCTTCTTCGATCCCACAACAACAATTAAGAGCCAGGAAGCAGAATCTACGCAGCATTTCATTCTCCCAAACGTTCTTGGGATGTGCTTCGAGTGGTCATCCAGTGTCACGATCTACGTGAGATCATATGCAGCACGTACAGCTTTGCACCATAACAAATTGTACTGCTTTGGGTTTCACTACTGCCATTAATCGCTGCAATTGCTTCTCCATCATCTCTCTATCTCTCTCTCTCACGCGCGCACACACACACACCCACCATGAATGGAGCTAAGTCATGTGATGATTTCTTGGACTCATGCTGACCTCCGGGAATCCCGCTTCTCTTCACATCCATCACATTCCTTCATCTCTTCCAAATCAGTCCACATCTCTCTCTCTCTCTCTCTCTCTCTCTCTCTCTCTCTCTCAAATCCCAAAGGTTTGACCTCAATTATTAAAGAATGTCTGCATGGAGACATATGGCATCTGGTAATAGGTCTGCATGGATCCGTGCGCGATGCAACAGCTCATCTGCATAGAGTTGTCTCACTTTATCCCATTCACTGTCCTACCCGCTTCCATGGCGCTTCCTCTCCTTCTCTGACCAACTTGTACAGTGGCTTGTCCACACCCCACGCATCTACTTTTGCATGCGGGATAATAATAAGTTTGGAAAATATGTCTCGCTCCTAATTAATAACAACAGTAAAAACATTATGTAATGTAATCGATCGAGGTCTATGTTCCTCAGACCTTACACTGTTGGCGTTTCACTTCATCCCTCACCACCGCCACAACGAACACACTCCTACTCGACTGCAAGTGTCAACTTACGTCAATATTGACTCCAGGAAAAAAACTGATAGAAGACTCAGCATAATAATTGGATGCGACCTTAATATCTCCTAGTCATTCATAGACAATCCTGAAATCAATTAATTGTTTTAAAGGGGATACAGTGCTTTGATGATCATATTGTCCAGAATTAGCCAGGCAAGTTGATTTGTAAATCTTCAATAATTCACATACTATTTTGATCAAAGTAGCTCAACCAAGAAACCAATCTCTGTCAAGTGGCTCGATTGGCATGCAGATCAGATGTGTGAAAGATTGTGGTGGTACTGTGGAGAAATAAATGGCCAGATGGAAGTATATCGGAGGGCTACTTTCTCTGACAGCAATAAGGTGAGAGCAGTAAACTGTGAAATCCCAAAGGGAGACATCTTTTATCACCTGGGAATGCAATAGAACAAAACTCTTACTGCATTGAGAAGCTTCTCTCGGAGTAGGGTTTATGTGAATCGGGAAGTGACATATTGGAGTAAATGTTTTGCAGCGACCACAAGCATGAAATTACTCTTTGCCATACCACTTCATCCGGTGGCAATTTCCCCTCAGATGAACCAAGTCATACAGCATCCTGCCCACTCGGTGGTCAAATCGATCACCTGTAAACTAATGAACAAAGTCAATCCACTTAGCGTAGCATATTTGAACTACAAAGTGTCAGAGATTTAGTCCATTGGTGTCAGCTAAATGGAAGCATCATGTTTGCTCTGGTTGACCTTGACATTGACCATAATTCTTTGCAAGAAAAAAAAAGACCAATATATGTGCTATTTTAATCTTGCATGGAATTTTGTGTAGAGAAATAGTATATGCTTTGAATGTCAGATTTGATGAAGAAAGTTTGGTGATATATATTCAAATCAGAAGCAGACACCTGATAAATGTAAACTTAAGCTGCTACAATGAATCGATCCCTCCCACCCCACCCAGCTACTTCCCTGCTGTATACATGTATCTTTTACAGTTTGAAATGCATAAATAGGGATCACACAAGGCAGAGAGGCATCACTGTCTTGAATTGAAGTTGGGATTCAAGGACATTTCAAATCTCATAAATGCACCATGCATAGGGTTCGGGTGACAAAGAGTTGTTATAGGCATTTTATATTCCCGTGGCCTTCTCCGAGCTTGGGAATCCGAGCTAGTGTTTCTTTTCCCACTGAGAAATGAGCCTTTAGAGGAGAGGGGGTGGGGACTTTGGCAAGGGTGTGTGCGCATGCAGTGTTTTGTTGCTTGAGTTCTTGATTGATATGAACTCCTAGGTTCTTTTGGAGTTGGAGAAACTTTGGACACTAGCTGAATCCTCAATCATCTCTCAAGGTGCATCCTATGGCACGTCTATTAGCTCAAGTTAAAAGAGGGCTAATGGTACTTTCCAAAGAGGAAAAGCCTATTCTTTTGTATGTTCTTGGGGTTTGGAAATCTAGTCATGTGGGAAGGAGCAATGGAGAGAGTCATCTTCTTCTTCTTCTTCTTCTTCTTCTTCTTCTTCTTCTTCTTCTTCTTCTTCTTCTTCTTCTTCTTCTTCTTCTTCTTCTTCTTCTTCTTCTTCTTCTTCTTCTTCTTCTTCTTCTTCTTCTTCTTCTTCTTCTTCTTCTTCTTCTTCTTCTTCTTCTTCTTCTTCTTCTTCTTCTTCTTCTTCTTCTTCTTCTTCTTCTTCTTCTTCTTCTTCTTCTTCTTCTTCTTCTTCTTCTTCTTCTTCTTCTTCTTCTTCTTCTTCTTCTTCTTCTTCTTCTTCTTCTTCTTCTTCTTCTTCTTCTTCTTCTTCTTCTTCTTCTTCTTCTTCTTCTTCTTCTTCTTCTTCTTCTTCTTCTTCTTCTTCTTCTTCTTCTTCTTCTTCTTCTTCTTCTTCTTCTTCTTCTTCTTCTTCTTCTTCTTCTTCTTCTTCTTCTTCTTCTTCTTCTTCTTCTTCTTCTTCTTCTTCTTCTTCTTCTTCTTCTTCTTCTTCTTCTTCTTCTTCTTCTTCTTCTTCTTCTTCTTCTTCTTCTTCTTCTTCTTCTTCTTCTTCTTCTTCTTCTTCTTCTTCTTCTTCTTCTTCTTCTTCTTCTTCTTCTTCTTCTTCTTCTTCTTCTTCTTCTTCTTCTTCTTCTTCTTCTTCTTCTTCTTCTTCTTCTTCTTCTTCTTCTTCTTCTTCTTCTTCTTCTTCTTCTTCTTCTTCTTCTTCTTCTTCTTCTTCTTCTTCTTCTTCTTCTTCTTCTTCTTCTTCTTCTTCTTCTTCTTCTTCTTCTTCTTCTTCTTCTTCTTCTTCTTCTTCTTCTTCTTCTTCTTCTTCTTCTTCTTCTTCTTCTTCTTCTTCTTCTTCTTCTTCTTCTTCTTCTTCTTCTTCTTCTTCTTCTTCTTCTTCTTCTTCTTCTTCTTCTTCTTCTTCTTCTTCTTCTTCTTCTTCTTCTTCTTCTTCTTCTTCTTCTTCTTCTTCTTCTTCTTCTTCTTCTTCTTCTTCTTCTTCTTCTTCTTCTTCTTCTTCTTCTTCTTCTTCTTCTTCTTCTTCTTCTTCTTCTTCTTCTTCTTCTTCTTCTTCTTCTTCTTCTTCTTCTTCTTCTTCTTCTTCTTCTTCTTCTTCTTCTTCTTCTTCTTCTTCTTCTTCTTCTTCTTCTTCTTCTTCTTCTTCTTCTTCTTCTTCTTCTTCTTCTTCTTCTTCTTCTTCTTCTTCTTCTTCTTCTTCTTCTTCTTCTTCTTCTTCTTCTTCTTCTTCTTCTTCTTCTTCTTCTTCTTCTTCTTCTTCTTCTTCTTCTTCTTCTTCTTCTTCTTCTTCTTCTTCTTCTTCTTCTTCTTCTTCTTCTTCTTCTTCTTCTTCTTCTTCTTCTTCTTCTTCTTCTTCTTCTTCTTCTTCTTCTTCTTCTTCTTCTTCTTCTTCTTCTTCTTCTTCTTCTTCTTCTTCTTCTTCTTCTTCTTCTTCTTCTTCTTCTTCTTCTTCTTCTTCTTCTTCTTCTTCTTCTTCTTCTTCTTCTTCTTCTTCTTGGTGTAAGAGAGGTGAACATGTGGCCATATGGCATAATAGTTCTAGACAAGGTGGTGGTGCAAGAGAGGGACAGAATTTTTGGGAGTTTGCAAAGGGAATTAGAACTTACAAGGTTGGTGGTGTTTGGTGTTATACTAATCATTGTGATTAAACTAATCACACATTTCGACCACAGATGTCACCCAAACAAATACCCTTTCGGTCAACGGTGCAATGTCGAGGCACCTGACAAGCCTAATTCATAACAAGTAAAATATGGAAGCCGAGGAAACTGCATACGGTGAGTGGGATGACAAGAGGAGGAGTAGAGACACATTCCATGGAGTGATTTGTTTGCATCGGGTTAGACCAGCAATATTAACTTCCTTATCCTTGACAAAGCCTACTTCATTGATTAGTGAGGCAATGGTGGGGGTGGGGTGTGATCAGTGGAGGACCATTCGAGTCCAAACCAAGGGAGGTCCAACCGATGGACTGGTAAGTACATCATCAACAGGCTCTTCTTCAGCTGGCTCTTTTAGTGTTTTAAGCTGATCATTGTCGACAGGTTATAGCAATGAAAGCCTTAAAGAGCTGCTGCTGCCGCTCACACAGTCGATGCACTGTAACATTACATTGTATTCGACCAGCAGACAGCCCATATGTGCAATAAAATCCCCCAACTGGGAATAAGACAATATTTCGGCACTGTTCTCTGAAAGCAGCAGACTGGAAGACACATTGCTGTTTAGCAAATACATGGAACATTGGAACCTACCTCATACTAATCCATTTAATATGAGCGAGAGAGAGAGAGAGAGAGAGAGAGAGAGAGTTGTCGCTCCCCACCACACTGCCCCCCCTCTCTTTTCTCCGTTAAAAATGGGAGTGAGAAAGGTAGAAGTTATTGCAGTCCACAAGCGGAGTCAGTGGGGGAAAGGAATCCCCCGCACGAGCCTTCTCATTCCCCTCTTTTCTTTTTTCCTATTTTCTTTTTGCAACCCTTCTTCTTCTTCTTCTTCTTCTTCTTCTTCTTCTTCCGAATGAAACGTAACAGAAGAGAAGTTTGGATCTTTCTCTTCCAGTAGTCCTTTCTCTAGTGTCATTTTCTCATATATACTCCCCCTCAAGGTCACAAAAGCACTACAATTTCTCTGTCCCCCCATCATCTACTACCGTCGACAGTCATCTCTCTCTCTCTCTCTCTCTCTCTCTCTCTCTCTCTCTCTCTCTCTCTCTCTCCAAAAGCCCTCATCTCTATCCTAGGAGAGAACTAGGACTGAAACAAATTCGTTCTTCTGTTGCTTCGTTTTCTCTCCTTTTGTTCTCTCTAAACTAGCTAAACTGGTCCTTCTTCCTAGACCTAGGAGCACTACATGCTCCTTTGTTCTTTAGCACTCCTCATATCTATCAGCTAAGTAGCGAACAGATACAGCACAGGCTCCAAATCCTCACTGTCCCTCTTAGGTCTGCTTCACCCCTAGGAAAACAAGATCCTTTCTGCACTTGGCCTCCATCTATTAGCTCTTCTGTTAACCAACAGAAGAGAGAGTTTTTTTCCGCCCCCCTTCCCTCCCTCTCTTTCACCCTCTCTTCTTATCTCTGGATCGCTTTAATACATTTACTAGGAAGTGACAGCTAGAGTGGATCTAAATGTGCAATTGCAGTCGGCCATCCAGCAGGAAGTAGTAGAAAAGTAAACAGAAAGGAGGAGAGGGATTAGAAATGCCAGTCGAAGAAGTCCTCATGGAAGCTATCTCCACCTCGTCGCCGGATCTCTCCTTGCACATCAGCCCCCCGAACGCTGCTTCCTCCTCCTACGCCGACGCGGCAATCGGCGCTGACCACGACAAGCTTCACCGGGAGATCCGCGCCGTCGAGTGGCACACAGGCGGCGGAAACGAGGCGTACACCGAGCTCTCCCTCTCCTATCCTTCAGCTGTGTCGGAGGCCGACAGCCCGTGGCGGCAACAGAGGTTATCGGTGCAACAGTCGCCGTTGCCATTCGACCACTTCCACAGCAACCACCGGACGCTCGAGGGCTTGATGGAGGGCTCGAGGCCGATCAAAGGCATCCCGATCTACAACAACAGTCCCTTCCCTTTCCTCCATGTCGATCCCAAGATTGGGATATACAACCAGGTCTCATCCTATTCTCCTCAATTGCCCTCCTCCCTGTGCTTGTCATCGTCACCCTCTCCACCGACCTGCTCCCCGCCAGCCTCATCGTCCAATTTGGGGACGATCGCGTCGTCCTTCTTCAACCCGGTCGGCGGTGTCTCGGGATACCATCGACTGCCCACTCCGCCGACGAGGCTCAACGGGCTCTCATCACCCGACCTATTGATCAAGAACCAGCAACAGCAGCAGCTCTTCCACCCCCAGCAACAGCACTACCACTACAACAACCAGTATGGCATCGGATCGTTCGAGGCCTCGCACAACATGATGAGGTCCAGGTTCATGCCGAAGCTCCCAGCGAAGCGCAACATTCGCGCACCGCGAATGCGGTGGACCAGCACGCTCCATGCGCGCTTTGTCCATGCCGTGGAGCTCCTCGGCGGCCATGAGAGTACGCCACGGATGTCTTTCTCATTCAATACTACTTTGATGTGTTTTCCCTATAAATATATACATGTGTTCAGATATGTAAATCGATCGTAAGAAAATTAGTCTGAGAGATTAACCGTGGTTGACACGTATGTTCTCAGGGGCAACCCCCAAGTCAGTGCTGGAGCTCATGGATGTCAAAGACCTCACTCTCGCTCATGTCAAGAGCCATTTGCAGGTATCATCTGCATAATATTGTTGGTTACTTACGGCTAAGACTGCCCTCTGTCCTCTCTCTTCTCCCTCCCTCGTTTCTCCTGTCATCGTTTCTTAGTACGGCCGTTTTCTCTGTGAGAAGCAGACACATCTATTCTCTCATTCACTCATTCATTCAGTCATTCATATCTCTGCGTCCATCGGCTACTGTGCCAAATTCACGAGACAGTGGAGAGAGAGAAAAAAAGTTGTCATCATTTCACAATGATGCAAACTCCAAACTTAAACCTCACACAAAGCATCAACCTCGTGGTTAAAGGGTAGGGAGAACCCATGAAAAGAAGACCCCTGCAAACAAAGAATAGATCCGGTCACTTGGATTGCAGTTAGGTCTAATTCCTGCATATTTCTTTTCCTTTCCTTTATCCTCTTTCCTCTACCGTCTCGTGAGCTCACTTCCTCTTTTCCTCTACGGTGCCACTTACATCCTTCTTTCTCTTTCTCGACTGATCTGTGCAATCGCTCTACCCTTGTCTCTGCAGATGTATAGAACTCTGAAGACCACTGACAAGCCCCCAGGTAATTCATATTGCTTGGCCCTTGTGAGCTCTCTTCCTTTTCTTCCGCTCGGATGCCTTAAACGTAAGGGTTATCTGCATTGTTCGAAGGTCAATCGGATGGCTCCGGTGAAGACGATTTCGCTGCAGGGAACCCCGATCTTAACTTCCGACAACTCATGGAGCAAAGAGCGTCGGATGGGACTAAACCAACTCAAGATTTGGACTTCCCTCCCAGCATTACCAACACCACTTCTCGATGGAGTAACTCATCAAGGCAAGCCTACAGTTTCTCGCTTTGTTCTCTTGATCTTTTGCAGTAGGTGTACTATAGCTCCGCATGACATTGGGGTTTCGTTTACCGGGATCCACTGCCAAGGACATATACCTGAAACAAAAGGGGGAGGGGTCTCATGGCAGCTTTTGCTTTTGTCCCCCCCCTCTCCAGTGTTTGAGATCTCACTGGGAGAGAATGGTACTCATGAACTTGGAGGCCATGTTTGCAAAGACAAAGCAAGACAACAACAAGTTTGGACCTCATGATCAAGTTCTAACATCATATCAAGTAACATTCTACTTTCATCGTGGCCAATCTTCACGCACGTTAGTGGCAAGATTATCCTGACAAGAGACCCTACTCAGGCTATCCCAGGAGCTGATGTATGCTGTCAGATAGGAAAAGAAAACCCTATACATCTTGTCTCCAGCTTCCTTCTCTCTTCAGCTTTATTGCGTTATCCTACAGTGGCATGTTAATGGTTCTCGAGCTCTGCTTTGACCTTTTCCTTCTTCTCGATGCATGGCTGTGATTCCAGATACGTGCTTTGACCTGACGTGCCCTAATATCTACAAATAGTTTGTATTCTTTGGGTGTAGGCCAAGCAAACACTCATCCTTTTTCTTCTCTCTTTCTTTGCCAATTCCTATCGGTTTTCCTCCAACCCGCCTTGAATTTGTACAAGCGCTTTTCCTTCAGTTTGCATTCATCAACATAGCTACTGTTGAACTTTACATTATATCTCATCGCTCATTATCACACACTGAGCTCCTTCATTATTCTTCTCCCAGTTTGGCTCATCTCTCTTGCTTTCAAGTCTCCCAGTTCTCGCTATCTCTTTCCATTTGAAAATGAAGATTTTTTATCTCACAAATGTGGAATTCGTCTTCCATTCTCATTTTTCTCAACACGACCGTGAAAATGCTTTAAGCTAATTTCTTGTGAATTCATGGTATGAGTTTTAAGGAGAAGAGAGGCCCATGATGTTAGAAAGGTCACTTGTGTCCTATGGATTCTTCCTAAGCACATTTCTTGATGAATTAGCTATTGATCAAAGAGGAAAAATTAAAATCTCAGATAGTTTAGTTTCTACTATTTGCATGTTAAGTTTAGTTTCATATATGTGATTTTGGTGGGAGAGGCAGGAAATTTAGATTATAATTAACAGCTTCCTAGATAGATATACATTTGAGACAGCAGAAATATGACACTGAAGACTAATATATATAATATACATGACAATTTGGTTAGGCCATGATGGAACATTCAACTCGACATTCTCAAGAATACAGTGCCATGAAAAATGAACGATCATAAATTACTAATTACTGAGAAAATATATAAACGCTTTTGCATTTCCTCGTACAACTTTTGCTTGATTAAACTCTCATAGTTTCATTAGTTATAACTTTGTGAATTGTATTTTTTCAACAAGAAGAAGATAAATACCAAATTGATGTTTTTTGTTTCTGGAATTTATTATTTATCTTCAGCAGAAGTGCATGGGAGCAACCGAGTGCAGGTGATGGAATTCGGCCATCAGAGTTCTCCTCTGATATTGAGGTTTCCTCTCTACCTTGTTATTCCATCACTCGACTATGTAACAACACATGCAAAACTTCTCTCTGTGTGTGTGTGTGTGTGTGTGGAGATGAAAAGTTAAAGAAGATAGATCGAGTGACGTGACTGTGGATGCTTGGGGTTTGCAGGATGGAGATACTTATCGATCCAATGCTTCACAAGTAGCTCATCTAGAACACAAAAACCCTAGTTTGGAGTTTACCTTGGGGAGACCGGACTGGGATGCGACGGAGCACGTTTGATGCTATGCGATAGGGTGAGTTGATATGTTGGTCCACTGTTACTGCTACAGGGAGAGGAAGAGGTACGGAGGTTTACATGGATCAGTAAGCGTGAAGATAGACTGAAGCAATGTAACTCCTGCTGTACTACGAATTCTTCTCTTTTCCTTTCTCTTTTTGTGTGAACACTTTAGTCGTGTGCATGGGATGACTAAAGCTGAAGTAGTTGGTGATGGTAGGAAGCTGTCATTTACATGCACGAGGAAAAGTAAAGCTGTTCTTGGGAGGCAAGAGCATCATATTCTTGCTTTCCTCGTTTCCAGAATGTTGTCAATGGTCGAATGTGAAATCTTTGATCTACGAACGCCATACTCTGATGCCATGGAAATGGAATGGAATGGTTGTGTGGTTCAAAATCATACTATTCACGATGGTATCTACCGAGGCATACTATTGCACCGAATGTTTATATCCATATAGCCCGGAGCAGTGGATGATGCCGAAGGTTTTACATGCTGAGGACTTATTGGAGGTGTTTGGATATACTGTTTCCTAAATAGCTTGAGCTCTTAATACTTCTTATTATCTGCTCGAGTCTTTGATATGATATGAGATCGCCTAATGAGTTGGAAGTCTTGGACTTGGGCTTCAGTCACGCAGCGCTTAATATAGAATGGTAGATAGGTGAACAATTGGATAGAAAGATAAATACGTAATAAATATTTGGATAATCGAGGCTAGAATATATGGTTGTCCCCCTCAACTGCAAGCCAGATTAGGTTTGGGTGCAAGACATTTGGAGAAAAGGATATTATTTAGGATATTTTCATTTGTAACCCCTTTTTTGCTATTTACAATCTAAGATTAATATTTGTAACTTTTCTTTTACTATTTATAATATCATTTTAATTTTTTTAAATATTTTTAAAGTATTTATTTATAAATAGACACAAATATTCTCTTCTTTTTTCTTCTCATCCTTCTCTCCTTTTTTTTCCTCCTCTTTCTCTTTTGTTTCTTCCTCCTCGGATGACAACATCGACCGATGGGGGCAATGAGATAAAAGGGCTATGGGGAATGAAAAAGAAAAAGATAAAATCGATAATACTAGGGCTATAAATAGTAAAATAATATTTTATTATAAAAAAAGTTATTAATAGTAAGGAGGTTGTCAATAGTAAAGAGGGGGTTATGATTAGTAAGCTTCCTTTATTTTAGTAATTTTTAATATTCCTAGGATACCCCATTGCAAATAGACATAAATAGCCTCATCATCTTCTTATTTTTTCTTATTTCTTATTTTTCTCCTTGTGAGCGATGAGCGACCAACGATAACATATAGCATTAAATTGACATAAATACCCTCATCATCATCATCATCATCATATTCTTTTTGTCTTGGTCTTCTTCTCAATCTCCTCTTCCTTTTATTGCTTCTTCTTCTTCTTGTCATCGATGGAGTAGTGGGAAGCAATGCCAACATAACTAAAATTTCTTTGGATAAAATAAGGGATTGTGAAAGTAAAAAATATGATTAATAATTGAGAGGTTGTAAAATATTATTTTGACCAAAACATCTCCTCAGATTTAGTGTATCCTATCTAAAATTTTTCATTGTGATCATCTCAATCAAAATATCTCTAATGCATCCACCTCAAACAAGACTATTTGGAGTATCTATAACTATTTTGATATAAGTGAAAATATTTAAGATTCTAACATGCACATTATATACTAACTAATAGTTCAATTTATAGTATAACGAAAGAAAAAAAAGATATAACTAAATTTTTTATCCAATTAGGATTTGACACATAGAGCCTAATCAATCAGATCGACGATACATCAGCCAAGCCTACCCATCAATATCGATAGTTTTAACTAACTTTTAAAAACTAATGAATCCTTAATGTTAAGGTTCATTTTAACTCATGTGGTTTTAGTTATAGATTTATTAAGTTATTATGGTTTACTTGTATATAAGATAACTTATACATTTTAAAAAACGTAGCATATAAGTTCTTCCCATTAAGTCTGAGTTAACAAATGTTAATCTATTTATGTGACATGTTGACTCATTATGGGGGGGTGGCTTGTGGTGCTCATCGGGATCGTGATAGGTGATGTGGTGGCATGCACTCTGGAGTTGGCAAGCTAGATATATCGGATGTCACTTATTAGCTCTAAGTAAGTAGACTCTAACGCATGTTAACTCAGACTTGACGGAAGAGACTTATATACTACGATTTTTGAAAAATATATGGATTATTTTAGATACGAGTGAATCATAATGACTTAAGAGGTTTATGACCAAAATCACAAGGGTTAAAATGGACTACCTAAACCCTTGAGGATTTGATTGTTAGACTTCGACGACAGTTTTAAAAGATAATAAAGAAGAGGATTCAAATAATATAAGTAATTAAATACATAATAACCAAACTAATTGATTAGACATCTAAAAATAAATTAGCCTAATTAACCTAAGATCGATTTATTAGGTATATCACCACTAGAGTAACTATGTGGATTAAAAATTATGAATAAGGGGAAATAATTACATTACATTATATTAAGTACGATGTATAATAGTGACTCTTCTCTAACGTTAAACTTCTATTGGACTTTGACTTGTCATATCAAGAAATTGAAACATGAGATGAGAAAATTTCTTTGGACGCCCAAAAATTAATCATTAAGACTTATTGAACCATTTAAATTTCACTCATATATGTACCTACGTCTCTTTTGGGGGCTCCACGTGGGTTCATGATTGACCTAAAGTTTTATGGTTACTTTACAAGAAAAAAAATATTTTTTCTCATACTTTTACTAAAATGACTTGATCACATATGTTATAAAAAAATCTTTAATTTTAATAAATAATTAGTATATTTTTAAAAAATAAAAATAGTTATCTTAGAATCATATTACAGTAATTTTGTGAAATTTTGAGATGGCTCGATAAAAGTTGATCAAGTTACACTTGAAATTGAATTAAGTTAGACTCGATCACAATTTTTTTTAATATTGATAATTAATTATTATAAAATTTTTAGAAATAAAAAAATACTAATCGTGAAAGTTTAGGTTATTTTAGTGGAAGTTCACTTAGTTACACTTGAGATTGAGCTAAGTTACATTCAATCATACTTATTAAAAAAATTAATTTTGATATTATAAAATCATGTAAAAATAAAAAAATGATACTAATTATCTTAAAATCATAGTCAAATAGTTTATTTTAGTTGGTTCAGTAAAAGTTGACCAAATTATACTTCAACCCGAACTAAGTTATACTTCATCATAAAATATATTTTAAAAATATCTAATTCCGATAATTATCTATCACAATTTTTTTTTAAAAAAAATTATTTAAAGTGGTATTAACCATCCTAAAATAATGTCTTAGTGGTTCTGTGAAAGTTTTTAAGTTGATTTATTATAAATTGATAAAGTCACACTCGATCATAGTATCAATTCAAAAAACTTTAAATTTTGATAATTAATTATTATAATTTTTTAAAATAAAAAATATTAATCATCTAAGAATCAATATTTTAGAGATAATTATTGTATGAATGTTTGAATTGATTTAATAAAAATTTAATCCGTTACACTCAAAATTAAAATAAATCACACTTATATTACGTCCGAATTACACTCACTCATAGAATCTTTTTTATTTCAATTGATTTGATTTATTATTATTTTATTATTTGAAGAAAAAAAATACTCTCAGGTAAAAATAAATATGAAAGTGCCCATCCGATTAAAAGCCAATAATGAAGATTTGTCCCTTCAAAATCTCCCAATCAAAAGAGGAGAGGAGGTAGATAGAATGCGTTGACAGGCCGCAGCGAAGAACCGGTAGAATAATTCATTTCGATAATATCTGCACATTGCAACGTGGATAAAAAAAGCTGCAGAATCCGCTTTAATCTCTCGCGCGCGCTCTCTCTCTCTCTCTCACGCAGACGCACATACCCGCACACTCACAGTGGGAGATGGCGGCCTTCGACGAGGGAACGAAGAGATCCAACGGCGGAGGCGAGACGCTCTGGTCCGTCCTCCTTGACTTCGTCGCCAGCTTCGTGTCGCTTCGGCCCGCCCTCCTCCGACGTCGCAGGTCCTCCTCCGCCAAGGCCGCCGCCCGCCTCAGGGAAGATTCCAGAAACCCCGTCCGAGATCTCCTTCTGTGGACCCGTCGCCGCGGTCCCCTCCCCGCTCTGTTCGGCATCTCGGTTCGTGGATTTCGTAGATCCTTCTTCGTGTTCGATCACTTTGTATTTCTTCAAAATGGTCCAACTAAATAACCTAAGAAACTGGTCTCTGTTAGGTATTTTGGATCCGAAAGTTAACATCTTTGATGAGAAACTGTTTGGAACTATCATACTTTTCGCCCCCACGGACGATATTGGGTGACTAGTAACTTAATTAACTTGGTCAAGCGGTGTTGAAAGGTATCAGGGTGCTGAAAGGGGATTGTGTGTCGAAGAGAACTCAGCTTAATTTCATATAATTTTCGTCATGAGAAGCTCATTACTGTCAAATGACTCCTTGGGAGTTCTTAATTTGAGTAGCTGAATTCTTTCTCATCGTGGTCTTATGATCCTTTTCTTTTATTTTTTGTTCTTCCTCGCCTTTTTGTTTGGAACCTCTGTAATTATTTGACTGTCATACTTTAAAGGTACTTTATGGGCATGGCCCAGCCATCTTTTCCATCTTTCATCTCGTATGGCCATTATCTCCAACTTACTAGCTTTTTCCTTGCTTTTTGTGTAAAAGGGCACATCTTCTTTGCAAAAGCTTATAGGAAATTGATTCTTATGCTCAATTCTTGAGGACTAATTATTAGAGCTATAAGTAGGTGGCACAACGCAACACTAAGATGGATAAGGAAGGTTAGATGATAAAAGATTGTGTCTACTTACTATATTGTTGAAGTGATATGATGGCAATTAGATGTGCCAATCCAATCTTTGCCTGAGATTATAATCAATTGATCTTTTAATGCACTTTTCTCTGATTATTGACAATTTACCTGATGGGAGTGTATCACTTCGATCATTATTTTTCAGTCTTTGTATTATCGTGTCCTCATGGTCTATGTCGGACTTAGTAGTGAGAGGAGTTAGTGACAACAGTGTAGCAGGGATTAGGCAAGATGTATGTGAGATCTCTTGTCGCTGCACAATGCAGTAAGGACAGTAGTGGCAATTGGCTTCTTCAGAAATTAAGTGCTATCTTATATCATGTTATCTGTGCTCCTAGGAATGAGGGTGGTGGTGGAGTCTGCACATGGAAGAATTTAACACAACCTCAATTGAAGAGAAAGGTTGCTCACAAGGTAAGTATAGGATTAGTGTTGAATTGTAGAGTATGGTGCTGAAAAGCAATAGTATGTATGTTGTGAAATGTGAATCTTGACGAAGGGTATAGGTTTTTTGAAGGAGACATGATAGGAGCTCTTTTATACTGTAAGATATGAATCTGGACGAAAGGTTGCTCACAGTGCAGTATTTGGTCTTTTGAAGGAGAGGCATTAACATCCATTAACAAAAGGATAGGAGCTCTTTTATCCTGTAAGATGCAGTAAGGACAGTCATGTTATTTGGCTTCTCTAACAGTCACTGGCATTGTATTTCGTGCTTCTGTTGGTCCTATGAATGAGGGTGCTGTTGGAGACTTAGTTGAAGAAGTTAATGCAAATTCAATTGAATGGAACGGTTGGAAACAAAGTAAATATGTGTACGATTCTGATTAGTAGGTCATGTTATTTGAAAAGAAAATATATGGATGCAGGGGACCTTGCGCTATTTGGTATTTTGGAGTGAGGCATTGGCAGTCATCGAAGAATGAAAGATGTTTGGTGTAGGGGTGATTCCATCATGACTAAGAAGCATACATTTATAAGGCAGTTGGAAATATGCAGGGTTAGAAGCCCCGTCTTACAAAGTCACTCTCAAGTGGGCATTGCTGTGTGAACTTTGCAAAGGCACGAAGGGAATGCAATTTAGTCAGAAGATGAAGCAGAAAAGATAATTTATCCACACCTGCACTAGAAGAACGAGAGGTCAGGCTCAGAAGTTGAAAATCTGTGCTATTGTCTGTTGGGATATGATAGAAGATGAGAAACTGTCAAATGGGTTCCCGGTAACAACTGAACTGATTTGCAAAGTAAAAAGTTTATATCATATGCTCCAAGTTTCAGATCCTAATTATTCCAAACCATAGGCTTTTGATTGTGTCCGAATGCAAGTTGCAGCAAACACTTTCAAATCATCAAATATTTTGATGTTTGTTTATTTAACGATTGCATCTTGTGAGGAATTAAGATTCTGGGCCAGAACTTGTGATCAAAATGTTATCTTATTGTCTTTTCACTACTATTTTTTTTAGCAACTTGCATGCACCAGTCAGTTCAACTGTCTTCTCTCACAAACTTTGGACAATGGCCACTTTTGGTCAGCATGATTGAACATTTCAACATTAGATTGGATGTCTGGAATGTCTGACATTTTGCCATAGGATTGTCAAATGAAATGTCTAACATTTAATGTCTGACATTTTGACATTTTGCCACAGGTTGGGACAATCACTCTTTTGGCATTGGCGGGGTTGCTGATTTCTCTGTTTATCTTGGTTGCAGCAACATTAAATGTTATCATTGTCTCCTTTCAAGTGTCCTTAATAGCTGTTGGAGGATTTTTATCAATCTTTTTTGCAAGCATAACAGCAATTTTTATCGGAGCAATACTATTTGGAATATTTGTAATCTCCACCACAACCATCTCGGCAATAATTGCTGTTATGTTAGCTACTGGTATGTAATGATTTCTTATTTTTATTCTCATTCTAGTGTCTTACAGTTTAAGGGAGCTGTATAGGTTTCAACATGCTGCCTTTTTCACTCCTGCAATTTATGCAGTCTAAGCTAAATAACAAACATGAGGTGCAAACTCTCCTGATCTGATTCTTTTTGCAGCGTATTCTTAATATGCTAAAATTGGCACCTGGTAATACTGGCTTCATCGACTTGAGGATTTGTCACTTTCAGATATAAGTTCCATAATGACATGCTTGCTATGTTATGGCACAACAAAGAGAGTCTTACCCAAGTTTCATACTTCACATGCTTTAATGGCCTTTGCATTTTTAATGATCATCCACCAAGTTAACTTGCATCTTATTTGATAATGGTTCCTTTAATTCTTCCCATGTACATGACTGATTCCCACTTATTTTCTTCTTTTCTTTGATATTTAACTCCTTCCTATATTGCACAGTTAATAAGACAGTTATTTAGTGAGAGTTTGCTATCTATGAGTTGTCAAAATGTTACCTTAATATTCTTCATTTTTAAACAACTGATATATAGTCTGTTGGT
Source organism: Musa balbisiana (assembly GCA_004837865.1). Taxonomy (NCBI): domain Eukaryota; kingdom Viridiplantae; phylum Streptophyta; class Magnoliopsida; order Zingiberales; family Musaceae; genus Musa; species Musa balbisiana. Next base: position 34,563,551 of record CM017194.1, read on the forward strand.
GTCCAACCTCCTACAAGAGGTTCATTTCCTGAACAGGTTTGTTTCATTTAGTCCTTTTAAGTAGTTGTACAAGAGAGAGAAGATCCAAATAAGGAAAATCTTTTTGGTTTGGTGTCTTTTGAGTTTTGTTGCCCATTTGGCTCAAACATGCATCTTTTCTTACAACTTTCTAGTACTTCATCCAGACAACAAAGAAAATTTTCTAACATCTCTCTACATATCAGTTTACATTGAGTTTATTGTCTCTTTAGAGGCTTGATATTTCTAGCTCGAATATTCATTATTTGTATTTTTTGGTGGTGATTTTCCAGAAGGTAGTTCTTACCAATTTAATACTGCAATAGGATGTATGAAGCTTTTCCTATGGTTTGTTCTATTGGTTCATTATAGACATGGAAAGAGGGACTTATTACATGTTGTTGCCAAATTATCTTATTCCAGGGTCAATTTGGATTGTTTGATATATCAAATGTTGCCAAGCTAAGAATGAATGACAACAAATTCTTAAACTATCGAAATAGACACACAGATATTCTAGATGATGTTAGTATCTTCTATAATCTTTCTGGTTGCAAGTAATTAGTCAATCATGCTAATTTATATGTTACAATTGTTGGAGAATGTAGCTAATTCCTATGTGAAATAAAGGGTCAAAGGATAAAGAAGAAAGAAGGTAGGTGCCAAATGGTAGATATGGAGAACTTTTGATTACAGAACATAGAAACAATTATAAATTTACCATTAGAAAATCTTGTTTTGTTTTTGTTTTTGTTTTTTTGAATTTTCTGTAATTTGACCTGGATAAAATGTTGAAACTTTGTGCTGTAGGATCGATTGGGTTCTTCTGGATTGTTATTGTTGCTGTTAGGAAAAGCATGGACCTTACCAGGCACTCTGTGAGCATCACCAGCTCTGCAATATCAGCATATTCATCTGCTTGGCAAGCGAGATGGGTGAATCTTCAAAGTCTGAAGATGCAAGTTAACTGATTTAACCATCATGCGTATCCAGCCAGTCGACTCTGGTGGATCTTGGACATGTATCGACTCCATGGAAGAACTCATGGATCTTGGATATGTTTGTCTATATTTGTTTCCGTCTTTGGTGTTCAACTATGCATAGTGTTTATTTATCCAGTCTCAAATAGTCGGAACATTACGAATAATATTTATTTTGCACATAAGCCTTTTAAAAAATCATTGTCAATGCTATGATAAATTAGAGGGTCTGACTCTTCTAGCTTGACTTTGGCTTTTTATTAGTTCTACACCACTGGAGAGCAAATTGAGTCAACTTATTTAATTGTTTTTGGAATCTCAAGAGTAGTAATCATGGAAATTTTGTTTGCTGACTTGCCAGCAAAGCTGGATCTCTTCATATACTGCTTCAGCACTTGAGATACTCCCTTAGTATTGATTATCCTAAATTCCATAAACTAGTTTGTTGGATGTTATTTTCAGTCTGATATATATACATATTTTATATTAGGTCTGGTGATGCAAACCTATTTAAAATAATGTTGGCTAATCTTGACTCTGTTAAATATAGATAGCATAATGGATGCTATGTCACCATCCATACATCGTACATGAAATTGTTAGCACTTAGTCATGAAACACACACACAGAGAGAGAGAGAGAGAGAGAGAGAGAGAGAGAGAGAGAGAGAGAGAGAGAGAGAGTAAAAAAAGGTAGAAGAAGAAGCAATTAAACATGAATATTCAACATAGCAAGTGGAAACAAATAGATTATTTTTAGGGTCACAGAGGAGAGGAGGAGCTTACATGATTAATATGTATCTAAGAATCCAACAAACATGGGAACACCAAAAATTTGAATTCCTAAATACTGTATGTATTTATTCTATAAATACATACAGTATTTATAGAATAAACAAATCGTAAATCGTAAATAATTTATATAAATATTTGAATTCCTAATCCTCTCCATATAATTAGAACACCAAAAATAATGTGCCATCAATTCTACTACAGTCTCGACAAAGATGACCACAACCCCATTCACCAGATTTTATTCGGCCGACAATTACAATTAACCAAGAATGGATTTCGATCGTCAAAGTCGACTGTGACATTTGTCCGAAAGACTGGAGGATGATTAACGTGGATGAATTCTCTATTTCAACGAGCAATTGCTCCATGATGAGTTGCCCACATCAGCCTGTCTCTCTTAGTGCACGATGGGGTTGAAACGAAGCCATGTGTTCCTCAATAATGCTGTGATCGGCTGCCCACTTCTAGAGAGTACTAATTGGTTGGGACAACCTTCAATCATGCATACATACGAACAGCACGACTTTGTGGGATGTAATTCCATGATCGCACCAAACCTAACTTTCTTTATGTCCATTATTAGTCCCCATTTATCCATCCCACCTTTTGATTTCATTGTGATGATCGCCTAGAATCTTCTCTACCTTTTTTTTTCTTTTTTCTCTAATGTTGAATTGGAGGATACAAAATTAAGATTTTCTTTCTCTCTATAATTTATTTGTATGACGATAAGTATTTAAAGATTATTCGTCGAGACAGTATCTTATAAAGATAAGAAATTCTTATAAAAAAATCTAAAACTTGTATAAATATCATTATGTAATTTTAGAGTTTTTTTTAGTTTTTTTAGTTTCTGTAAAAAAAATAATAAATTTCTTCGAGGTTTATATAACAGTATATAAGAAGAACATTGGATTGGATGGGTGAGAATAAAAAATTCATTGGTTTTATATATCCTATAATTGCTAATTTTGGATTTGGTTCTTCTGTTCCTCCCCCCATTTTGCACCAACAAACGTTGAGTCGTCAATTCATTCGATACTGTTCGAGTGACGAAGAAATAAAGTCAATGGTGTCGAGTTCATCAGGTAATCATCCGGAAGAGAATCTGGACCTTCGATGAAAACGGTGGTCCGGAGGTGTGGATCTCCTGTGGTTTGGTGTCATGTTTTTGACTTTTTTTTTTATTGGGTTGACTTCCGGGATGGTCGACTTGGCACCATTTCTTTGACTCTGGAATCATGTTTTACTTCTCTGCCAAATAAACCCATGATCGAATTAACCTTTAAGACCAAGTTTATTCTATGCAAACATATTGGTGTTCTACTCTGATTGGTTTGATCGTTGCTGTTAATGACTCGGTCCCATCAAATCTACAGTTTGTCATGCTCTATCCGCCACAAATTGTGAGACACTGAACAAGAGAAAGACTGTAGGAACATTCTCCACTTTGCCTTGGGACTGTTATCTCGAGAGTTGACGATCAATCAATGGCTCGGAGAGCACCTTATATGTGACACCAATATGCTCCATTCCTCCTCCCCAACTCCCCAAACTACAACTTGGTCGTGCTCGATTTGTCCCACTCTCTTTCTATTTCTGGAGTATCCTCCCATGTCCTGCTCCTTTCTCCGAGAAGCCTGCCAAAAGAACACAACTTGCAGAAGCACGCAGGTTTCTACATCTCGCTTGGCTTAGGTTGGTTGGTGGCCGATAAGCTCCTTGCCACTCGTACGACAGCTGCTTCAAGCTCGCATGGCTTTGCTCGATGGTGCAACCTACGGTCAAATGGACACGTTCAAGTACAAGTGAGTTCGAGAACACAGCTTTGCCTGCCTTGTATTTTTGCTGATCCTGATCGCTTCTTTCTTCAGAGTGTTTGTCAGCACATGGAACGTGGGAGGGATCTCGCCAACCGATGATCTGAACTTGGAGGACTGGTTGGACACCGATAGAAGCTCTTACGACATCTATGTTCTCGGGTATCTCTCGGACACTTGTCTTTCCCCACGATCACCTCATGCAAAAGATAACGTTGCGGGAACCGGTTGTAGGTTCCAAGAGATAGTACCACTTTGCGCCAGGAACGTCCTCGGTCCCGAGAAGAGTAAGATCTCCACGAAGTGGAATTCGCTGATAGGAACAACCCTAAACAAGTCCCTACCGGACCAAAACAAGTCTGGACCAGCTCCCTACCAGGTGTACCACGTCGAAGAAGGCGGCTACCGTGGGGTGAGCAATCGCCGAAAGTTCAGATGCATTATGAGCAAGCAAATGGTTGGAATTTTTGTCACACTATGGGTGAGGGATGATCTTTCCAACTACATTAGCTACCCGAGCGTCTCATGCATCGGTTGTGGCATCATGGGATGCCTAAGAAACAAGGTAAACTGTTCCTTCTTTTCTTCCACGGAAGCAGCTAGCTAGCAGTAGTTCGTGTGACGGAGAACTGAAACTTTTCAGCTGCGCGCTAACCATGCAGGGTTCAGTGTCCCTTAGATTTTGTCTGCATGAAACCAGCTTCTGTTTTGTATGCTGCCATTTGGCTTCCGGAGGGAAGCAAGGCGATGAGGTGCATCGCAATGCAGATTTCATGGATATACTGTCGAGGACCCGCTTCGGCAGTGATTCTTCTGTTGATTTACCTAAGAAGATTCTCAATCACGAGTGAGTACAACCCCAATCCTTCTTCTTGGTTCTTTTGGTTCAGAATAATTGCTTTGTAGCGAGTGGATCCATCCATTTCGCATATAGCATTCCGTTAAGAGCGATGTCGCAATTCATGCAGCCGTGTAGTGTTGTTCGGAGATCTGAACTATAGGATCTCGATGACAGATGGCAAGACGAGGTCGCTGGTGGAACAAAAGGAGTGGAGCGTCCTGTTAGATAGAGACCAGGTACTGCTTTTACCCAACACATCTACAGCTGACATGACCAGTACTTGTTAACCAGGGACTCTTGTCTGTTCATCTGCAGCTAAGATTTGAGTTATCTGAGGGACGAGCATTCGATGGTTGGAACGAGGGTGCGATCACATTCTCACCTACTTACAAGTATCTTCCCAACTCTGACGAGTATTGCTGGCATGCTCAGGGAAGGAAAGGCGAAAAGAGTCGTGCTCCTGCATGGTGAGATCAGTGAATCATAATTCCCGCGTCAGATCTCGACGACTGAGTGGAACGAAATGTGACGTCCCCGCTGGTTTTTTGCAGGTGCGATCGAATACTGTGGCTCGGCGAGGGATTGAAGCAAAACCGATACGAGCGATGCGAGTCGAAGTTATCAGACCACCGAGCGGTGCGAGCAGTCTTCACCGCGGAAGTCGACGTCCTGAAGCTTATGAACCCTTTGGATGAATTCTTTTTGTCGCATAACTTTGATGATATCGTTGATATAACACGTCGAATGGAAGAACAAATTTGATCACCCGTGCATTCTTCTTCGCCTTCAGATATATTTACTCGACTTAGATCGATGTTAAAATGATTCTAATATGTTTAGAGCAATCTGCGCTAAGAAATATGATCTCTTCTAAAGATTGCAGTTAACATATGTCCATTCTGATTCTTTTCGAGATGATATCGGAAGCAGCAGAATCAACAAGTTTGATTGACATATCCAATGCATTTATCAAAGACGTCAAAGTCTTCACCCATTGGTTACGTAATACTTGAAGAAATCTGAGTTATTTTGAATGATTGCTGGAACTATTGAGTTGAAATCGAGTAGATTCCGTTCCTAACACGAAGGCAAATAAACTTCATCAAGAAGTAATTAAGAAGCATAGCTAATCCATCCATCACTGTAAAGGTTTCTTCATGAGACTTCCAAAAGCATGTAACAGATCATTTGGCATCATGAACAGTGGACCCACTAAGCTTGTCTGCCGCATCCTTCTCGAGCTTCGTTGCAAACGTGTCTTGGACTAGCTTGGTTGAACACCAGCACTCCGAAACTGGAACCAACTACTTGATCCGTCTTCTTCGATCAACCCACGCCAAGGATAAACATCAGACTTTAATGGCGCTGCTCCAATCGTTGGAAGAATAAAGATTGTGGCTGGGCATCTCCACAGTCCACAGCTCGTCAACGTCCTCCACCTCCACAAGCTACCAAAAGCATGAAGAAAACAACGGAAGTTGACATGTCGATGCACCTGCGCTTGGCTTGTTGAAGGAGGAGATCATTTCTTTCCACCTCCATGTTCGTGGAATCAAATTTGTGGTGGAGGAAAGGGTCTGAGATTTGCATCTACCTACCGACTTTAAGGTGGGGTTCTCATCCTGGTTACATCTCTTTCCCCGAATTTATTTTGTGGCCATGAATCAGTAGTGCTGGCACCTAAACATGAAAACGAACACTGTGTACGAGACATGATTCAGACAGTGCTTGTTGGACGCACATTTTTTATTGTCATCATACCTTTTGATTTCTAAGAGGCCACTCAAAGTTGTGGCTGAGGTTGGTCAGTGGGTCAGCAAATAGTCTGACTAATAAAACTCAATTATGCCACGACAACTTTACTGTAGTAAATAAAATTAAAGATGTTAGAAGAATATGTAAACTTGGTTCAACACTTCTCCGTGATATGGGGACATGACTTGATGATACATCCTATTCGCTTGATCGTACGTCATACTCAGGTGATTGATACATTCTCCAAATCACTGTGCTACAAACTCAATATTACAATGCCAACAGGAATGTTGACTTTGTGTTACTGAGGGAGCCTACGTGATCGAGACCATGTCTAGTAATCCTAAAGTCAAGGTAATATAATCATAGTTTTGATGATTCGACATATGCTCTTATGGTTGAATAATGATCGGACAACCCCATTAATCGTTTTCCGACATTAATCATGATCTATGTTCAACCATTGATATAGCACACTATAAAAACCACCAAGTGCATATAATTTTCTTATTATATTCTTCAAACCTAATACTAATTTAGGCATCTAAATGACTTTTATCGGACATGTCCAAAACCGCTCGTCTTCTCGATACTACATCTCGTGATAAATGAGAAAATAGACTTGGATCGGATCTTAACTCTCTCCATGTATGTGTCGAACAATCAAAATATGATTTAACGCTTAACATTCAAACTGTCAAAGAACTAAAGCTAATTATCAAGGATGATGCTATCACTTGTTGGCTTGATGATTGTAGTGCCAAATACTGGCCTCATAACTAAATCAGAAGCATCGTAGCTAATAGTGTTTTCTAAAGAGTTATGATTAAGTAAGTTTACATTAGGCGTCTGTTTTGTTCTATTGTGATTCTAAAAAGGAAGAAATGAAGTTTTGTAAGAGATGAGAATGAGTTAGGTTGAAGGTTTAATTTTGATAATGTTTGGTTATGATAAACACATATCCACCACTTTTTAAGATAAATAAATCATTTTAGCACAAGCTGATAAATGACAATTTTGAAGCAATTGACATTATCCACCATTGGAATTGATATACTAATTAGATAAACATATACTAACACTCCCAGTGACCTCAAATGGTATTGTAAATTGAGGTAAGACTGAGCCTCAGATTAGTACCTCTTTTAAGGTCCATTTGAGCCCTCAGTTATTTGTGAATCTTGATCAAAGAATTCCAGTGAATAAAAGGGATTCTGGCATGATTGAGACCGAAGCAATCTTATCAAGCAATTGGCAGATAGAAAACTGAGATCATAGCAACTCATTCCTTCGGTGAATGGCTATCTTTATTTGCATTGTGATCTAATTAGTGCCCATTTAGCTATAATGTGACAGCCATGAGAAGATATACTTCATGTGCAGTCTGATTAGTCTTCTGAATTCATCTTCTATGACTTCTCTACTTTCTAAGGAATGCATTTATTAAGTATTTACCGTGTGATTTATGCAAGAGAGAGAGAGAGAGAGAGATTCATTTGCCTTGGTGGATAGCAATCTTGGCTTGCTTTGAATCTCATTCACTTTTTAATATTGTTATTAACAATTTAGCATATCTAATGCTGGAATTTATGTGATTGTAACATAGCTTCATTTGGGACTTTATGTTGTCATTGTAGCAATATCATTATATCTAGACTTGCCTGGTACTCTCCAAAACATAGTGGAATTAGAAATGCCTTTGTTTTTTGTGCTTTCGTTAGGGTTAAAAGCTTTTCAATGTGTTGAATGGATATTTAGCTTCAAGATGACATTACTTGAGCAAGAATAACCAAAAAAAAATTGTGGATTTTGTCCAGCAATACTTGGCATTCCATCTTCTCTTTTCCACAAATCATTAGTGCACAAGCACTACTGATTGGGATCCACTTTAGACATGCTTCATGTGAGAAAAATAACAGTGAGACATTGGATTTCCAGTTATTTTTTGAGATCAAACTTGAACCCTTTTTGATACACAGATTCTTCCTTTTTGTTGCTGTTGCCACTGCGATGTGTCAATTGTCTTCTTTTCCATGGATGTCTTTATTTTGTTTAGTTGGTGATTTCTGAAATACAATAACTGGAATTTCACTAGTTTAGTTGTTTAAATTTTGTTTAGTTGTTTAAATTTTGTTTAGTTGTCTTTATTTTGTTTAGGTGATTTCTGAAATACAATAACTGAAATACAATTTTGTTTAGTTGTTTAAATTTCACTAGTTTCAGATATCTTCGTACGTCTAATATCATTAGAGCTTTTAGTGCTGATCGACTTATACATGAATTCGAAGGAAAATCAAGTTTAATTTAATATAATATCGGGATGAAACATCTTTCTATATATATTTTTTAAAAATATCTTAGTATTTTTATTTATTTTCATATCAATTGTTTCATACTATTTCGTATAATGGATCTCGTATGATTTTATCTCGATTCAAAAATACCTTGGAATAGAGATGACTTCCACACTTATGGAATAGGAACTCATGCAATACTAAAAGGAAATCAACTGAAATTTAGATAAATATGTTCTTTCGAGGCTATATAATTATCTAATTCTGGAGCATTTAAGTCTTTTCATTTTGGATTTTAGGAAGATCATGTTTTATTACTACACTTTTCATCTTCAACTTGCATGGTTGAGATATTTTAATTTGGACTGAGTAGTTTCTATGTATCATCATAATTGTAAACTGTGGCTCTTTATAGAATTGCTGATTTTTTAGCGTTGATACTATTGTTATGTCATGCAAAAACCCTTAATGCGAGGGGAATGGCGTACATGTAGTTCCATTGTAAAATCAGGGGTATATCAGTCAGATCAGCTCGATTGAATCGGCCTACCCCTTCCTTAGGCCGCCACGTCGGGGTTTGACTACCGAAGCCCACACAGATGACGGCTCCCGCGAACAACAAAGGTCAGGGTTCCAGAAATGCCCCTCCATCTCCTCTTTCCCGGAATGCGCCTCTCCCTCGTCGAAGACAACCCAGCTTCTGGTGATCACGGTTCCGGAATCGCCCCCTGCTTCCTTGTCTTCTCCTTCTCCTTCCTCCGCCTCCTCTTCTGCCTCTGTAACCCGAAAGTCGTCGACGAGCAGCTGCTCTAGTTCGGCCATGTCCTCCTCGGAGATGGACTGCACCGCAGGGGGCTCCGCCGCGTTGAGGACCCCGAGCGAGCGGCAGAGATCGAAGTAGGCCGCGATCTGCGAGTTTTGCACCGCCGCCCGCCGCAGCACCCTCAGTCCAAGCGTTCCCCTTCGTTTCCTGTCTTCCGATGCTGGACTCCGAGTGGTCTTCGAGGACTTGGAGCCGACGATGCCCGCGAGGAAGTGAGAGATTCGGTCGCAGATGCTGCTGTAGACCTCGAAGATTTCGATCGCTACGCAGTCCATGGCCTCGAGGATGAGCCTCACGCGCATGCCGTCTGCGTATGGACGGATCTGCAACTGGTGGTCGAGGAGGGCCTGGAGGCGCTCGAGCTCCGAGAGGTCGGCGTCGGGTTCCGTCTCCTCCTCGTCACTTGGTCTGGCAGCAGGGATGGTCGTAAAGGTGGCGCCTTTGACTGGCTTTTGGGCGTAGAAATGGGAGCGGTAATCGAGGAAGCGGAAGTAGGCGCAGACGAAGGCGGAGAAGCCGGAGGAGGAAGAGGAGCGATCGCGGAAGTCCGAGAGGTCGAACGGGAGGCGACCGAGGCGAGCTGTGGGCGGCGCGTCGTCGGAGCACCGGAAAAGGCCGTGGGCAAGGAGGAGCGACTTGAGAGCCACTGTCCAGGAGCGGGTGCGTTCGGCGCGGCGGGCGATAATCCACATCGTCGGGTGGAGGAACGAGGAGGGGGCGGCGTTGGCCCACCCGAAGACGCGCCGCGCGCTCTTGTAATCCACAGAGCGTTCGTCGTGGCTCGTGGCCCGAATCACCTCCGCCTCCACCTCCGCCCTTCGTGGACCACCGGCGAGGTGGTCGCCGCGGGCCTTGGCCATCGTCGTCAAACAGAGGCTCTTTTTATCCTTGGCGGCCGCCGTCACGCGACGCCACCACTCGCCCGGCGACGTCATGGGGAGTGATCGCGGGCGAGAGCCAAAGGAAAGCTTTTTACGAGGAAGGCCGGACTAACCCAGCTAGAACATAGCTGTAGGTCTCCCTCTTTCCTCTGCTGAGCATGCTGGAAGGTGGGAGGAAGGAGAAGAATGGAGAACGGAGGGAATGCGGACGGCACGAAGAATGGGAGGGTAGAGAAGACGATAGAGAGAGGAGGAGAAGAAGAATTGATCGGCGGAGGAGAGGGGACGGGCTGTGTCACGGTTGTCATTACATCATGCATCGGCTGGAGTTACCTATTTGATGACTGCTCGACTGTCGCTTCCCTAAGCAACATTTAACATCTCTCGATCTGATGGTGAAAGCCTTAAGCTGGGAGGATTAATCGGCGTTCATCAAAACTATCATTTTGATTCTCTCTCAACTCATGTGAGGATTTCAAATTGCATGAAGAAATGCTTCAGGAATGTGCTCAGATAGATGTCGTCAATGTTCTTATTTAGCTGGAAGATCTAAGTACGTTTATTAAGCTGTGGATGATTAGTAACAGCTAACATGCATTTGTATCATAAATCAGTAGTAGCTAAGATGAGATGCAGCACATGAAATCTCTGATCAAAGAAGATGGTGATCCATGGGACCTTTCTTGCCCCAGTCAAACTAAAGACAGCCCATCGGGCCCGAAGCAGAAACTAAGTTCATTTGGTATGATAGATTGGATGATAATTCAGTTGATCGAAACTGAATTGAGGACTAATTATGGATCTGACACTCATTAACTTTTTATTATGTTAAAAATATAAAAACAAAAAAATATAATCAAGAAAGATAAAAAATAATAATTAAAAAAAATTTAAAAAAAAAATATATCAAATCCATCAAAGTGTCGATAACTTTTTAAGAAGATAAGGGATTTCACTATTTATTGATAGTAAAGTTCTAAAATCAAATCTTTATAGAATAAATTTATATTCGTAATATTATATTTTTCACGTGTCAAAAAATGAAACTTAAATTATTCGAAGATAATTTTTTAATATATAAAATAAAATTGTTTTCTTTTTTTTGTCCTTTGGTATATCCATACATACATATCACCCACTTCTTGCTTCTTCTTATACTTAGGAGGCGCGTGCGTGCCTTTACCGAGTCTTACACATGTACACAAACATCTGTTGGGTTACCGGTCGTCTTATTCTTTGCGCCTCCTCTTCTTCTTCTTCTCCTTCTTCTTCTTCTTCTTCTGTTGAATAAGCAAAAGTTGCGGCCGACCTGCCCCCACGAGGGCTCCTCTATTGGCACTCCCTCCGTTGTTTTCTTCTCCTCCTCCTTTTTCTTTCTCTTCTCGGGGCGGAGACAACTCAGAGAAGGAAAGGGATCTATGTCTTCCGCCGCCACTCCACCTGCCCAAGCCACCGACGACGGCGGCGTAGCTCCACTTCCTCCTCCGCCTCCTGCACCACCGAACTATTGGTGCCACGAGTGCGACATGAGCGTCGCCCTCCTTTCTTATACTTCTTCTTCCTCCTCCGCCGCCCTTTTCTGCCCCAACTGCCATGGCGACTTCCTTGAAGTGATGGACCACCACCACAACAGCCACAGCCAAAACCCTTCCCCCCTTCCTTGCCCTCCTCCTCCGCCTGGCCCCCCATCCCTGTCCCTCACCCTCTCTGACACCGATTCAGATGACATCGATGAGGCCGACGCCGACGACCGCCGCCTCGCCTCTGCTGCCTCCGCCCAGTCCTACCTCCGCCGCATAATGGATCACCTTGCCGCTGCCGATGACCCCCCGCCACCGGTCCCAGCCGCCCGCCGTGGCCCTTCCCCAGCCCCAGCGGCCTCCATCTACGCCCTCCCCACCGTCCGCATCTCCGAACCCGCCTCTTCGCTCCCAGCGTGCGCCATCTGCAAGGACGAGTTCCCCCTTGATTCCACTGCCCGACGGCTTCCCTGCTCCCACCTCTACCACTCCGACTGCATCGTCCCTTGGCTCTCCCTCCATAACTCCTGCCCTGTCTGCCGCTCCCGTCTTCCCTCTTCATCGTCCTCATCGGACGGGTCCAACGCCCTGAATCGCCCGACCCAGTTCTCAGCCCAGCTCGAACGCTTGTTGGAGGAGGATGATAGCCCGGCTTTGACGCTTTTGAGGCAAATTGGGAGACGATGGCACATGGCGGCTTCAGATCAGCCTTCGGCCTTGGAGACATCGCCGACACAGATGGCGCAGCTGGAGGCTGGACCTGCTAACAGTGGGGAGACTGTGTCGTCGGAGTGGCCTGTGGAACTCAGTGAAGCGTCTGTTGGAGGAAGGGTGGATGATGAAGGGGACACGATGATTTCTGCGAGTAGGGAGAACTACTTTTTTGATTGACTCATTGTGGATTGGCTTCTGCTGCTAAGTTCGTAAATTGAGGTATGGTTGACTCTCTATGTTTGTTGCTCTTTGTGGAATTTTACTCTTTTTGGAATTAGGGAATTTGATAGATGATAATAATATGGGAGAGCGTGAGACTACATATCTCGTTTAGTTACACAGATCTTAGGAGAGAAATTGATTTTCTTATCGAATGCGATTTATTCTTTCCCTCCAAAATTGGAGCTTGGTAGAGAAAAGTTATATGTGCTATTTTTTCCTGTTTATCCAAATAGGAAATGATAAATTGCCAACCCTTCTTAGCTTTTTGTAGGAGAGGAGAAATAGTCTACCCTTCTTAGCTTTCTATATCATTGCTCTTTTTTCCTTCCCTCTTTAAGTATCAAAGGCGTTAAGGTTAAATAATATGATAAAAATATGTTCCATTGTATGTGTTAGTTCCTTAGGATATCCATGTACCACGTTGGAAGTAGAAGTTAAATTGATAGTAATGTTCGGTAGCCATAGATCAATTATCTGTCTACTCAATTTAGAGTTGGAACAAGTGATTATAACTTCTAATGTTTGACTACTGGCACTCCGAGCATTATTCTCTGCTGATCCCAATTATTTTTTTGAGGATATTGATAATCCTATGTGTTTGAATATAAATATGTAACAGATGTTCTTTATGATTTATGCAAATTTACTTGCAAATTGTACCAGTGTTTGTAGCTTCTATGTTAAGAACATGAAAATATTTGGAAAATGGCGATGGCAACTGAAACTCATTGCAAGTACTCTTTGTACACCTGATATCAACAGTTGGCCTACCATGGTTGCCTCCAAATTAATCATTTCTAGTCTCCTTGTTTGATGTCATTGCTATTGTTTTACCGGTATGACCGTATATTCAATATCATGAGCAACTGACTTAAGAAAAGATGATTGGAAGGAGTCCAAATGGTCTTTAGAGCTACTATTTAACACTTAACCAAGATGTATGCAGGTTAATGGTGAGGAGTTCATTTACTTCCGACATGATAAAGATTTGCAACTTGGCAACAGATTGATGAGAGAGAAGATTTTTTATATGAAGGCAAAGATTTACTTTAAAATGAAAAATTTTGAGACATTGAAGCAATTAACTAAGTCGATTATCCTGAAACATAACTTTTTGCAATATTGAACATTTGTATTTTTTCTAGGAATTGATCATGATGCCTTAAATTGTAAAGGATGGTGGAAGGGTCCCTAGAGTGATACAGTTTTGATGTGAACCTATTAGTCTTATCAATGATTATATAGGCCTTCAACTTTCAGCCAAAAACATTCTTATCCCCATGTGAGATTGGGTAGTTAAAAGTCCTGGTCAGTTGCTCACAACATGAGCTACTAGGATACCTTGAACTTGGAAATGTCAAGGATTAAGGACCTTAAAACTCCAAGTTAGAAAACACACATGCATGAAACCCCTAAACCAAACTCAAAAAGTGAAATCTATATTGGAACTTGAAAATCCTAGGTTGGAATTTGATCTCTGTTGGAACTTGGATCGATGCTTCAAGATTTTTAATTCTCTTATGGAACATGACCTTTGAAGACTTACAACCTTACAACCAACTTCCATGAAGTGTAGGAAGAGATTTGGGAGTAAAGATAGTTTCAATTCCCTCAATATTGACTCTGTAGTTTTCTTTTTTAGAGTTTTTTAATTCGTGGTGTTTGGTTAGGATTTTGGAGGGTTAAATTGGTGGTTAAGATAATCCTCTTATCTCCCTTTGCAAGTTATAATCCACTTATTTAGCTATTTTTGCAATCAAATAAAGTATGGGGGTTACAGTAGTTAGTCATGTTGATTATCTTAACCTTAAATCGAGCACAGATCAACAATGGAAATAAGTAAATCATTCAACTTTTGCTTGGCAGCCACTCTACTGTATATTGTTATAGAACAATCTATATAGTCTTCCATTTTATAACATATTAAACTATGGATAATAACACTTGCAGGTTGTCCACATTGGTGGTGCTGAGCAGATGAATTATCCATTATCCTATAAGTAGTGCATTTTTATGGGGTGTCCTTCAACAACTCCGGAGAGTTACCATAAGATCAATATAATGCACTTTTTATGTACATATGAACTGATTAGGTTTGGAGATCAATGTTGCCAAAACTCTTCTTTTACCGTTCTCTTGCCAAGGTGTTTGGTAGAGAATGCCAATTATGAATCCTCATTCTTTCTAGGTCTGCACTTTGAGATGCCTAAGTGCTTAACAATAGCATTGGATTAGGTATAATTAAGTCAGAATATAGCATAAGTCCCTCCTATATGTTGGAGCTTTAGGTTTGTTTGGTATCTCACTAATGAAGCTGATGATCTTATGTGTAATATGACTAATTTGCTAAATTTTTTTTGCTAAGTTCCTCGGCTTGGGTTTTCCATGACATGCTTCATATCTCATGTTTGGTGGGTATTTCATGCTTATGGAGAGGAGGGAAGGCCTTAAAAAAGTTCCATTCTTTTACCCTTATACGTGAGGAAAGGGGGACCATTGGTTTCATTCATCCTTATGAGTGGTCTAAATTTTTCAAGGAATCAGATGAACGTTTTCAGTCAGAAGTGAGGAAAATATAGAATGTTTATGAGATGTTCATTTGAATTTCTGGTCAATTGTATGAAGTAGAGTTTTTGATATCCCTCTGATCATAATAAACCTTATGAGGAAAGATTAAAGTTTGAGAGCAATTCTGATAAATATATATGAAAGCAAAACGAGAGAGTAAGCCCAATTAGTTCCACACAATAATAAGAACTAGAAAAACATCCTAACTCAAAATCTATTATTACTCCTGTAGGGGGACCAAACTATAGATTGACACTATTTTGTTAATGGAGAGAGGAAATACTAGACGTCAACGATTTCTTGTTAGGAGGAAACTAGGAAAAAGATAATAACGCAAAGGTCATTATTCTCTCATTTTCACATCTGTGAAATGTGAATTTGAAGGCTTAGATTTGGTGATATAATAATTGTGTTTCTAGCCAGTGGAACTGTAGAATATTCTACATTATGATGTTCATCTCTTAATTTGAGCTGGAGACAATCAAATAACGTTTGGACTCCTGTTGCTGATTTCATACAATGGTTGAGGCTCCCCATTGCAGTGGCTAAACCATGCACACTTGATATGGTGGTGGCCTGGTGGGACCCATCAGGGTTCTGTAAGGCAAAACCGTGATGTATTTAGCCAAGGGAACATCACTCTTTTAAAATTTATATTGTACCGTAATGAAAACTTTACTTTTAAGTTTTAAGAATATGTTTTCTCTATGTTCCAGAATCTTATAGAGATGATAAGAAGAAAGGAATACAAATCTTATAGAGATTTGGACTGGTTCACATGCATTTTCTCTAAGGATTTTGCACACAATGGATTTATGTCTATTATGGCCATATTTTAACATGCACTCTTCATATATTGCACACAGTGGAATTCAGTGTGGATCACGATTCACACTGACATAGGTAGGTCTTTTGAAAGAAAAAGGATAAAATGAAGAAAAAAAATGAGGGAATGGAGGAAAACCAAGCAGATCTGTACATATTTCTAAAGTATGTCTGTTTTTGCTTTCATAACGACCTCTTCTCTTCCAGCTTGGACTGTATGAGCCACTGCTTGGACTGATTCCACAATTTCGAGTCATTTGAACCCTAAAAGTTTACAAGTGGTTGTTCTCATAAATTGTTGGAACAATTAAATAATTAAAGCAGTTCAATATTTAAGAAAAAGTCAATATGTGTGCCAATGCTTATGTATTTTATACCTTGTTTGCATAAAATGACATGCCTAGACTAGTAAATACTTGTTTGTAAGCCTGGTATAATGCAAATACACTATGAATTTTCTATAAATTCTTTACTGAGGTACCTAATGGTACTTGTCTAGTTCAAGTATTATTGTGAAGCTAGAAATGATACAACTTTCTATGTTTATGTGGAAAATGATACAACATTTGGTCATTTACTCATTGGTTTGTTGCTACTAGTTTTGGACTTACCATTACAAACTAAAAGAGGGCATGTTAATTTTTTCTTTTCAATTGGATAGATAGTGGCATGCATTACTGGAATTGCCTATTTAAGCCAGAAATTTATTCTTTGATCATGTCATTTGATTGGATACGTGATGATTGGAGCATCTAAAACATTTGTCTAACTTAGACTGAATAAGTTCCCTTTCTTTGGACCAAAAGTTCTTAAGACTTGTTACATGTGGTTCTTGCATGAACATTTTGTCGAGTATGGATAAATGTCTCTATGAGGACTTCCAAACTTAAATCTTGGAGACATAGTCTTTCTTATGGCTTTTCTGACATGATGTTGACAAATATATGCTAAAAAATAGCAGGACTGGCTTCCTAATCTCAGAGAACATTCATATCTTGAATTTTAGGTCAAAATTACACAGTAACTTTTGCTAAAAATAACTCATGTGGTAGCTTGGTCTGAGTTGTCCCTGAAAGTTGTTATAGATTTCGTTATATACTAGACACAAGTTTCTAGTCTATCCTAGGAGTCCTCAGGGACAGCAAGAATTTGTTCAAATGACCACTTTTGTCCTTTTTTTTCATTTTCTTTTTCAGATATGGTTTTTGGATAATGACTCATTTTCTAAATGCAGTAGTTCATCTTTGTGTTACGGCTTGAGTGAGACAATGGCCTATATGCTTTTAAAGAGGACAACTAATGGCTAATCTTAGATTAATCCAATTGTTTGCTAGTTTACTGAGGTAATAGAAATTGGGGTATCTTCATGTCTACATTTGGTGTAGAAAGAAGAAAAGCCAGCTCAACATTTCTTTGGTTTTTTCCCCCTGATTACTATCTTTTTTCTCAGTGATACTCTTTGCTGCTGATTAACTATAAGTCTATAACTCTCTCCTTATATCTTGCTCCTACTCTGTGCACTATTAAAGATTAGGCTTAATTGTTTATAAGCTTAATAATGGAAACTTAACTTAAGGTCTGATGGACCAGCTTTTGGATCTTCACCAGTTTGTAAGATTTGTAGGAATTATGACTTCTTAATATTTGGAATTGTGATTTCACCTGTCTTGAACTGCATCACATGTATTAACAAGTATGTCAACAGTTTGTGTCTCTAACTAATCTTACAGAAATATATTCCATTCACATTATGGATGATCCGCTGATATATGATGCGTTTTTGTTGATTCTGTTAATTTTCTACCAAGTGTTTTAGAAAGAAGCTCCAGGTTTTGGAGATAGTGATAGATATAGTATGATACAACACAACCTGTGGAGAACTTGGGTAATTGCCTCATTGAGTAGGTTAACTACCATCCTGGTGAGGAACCAGCAGCGTGGTCGATTCTTACAAAGATGGAAAAGCAATGTAGAAATTGTCTTTTTAACTTTTAGTTATTGATTTGTCTTGAAATGAGAGCAAAAACAGCCGATCGTTACAGATTTCATTAATCAATTACACATTTGATCTAAGTACCTAAGATCTATGAAACCATCTTCAAGAACGGCACTGCCTATTTGATATTTGCGACTCTATCATATGTTATGAATGCTGGGACATTGTTATATGGCCTAATATATTCTTGGCAAATACTAAGCACACAATTGTGTAGTCTATGTTATCACTTTGCATGTTGTGCTATTAGACCAGCAGCATACATGCAGCAGATGGCAGCTAACTACCTGGTTCTGATCAGGATTATATAATTACAACATTTTTTATGTGCAATCATTCCTGAGATCCCAAGTTGAATCTATCCTCATCTTAGTGCTAAAATGAGCTGTGAGAGTTGCGTAATTCTTTATTAGGATTTTCCAGTTTCTCATCTTTGTTGCTGAGTGCCTGTTTCTTGCATGCTGTGTTTGATGCACTAGCATTTAGATTTGCATTCTTGCACTTGAAAGTATCATTGAAATAACTTTACCTGTTATAGCTGAATGGTTCTTGCATAATGGCTATAAGTCCTAACTCTTTTTTATGATGCTCTCCCCTTGCTTTTGCAGTTGTAGCTGTTAGAAAAGTCAGCATCGACCATCTATATCTTACCGTACTGGTTGTATAATTATGATTGTTCTGCGTGATGTTCGTGGCGCAAACAAAAGACCGATGACAATGATTGCCCTGATCATTTGTACAATTCTTGGACCTAATGTTTTAATCGACAGTGTACAGGTTATGTTTTTCTCCTCTATTGTGGTGATTGTACTCTGCAGTTTCAGGTATAAAATTGATCGTGGCTTCGAATGTTATGACTTCCATTTGGGAACTGATGAGGCAAAGGTGTTTGCAATGAACCGAGGGCAACTAGAATAAGACCCGTCTCAGGTAACTGCTCTGCAGCCTTTGGTCTTTGTGATTACATCGTGTGGAGAATTGGAGTGAGATTGTGATAGATAATAAAACTCGATTTATTTGAGTGAGAATTATTTTTGAGGTGCAACAGTGATGGATGGAAACTGAGACACACAAGTCAGAGGATGAATTGGTCATCTTGACCATATCATTTGTTACACATCTGGATGAAATAATTTCGGGTTACTCAAAAGATGTTCTATGGTTGGATTGGATCGTGTTATTGTTAAATGATGTTTTGGTTTGATTTCATCGTGATTAAGGGATATTTTATAGTCAAATTTGGTTGTCATTATCGAACGGTGTTTCGTGATAAGGCTTGATTATTATGTTCGAGGAATGCTTCTTAACTGAATTTGGTTACGTTATCATGAAACAATGCTTCGTGGCTTAATTCATAACTAGATTTGATCAAATCACTATTGAATCATGTTTTACTATTGGGTTTGGTTACATCATGATTGAGGGATATTTCATAATTAGATTCAACTACGTCGTTATTTGTTAGGGAAATTTATCATCGATATTTGAGTCAACCCGACGTGATTCAAATCTAAGGGTGCAGGAGTATCCGAGATGGTGGCTTTAAGGTGGAAGTATCAAGCTCTCAAAGCGTCACCTACTCTAAGACTGATATTCAGGGAAATTTTTCGACCTAGTCCCTTTAACACTCAAGTTAGTGATCGTGGTCTCTTAGTGGGTGTGGGTTTTTCTTGGAAAGAGAGGCCTTGGCATAATGCTGGGATTAGCTTTTATACCTGACCTTGGAGGGGATAATTTGTAGCCGTCCCAACATCCCTTTTTTAACGTTTTGTTCATATGGGCGGCAAGAGGGAGACAAGCTCGAATGACCTGTCTTAAACTTTTGTCCACGCTGATATATGGGTGGAGGGTGCCCTGGACCTTTTCCTTTAATGATAGTTTCTATGTGGTGCTTATGTGTCATATGATAGTTAGTTGTTAACATATTCCCTATCATTTATCTCTCTCTTGTGCTTCGGGGCTCTTGTTAGAGGGGTACGAAGTGCTACGTTTAATTCATCCGATATGCCCATTGCCAACTTGTCCTTTTGTGGTGTTAAAAGGACACGTTGGTCATGTGAGAGTCGGGTTTTCCCTACTCATATGCCTTAAGTATATTTCGTCCTATGCCATCATAATGAATTTCTCTTGGCATAAATTGGGTTTTCCCGACTCACATGCCCTAGGCACATTTCGCCTTGCACCACTTTCATAGCAGATTTCTTTTAGCACGAGTCAAGTTTTTCTAACTCACATGCCTCAGGCACATTTCTCCCTTATGCTGCCATAGGGGATTTCTCTTGGCTCAGGTCAAGTTTTTCCAACCCACACACCTCAAGCACATTTTGCCCTATGCCTCTATTGTAGCAGATTTATCTTAGCATGGGTTGAGTTATCCTGACTTACATGCTTTGGGCACACTTCGCTTTACACCTCCACCATAGTGAATTTCTCTTAGTACGGATTGAGTTTTCTCGATTGATACGCCTCAGGCACGTTTAGACATGTGCTTTTGTCGTAACGGATTTATCTTAGCGCATGTCAGATTTTCCCGACTCATATGCTTCAAGCACGTTTCGCCCTGTGCTTCCGTCATAGCGGATTTCCCTTATAACATGTTAGGTTTTCCTGACTCACATGTCTCAAGCATGTTTAGCCCTATGCTTTTATCGTAGCAGATTTCTTTTGATACGAGTTAGGTTTTCCCGACTCACGCGCCTTGAGCACATTTCGCCTTATACCTCTATTATAGCAGATTTCTCTTAGCATGAGTCAAGTTTTCCCGACTTATATGCCTTAAACACGTTTTGCCCTATGCTTTCGCTATAGTCGATTTCTCTTAGCGTAAGTCGGGTTTTCCTAACTCACACACCTCGGGCATATTTTGCAATGTGCATCTATTGTGGCAGATTTCTCTTGGCATGGGTCGAGTTTTTTCAACTCACACACCTCGTGCACATGTCTCCTTATGCTTCTGCCATAGTAGATTTCTCTTGGCGTAGATCGAATTTTTTTGACTCACACGCCTTGGGCACATTTCGCCCCGCACCTTCGCCATGGTAGCTTTCTCTTAGCGTGGGCTGAGTTTTCCCATCTAACACGTCTTATGCACATTTCACTCGATGCTTCCACCTTAGTAGATTTCTCTTGGCGCGGATCGAGTTTTCTTAACTCACACGTCTCGGGCACATTTTGCCTTATGCCTCCGTTATGATAGATTTTTTTTATCATGAGTGGTTTTCTCGACTCATATGCCTCAGACACGTTTCTCCATTTGTTTCCGCCATAGCGAATTTCTCTTGGCGCAAGTCGGATTTTCCTAACTCACATACCTTGGGCATATTTCGCTCTGCACCTCCATCATGATGGATTTCTCTTGGCATGAGTCGGGTTTTCCCAACTCACATACCTCATGCACATTTTGCCCTATGCTTTCACCATAGCGAATTTCTCTTGGCGTGGGTCAGGTTTTTTCGACTACACATCTCAGGCACATTTCGCCCTACGCCTTTATCGTAGTGGCTTTTTCTTAACGTAGGTCAAGTTTTCCCGACTCACATGTCTCATGCACATTTCGTCTAGTGCTTCCACCTTAGCGGATTTCTCTTGGTGTTGGTCGGGTTTTCTTAACTCACAAGCCTTGGACACATTTTGCCCCGTGCTTCCATTATAATGGATTTTTCTTAGTGCAAGTCAAGTTTTCCTAACTCCCATGCCTCGACATATTTCACCCTATGCTTTCGCCATAGCAGATTTCTCTTGGTGCGGGTTGGGTTTTCCCAACTTGCAAACCTTAGTTGCATTTTACCTTATGCCTCTACCATGACAGATTACTCTTGGTGTGGGTGAAGGTTTCCCAACTCACACGCCTTAGGCATATTTCACTATGTGCTTCCACCATAGTAGATTTCTCTTGGTAGGGGTCGAGTTTTTCCAACACATATGTCTCAAGCACATTTCACCCTATGCCTCTTCTATGATGGATTTCTCTTATATCTATTGTGGTAGATTTTGAATCCTTCATCTATCGTGGCGAGTTTCAAGTCCTTCCTCTGTTATGGTGAATTTTGAGTCCTCCCCCTACCATGGCAGGCTTCAATTTCTTTCTTCATTATGGCAAATTTTGAGTTCTCCCCCTCGTTGTGACGGGCTTCAAGTCCTCCCTTAACCATAAGAGATTTCAGATCCTCTTATTATCAATGTCTCTTAGGAGTTGCTCTGAAGGGACACTTTTCTCTAGATTGTAAGAGGAGAGAGATCGACATCCTCCTTATAAATCTCTCCTCCTCATGTAGGGCGAGATTTATTCTTTCAACCTGATCATCAAGGCCTCCTTAGGAGCATTCTCTACGTTGCTTCGATTCTTGGTAGGGTGAGTCGATCTTCGAGTCCATTGTCCCGATGTTAGTTCTGTAACAAACCAATCGTTAGTCATCCTGCACTTCCCCCTCAAATTGGATATCTTTTTTTTTTGTACAAGTTCTTTCCGATCCTCTGGCCACCAATCAGTTGAGGTCTATGCTCCGTTTTTTAACAGTCTTAGGGCGGAGTGTCACATCTCCCAAATTTGTGCATTCAAGAGGTGTGAACCTATCTTAAATTAAGAATATTATAATTTATTCATAATTCAAATCCAAGATCCAAAATGACATTTGAGAATAGCGATTAATATTCAAATATCATTCACATATATAAAACCTATGTAATTTATAATCATTAATTTATAATCATTCAAATATCGATAATTAATGAAACCTAAGTCCAACTCAAAAACAAAAAAAATCATCTGGCACCACTTAAAAATCCATAAGTGTAAGAATTTATAAAATCACAAAATCAATCATTTACCATAAGTTTATATCGTCATCAAACTAAACTTAACATTCTAAAATTTCAAACATGATAGGTCTTTTAAACTTTTTCAAGATACATCAATTCAGATTTATTAACAATATTTCATTATAAGCAAAATATACTTATACAACAATCACATATCAACCAACAATGACTTGTCCAAAATCTTCTAGCTTTCCACTACCTCAACCCAATCATAACATTTTAATAAATGATAAGCTAACCTGAAAAACTTATATAATAATAGGGTGACCTACAAAGCTCAATAAGCAACCAATATATCCATGATGATGGATGGTAATTCATACGACTTTAATATCAAGGTGTAAGGCATAGATGCAAGAATTTATAGATATTATTTTATTAGAAATAGAATCATAAATGTCATTTCATTTGAAATATATTTTATTCATAACAATGGAGTACAGAGTATTTAGGAGCATACCATTAGCATAAGAAATATTTAGGAGCATATCAATAGCGTATAAAATATTTAGGCATATACCAATGGTGTAAGAAATATTTGAGGGTATATCAATGACGTATAAAATATTTAGGTGCATATCATTCGCGTAAGAAATATTTAGGAGCATATCAAATAGAACAAAAGAGAAACGTAAGCTCAAGTGTTATATTTGATGTTATATTTATTTCATTGTTATCCAAAGAGAACATAGGAACACATAAGCAACACTTTGAATAAAATATCAAAAACACAAAGGGTAAAGTGGGATCATAACATAATGATACGGCATATTTTGGACCCCAAGACACGTCAGGTCAGAATCCGTACTAAGGCACTGCTCGGCACGTCACGCCTCGGAAACCCCGAGACAAGCACTGCCCCCAAGACACGCTAAGTCAGAATCCGTACTAAGGCACTGCTCGGCACGTCCACCATGTCAACGTATACTGACCCACATACAGTAATATAAAGACCTCTGGCCAGCATATAGCCAAGGGATGGCAAAATCAATTGATCACTCGATTGACTTGCTCGTCGGAGGGGCCTTGTCGGGAATCACCCGACGAGGGCAATTTTTGTAGGAAAGTGGTCGCCCACGACCCGCAAGCGTCTCAACCCGGGAATCGCCATCCACCACGCAAAGGAGAGCATTGGGTCAACCCGGATCCCGACCAACGCTAACTAGCACTCCTTCTCGAGGGTGCGGCCACCTCATGAGGACGAACTGCCAACCACCCTAGAAACGGAGAGAGGCAGCTCGACATACACTGCGCCCAGATCGGCACACCAAGGAACGTTGATTAACACCCCGTCGTGAGGGTCCAGTCGACCTCCCTAGCCCAACTCTTGCCCGAGCCGCTCTAGAATGGCCACTCGCGAACGGCGAGGGTCTCGACCCAAGAGACACCTTCCACCATGCAAGGGAGAGCAGTGGGTCAGCCCGGATCCCGACCAACGCCAACCAGCACTCCTTCCCAAGGGTGCAGCCACCTTGGCATCCAGCTCAACTGATAAAAGACTCCCGACATTGACCTATGGACCAGGCTGTGCTGATTCACCAGCCACGACACATTTGTTCGTTGACACATAATATGGTCCATCCATTTCTGGATGACTATTAACATAAGTCTCTCATGTCTTAGGATCTTCATTCACCTATATCTAGATAAATCATAGGGGGCTACCAAGAGTATCGTAAGCTCTAAACATAACTCCATTTTCTATTTCTAGCAAAGGTTTACATTATCCCATAAACATCGGAGTATAAATAACATTATGAGCAAGAAATTTAGCACGTATAGAAAGCACATGCGACTCGAGGAGTTGTCTCCTCCTGAAACAAGTCCACCAATGATGATATTGATTTGCCTCTCCACCGGTCCTTAAGGTCAAGGCGATGATTCCTGGTACCTCCTGATGAACTTCTTGATGTATCCCCGACAAATGAGTTCTTCGATTTGCTCTTTTAAATCATGAGTCCTTTGTGTCGTGGTCATAATTATAGTGGAAGTGGTAGTACTTAGATTTGTCTCTTCTTTCCAATAGTGTCTTCACCGATTGAGGATCTTTCAAGAGTCATTTTTTTTATATGTAAAAAAACTTTGGTTCTAGTCATGTTCAAGGGAGTCGACTTAGACCTCAGGCGAGGCAAATTGGGTCGATCATTTTTCTTTGCCATAGTGACCTCGGGGTCAAGGCTGATAGTAGTCGCTTCTATCTCAGCCTTTTGTGCATCTCCTTTCGCTTACTCAAGGTCATTGCCTTTGTGACAAATGTATTGGTTGGCTCTTTAGAGCACTTTAGGTATCATTACTGATAGTCTCTCCACTAACGACTAGAAAAAGTAAGAGAGCTTGAGCCCTATCATGAAGGCATGTATTAGAAGCGATGGATGAGCTTCTTGCACTTCTCGGATCTCGTTAATGAATCGAGCGATGAAGTCAGAGAGTGTTTCTTCCTTCTCTTGTTTGAGTTTGAGAAGCATTGTCATCGATGACCTCAAGCATACATTTCTGAGGAAGTAGAGCTCAAACTCCTTTATGAGCTGAGCAAAAGAGTTGATCAGGAGTGGCTTCAAGCGAGTATACCGTTCTTATACTGGGCCTCTTAATGTTGTTGGGAAAGTATGACATATCAGGGTGTCCGAGGTGTCATATAGTGACATCTGGGTGTAGAAGGTAATAATTTGCTCTATCGAGTCAGTACTACCATCAAAAGCCTCGGAGGTGGAAATTCATCGAGATTGACTCCTCTTAGATGTTTTGAGTAAATGGGGACCAACGCAAGGTGAGATCGATCAGAATTTCCCCTCTAGATTACTAGTACTCTCATTGCATCTCTTTTAAGCATTAGTCTATTTGTCGTAGTTGGATCCTTAGAGAGTCATCTACGAATTCGTTGATTGGGTCTTGGATTCAGGCAAAGCAAAGCGGTGATGTAATAATGTACTGAATTCTACAATTAGAGAGCGTGGTACTCCCTTGATCGATAGTTTCACAGGCTTTAGGCGATCCTAAGATGTTAGCATCGCGTTGAGTAAGGGGATCCCAATTGGCACCAGTGCTACTGGCGGTTAAGGTATTGATCATGATTGAGATGGTGGCATTGTTTGTTGGGCTTGCTGAAGTAAGAACAGGGTGATAGCTTGCATCATGCTCATTAGCATCCGCACTACTAGTGAGGTTCAGGAACACCTTAACATGGACAAGTAGGTGGCTCGAGGTTGGAGGTTCAGGCGAAAAGCTTGGGTCATTGAGTATACACTAATATCGCACTTACGTCAAAGTGGATGCATCCACACGAAGGAAGGATGATAATTGCTCCCCTTAAGTAAAAGTATTATGGGTTGGAGGTAGGGCCTCCTCGTTAGAGCTTTTGTTGAGAGGCTTGATGGGCAAATATTCTTACAATATCAAGCCCTCCTTCTAGTGCCAAAAATCTTAGGAGAAATCATCATTAACATTTAACTCAACCCAACGTGGTCCAAACCAAAGGCGTATGAGTGTCTGAGGTAGTGATTAAGGTGACTTTGAGGTGGAAGTATCGAGTTCCCAAAGCGCCACCTATATAAAGACTAATGACTGAGCAAAATTTCCTAATCTGATCCCTTTAACACTAAGTTAGTGATTAAGGTCTCTTAGTGGATGTAAATTTTTCTTTAAATGAGAGCACCCTAACATATTGTTGAGGATCAGCTTTTATACTTGACCTTAGAGGGGACAATCTATAATAGCCCCAATGCCCCCGTCTTGACTTTTATCCACGTGGGCGATAAAGAGGAGATATTCTCGAACGACTAGTGTTGAACTTTTGTCCATGCAAGCAAATGGGTGGAGGGTGATATAGACTTTTTTCTTTCATGTTAACTTCCATGTGGCACTTATGTATCAAATAATGGTTGATTGTTAATATATTTTCTATCATCATTAAATAATGCTTCATGGCCAAGTCTGACTACATCGTGGTCAAGGAATACTTCATGGCCCAATTCAATTATATTACGCCGAGGGATGCTTTATGGTTGGATTCAATAGTGTTATTATTGAGAAATATTTAAGGGTAAGATTCCATTATGCACATCTTGTCATTGTGTAGGCCATGCGTGTGGTTCGTTTTTGTTGCTTTATATTCTAGTTTGTATAGCAAGGAAGGGGTGGTTCAAGTTCGCCCGTGTGATTTATCGCCACCATTTTTGTTCTTTGTAGTCATAACTATCACGAGTTGTCTTGATTATGATGATTGATCCAATTGATTTGATTTCTAATAATTTATGATAATGATTTAATGGCATGTCACCTTTTTAAGGAGATTATCATCATGGTGATAAATCTTTAGTGTCGATTTATGAATAACATACCACCTTTTCAATCAAATTATTAAGCAAATGAAGGGTCTGGTGGTGGTGGAACATAAGTGTCAATCGACCAATTTGATAGGTCAGATTTTGATTATATAATATGTCTGAAAACTCATTCAACCTAGATCAAACTCTTAAGCTTATCAAATAATTCGATGTGAGAAGATAATAGATTCAATATATGACTATACAAAAGCCTCTAAAGCATGATCAAATGATTCAAAAAATATGAATATATTTTCTTAGATGGGGTCAACTATGAAGTCTTTTTATAGTATATCAAGCAATCATTTGATCAAACTAAAAGTTAAATAAAGAAATAATACAAAATAGTCAATTGTTGGTGATCTATAAAGTCAAATTATTGAACATTATAGTTATAGGATAACAATTCACACTAATATCAGGGATTAGTAGCTATTATGTAAGGTGAGTGGACCACTGTGCTAGCATTGAGTAGACATCCCTATAAGATGGTGATGTGTTATGTCGATCTTACAAGATATATAGCTGGGTAGATCATGCCATTATATTACATATGTGTTGGAACTATCCTATTGATGGTAATTGATTATTAACAAAACATATACTATATTTAATTTAATGATGTTGTTGTCATCGGACCGGATTAATTAATTAAGTACGTCAAAAGAAGGAAAGATTTGTCATGTTTCATAATGCCTCGCTACCATCCTATGTTGTTGGAAGTTTAAATTAGTTTAAGATTCATACTCTCCTTTTAAAAATGTTATTATCATTATAGACACCCTCACCAATTTAGTGTTAAGCAATCTAGAGGATATTAGGCAAGGATCGCGAAAACTTTAGCTTTATGATTCATTATTAGTTGCCTCAAATTACAGCCAAGTAACTACATGGACTATTTTTTCAAATGATAATAATGAAGATGATATTGATTTTAGGATAATACAAACTCTAATACAATACATTCAAAAAGAGAAATACATAATGATATTTTGAACTTTTACCCTAAGAAAAGATAAGTTAGGTATGCCACAATCACTAATAATTTAAGTGTGAAATTAATATGGTTAGATGTGATGATGCTTCTGTTACTATTATTTTCTTTTAGGTACTTTATGAAGTGGGACAATAATTATTGTGAGGCAAAAGATATCTTGAAAGAGTTACACTTAGCTTATGACAATAGTTTTCGTCATTCATATCAAGACAGAGTCTATGATAATGGTAGATATCATAAGTAAACAATCTCCTATTCTATGATGAAATTTGATTTATATTATTATAGATATTTTAGATCTAATGCTTATTATGGATTATTATAAAATTTACATATATTCCATGAAGAAAATCATGCACCTAATTGATTGATCATTCATACTTGAGTCAATAAATCTATAGTCTTTGAAAGAATTTTTATCCTCCAGATTTAGTATCTTTTCATTAGCTTTGAGACAAATGTGTTTACAAACTCTAATACAATACATTCAAAAAGAGAAATACATAATGATATTTTGAACTTTTACCCTAAGAAAAGATAAGTTAGGTATGCCACAATCACTAATAATTTAAGTGTGAAATTAATATGGTTAGATGTGATGATGCTTCTGTTACTATTATTTTCTTTTAGGTACTTTATGAAGTGGGACAATAATTATTGTGAGGCAAAAGATATCTTGAAAGAGTTACACTTAGCTTATGACAATAGTTTTCGTCATTCATATCAAGACAGAGTCTATGATAATGGTAGATATCATAAGTAAACAATCTCCTATTCTATGATGAAATTTGATTTATATTATTATAGATATTTTAGATCTAATGCTTATTATGGATTATTATAAAATTTTACATATATTCCATGAAGAAAATCATGCACCTAATTGATTGATCATTCATACTTGAGTCAATAAAATCTATAGTCTTTGAAAGAATTTTTATCCTCCAGATTTAGTATCTTTTCATTAGCTTTGAGACAAATGTGTTTTATTCCTATTGATTTCACCAATAATTTTTTATTTTTTCTAAAAAAATAATATGGTTATGCTTCAAACCCTCAACTATAATAGATGAGTCATATATATATATATATATATATATATATATATATATATAACATAAAAAAACTTCAAGTGCATCTAACCTCCCCTCTCATCAAATATAATAAAAAATATTGATCCTAGCATGATTAGCTGATCAATTAGCGATTCGATTTTCCTCACAATATAGGTTAATAGAATGGGTTGCAAAAATAAATATAGGTAAAACGTAAGATATTTTGATTTTAATTAAAAAATTAATAAAATAATAAGATAAAAGTTTGAAATCGAAAGTACATAATCATTGCCTTAATACAAAATTTTAACCGTACGTGCAAGATTAATCATAATTTTCATTTTAAGATTCGATCGATATTATTTTACCTACGAATTTGATTGTGGAGTGATTTGACTGTTCTCTTCTTAGTAAATGAAAGAGTAAAAATCAAATAATAAAAATATAAATAAATAAAATAAATAACATTATCGATCTTTGAATTTTTTTTAGATTGATTAAAATTTTAAGACTCAATTTACATAGCCTAGATTTATCTTCAAGGTATAGTTCAGGGCACATATCCTTTCATTATATAATCATAATTTTTTTAAAAAAATATTAGAATTTAAATTCAAATCTAACAACTTCTCGTCAAATCAATGATCGAAGAGGTGCAAAGAAAAAAAAAAAAAAAAAAAGAGACATCCTATATCTTTTGTGGGATCCAAAATTATTGCAAGATGCATGCCCTCCCAATTCTTATTATTAGTTTCGTGGCACTCGTCATTCCTTGATGTTGCCATGATAGCTGAACTGGTCCTACCACCACTGTGATGTTGCAGGACCTGCTTCTCCAATTAGATCTCCATGGTGGTGGTTATCATTTGAGGCATATGATTACTGCATGGAGAAGGAGATGATTTGGTCGAGTGTTGTGTAGACATGGCATGAGACTGTTGCTTGGCTGCTGTCTTCCTCCTGCTTCCTTTGTCTCCTGTTGTCCCCCCCCCCCAACATGTTCTCCTCCTCTCCGCAATGCTCTTTGAGTGGAAGTCGGTGTATTATCGTCGACAGAAAGTGATGCCTTATCCGAGTCACATCTCTACGAAAACCTTTTCGAGACACAGTCTCATGTGCAATGATTTGAGGAAATTAACTCAGCATTAAATCGAAATTATACATCTTTTATGAGAATGGCGTTGGAGAATGATATTGGCAGCAGCAAACTTGGAATGGTTAATCATTCTAAGTCGACTTCGATCTAATTCACATTAACAATCACTCAGATGCAGAGCATTACTGAGTTGGAAGGGTTAAAAAGAAAGGATCCACGACAAGAGGCCATGCCGTACGGTTTGATGCCGATGGATACTTCGATGCAGCGAGACTGAGGATGGATGGTTGAAGAGGCCATGTTCAGTTCATCATACTTGTTCCAGATCATGAAATCTTATCTCCTTTGGTCAATCAATCCATCCATCCATCCTTGCTTGTTTTCTTCCTTTTGGAACACTGCAGATAATACATGGTAATATTATCTGAAACTTGACCTCCGTCAATCAATCCTGTTGGCTCTACCTGGATAGCCGCTGTGGCCTATGAACCACCACCATTGTGGTCTGTGACGGAGGTGACGACGATGATGGGCTCTGACAGTGATCTTGGAGAGGTCATGTCTGCACGCAGCGCTGCTTTGGCTCAGCACTGCCCGTCATCGCTCGGGCCATGTGCCATGATTGACCACACAGGAGCGAGAGACAGCGATGTCCTCAGTGCCTCGCTGCTTGCACTCATCACACCGACAAGATGGCGAGCGGGGAAGAAGGCATGTTGATCCTTGGAGCAGAGAGCAGGTGGAAGCGAGGGGGACAAGGAGGCTTTGGGCGAGCAGGTAATCATTGCGAGGTTTGAAGGCATCGATCTCCTTCTCCTCCTTCCATATCATACTGTACCACCGGATGACTGCATCCGGTCACACCGACGATAATAATAATAATAATAATATCATATAATATTACATCTTTTATTTTCTTTTTGACAAACTAATTGATAAATTCTAAATTCTGATATAATTTATTATCGAATTAATATTTTAAATAATCTCTTCTTTTTTTTTCAACATCTAAACACAAACGATCGGATGTATGGATAATCATGAAATGTTCCGTCAACTACGATGTAACAGCAGTGTTAACTCCACTAACGGAAACATCATTCGGATAAATATTGGCTGTTCTCCGGTGAGTGCAAAGTACGGCTGATGATGATGATGATTAGAATGCATGAGCGATGTTATAATCATGTCGTTTCTTAACTTAATACATTATATACTATTATTATTATTATTATGAAAATTAAACTATTGCTTTATTATTATTATTTTATTGGAAATGGAATGATCACATGGTGGTAAGAAAGACTGGTTTACTGTACGTGTCGAGCAGCGGCGCCACCCACGCGAGGATCGGACGCTTGGGAGTGGTCGGCCTGATCGGACCGCCCATCACCAAATGCACGGTGCCGATGGGTGCCCACGGTCGTCCTTTGACCCGTCCTCACGTGACCGTGACGCGCGTGCCGTGGTTCAGACGCAACAGGGACCGCCGGCGGTGGGCCCGTCGCTGACGTCTTCCGAGTACAGCGATGGGCTGGCGCTGCGGGACCCAGCGGCGATCCGGATCATCTCGGGCGTCGGTTTCCCGCGCGGCCTTGTGCGGTCCGGTCACCGTCCCGGAGGGGAGATAATATTCAGTGGCAAATGGTTTTGAGGTTCGTCGGTCATTGGGCCCACCTAAACGGACGGCCAAGATGACGAAGGGTGAAAAGGTATGGGGCCGAGTCGGCTGCCGTACCAAATGATTGCCATCCTGCGGCTGTCCCCGGCGAGGCGGACAGCTGTCATAGCTCCGCAGCAGGCCCTCGACCTTGTCGTCGGGCGATTCCCTCCATGGGATGGAACACCATACACGGAAGCAGCGGGAGATACGTCGACCGTACCCACCCCCCATGCATCAATCAGATGAATCTCGACTCTCTGATCGTTATCGAGTGGTTTAGACATCGTAACCGGTTCATAGCCGATATAACGAGGGCAATATGATAGAATGCCTCTTTGTAATATGTAACACATATAACATAGATCTTGGGTTCAACAAAAGGTTGATTCTACCTATCATCCATATGGAGTGTCGCGTATCGTTGGCATCCTTATGTTCCTGAGAGAAACCCCTTCTTTAATTCCAGGTAGTGAATTGGAGAAGTATTGAACACGTTACCATACTATATACCGGACAAGAGTCGATAATTAAACAATGGTAGAGAATTTTACGCATGCAAGCCATGCAACGGAGATATCATTGCCAAAGCAGCCATCATGGCCGTCGCCCACACCATATAGCAGTGGCAATCATAAGCTACCATTGTGTGCAAGTAGAATAGTGAATAGAATATAACTTTGCAATGATTGACTGATTAATTTAATAAATAATTTTTGAGCAAGTTTAGATTAATGATAATATATATATATATACTTATTTTTATTGAAGCATCAATATAATCTATATTTAAAATTAAAATTTCTAGAATAAATATTTAATTAATCTGATGTTAATTTGGAGTGGGATGTAAAATAAATTTGTTTTCCCTCCTCTCCAAAAGGGCAAAAGGAGGATTTGGCTTTCTTATAGAATTTTGGGCTGTACATGCTAAAGGGAAAGAGGCATGGAAATAATGATGATCAACATAATTAGTGTTGCCTGCGTCGGTTGCTGCCGTTGTTTTTTCTCTTGTTGCCGCATTCCTGTATGTGTGTGTTTGTGTGTGTCTGTGGTGTGGTTTCCCTTTCGTGGGTCACGTGTGTTTCGTCAACCTTTGGATTTTGTCGGTCAAACTGTAGCTTGCCCTCTGCCTCCTCTTTCCCCCTCCTCTGCGCCTATAAAACCACTGCAGCAGAGCCTGCGACCGGTCCTTGCTTGCTTCTCTCTACTCTCTGTCTCTCTTTGGTCCGAGTCCGGGTGTGCTGCAGGTGTTGTGTAAGCTCTGGTTCTGGAGTGAGATGGAGCTTGGACTGAGACTAGGGGAGGCGCCGGAGAAGGGAGGAAGGGGACTGGGGTTGATGCTTGGGATGCGACTGGTGGTTGGGCGTGGCGGAAACGACGAGGATGAGGAGCGAAGAGTGGAAGAAGAGGAAGAAGAGACGGAAGAGGGAAGGGGCTTGGCGGAGGCGCCGCTGCAGCTTAGCCTCCTTCCCCTCTTGCAGCAGCCTTCTTCCCCACACCTCCGGTTACCATGGACGCCGGAGACCAGTAAGAACCCTGATGAAAGTTAGGCTTTTTATGTATGGAAGACACTATTTGGAGATGAAGTTTTGAAATTGATGAAGATTCCATATGCTGAATCCGCTGGTTTTTGTTTAGCAGAGAAGAAATCTATTTCGATTAGATTCTTTTTTATCTTCAAGTTTTTTTTGAGGAGATTTAAGATATGGAATTTGGGTTTTCTTGTGTTATATTCGAATTCCGCCAATGAAAAATATGCATGCCATCGGGATTACAAGAAGTGGTAAAAGAGCAATCTTGAACCCATTTGGAAGAGCATTTACAGCAGGGGTTCGTGAAGGATTCGGCTCCAAGTTTGAATCTTTGTATGTGTTTGTGTAGAGAAGTTGGATGCCTCGATGCGGGGGTTCGATATGAATCATGCGCCATCGGCGGTGGCGGTGGCGGTGGCGGCTGACGAAGGGGCATCGTCGTCGTCATCACCGAAGAGCATTCCGTCCTCCTTCCAGATGGACTTCTCTGCCCAAAGAGGCGGCGACGAGCCGGGTGGAGGAGGAGAAGCGACGGCGGTGGAGATTGGGTCGTTGAGGATGAGCGACGAAGAGGAGAACGGGCTGGGGAGGAAGAAGCTCCGACTCACCAAGGAGCAGTCCGCCTTCCTCGAGGAGAGCTTCAAGGAGCACAACACCCTCAACCCGGTGAGATCATCATCTTCACCCATATGCACAAATCCTAAATTTAAAAAAAAGCGTAAAAAATCTCTAAAAATCATCTCAAGTCACCATAAAAATCAAGACTTTTGGTGCAATATTTCATCCTCTGTAACATATTTGCAGAAACAGAAGCTTGCTCTGGCCAAGCAGCTCAACCTGCGGCCTCGACAGGTGGAAGTCTGGTTTCAGAACAGAAGAGCCAGGTACTCTTCTTCCTTCTTCATGCATGTTCGACATCTCAGCTCCTCTTCCACCGCAAAGATCGAACCTTCGTCTTCCTACACCCCATGCTTGGTTCCTTTACTCTATACAAGCTCATCACAGCTCGAGCTAATAACAATAACAGGACAAAGCTGAAGCAGACGGAGGTGGACTGCGAGTACCTAAGGCGCTGCTGCCAAACGCTGACGGAGGAGAACCGCCGCCTCCAGAAGGAGGTAGCGGAGCTGCGGGCCCTCAAGACCTCCCGCCCTTTCTACATGCACGTCCCAGCTACCACCCTCTCCATGTGCCCCGCGTGCGAGCGCGTCGCTTCCACCACCACCACCACCACCACCACCATCCCCACCGCTCCTGCTACGCCCAGCGCAGACCACCGGCCAAACTCCTTCGCCGCCCTCTTCTCGAAACCCGGAGCCCTGCAGTCGGGCTCCCGTGCTGCTCCTTCGGCGCCTCGCCTGCCGTCGCCGGCCTCCTGAGGGCTGTAGCTGGCCATTGATATTTTCCTATTGGCAAATCTTTGTGCTTGAAGGGATTTTGTGGTTTCTCTTCTTCATTTTTTCAGAGGAAGGAAAATTGATCTTAGTGACGAGCGTTGACATATTCTGCATAATCTTTACTAGATATTGGTATAGTTTAATCAGCTCCAGCTTCCTTTGGTAACTTTACGCTTTATTGTCTATGGTTATCTTATTGTTCTGTCTATATTTGGTCAGAACACATACAGACAGTCACATAGAAGTATGGACGATATAGTGAGGAGCAAGAAAGCTCTGTAGCAGAGATCAGCAAACCAATCTCATCTTCGTACTTCTGCTGCTTGCTGATCCTGAACTTAACAAACTCCACTGGTCTTCTTCCGATCCACACGGCCCCTCCGGTCTCCGTCTATCTCCTGCTGCTGCGTCGTCTCTCTGACGCTCTTCCAGTAGGCAACCACGCCCCCAGGTTTCTCCTCAGCCTTGACCTCGGCGACTATCGCCGTCCGCGCGCACCGGCAGTCCAAATCCGCCACGACCTTCCGGATGTCCGACACAAGCCGCTCGGCGAGGCTCCTGCTGAAGTCCTCCCTGATCACCACCCTGAGCACCGCCATATGTTCCGCGTCTGCCGGCATGGTGTACGCCGGGACGATCCATCCGAACCGCCTTAAGCTTTCCGACACGTCGAAGACGGTGTACCTGCTGCTGTCCCTGAGCGAGAATGCAACGAGCGGCACGCCGCCGTCGCCGGACACCATCTCGAACCTTCCGGTCGCCTGGATGCCCTCCTTCAATGCCTTTGCATTCTCCATGCAGTTCTCCATGATGTTCCTGTAACCCTGCACGTCACTTGGTACATGAGATGGTCTCCACCTTTCCACCACGCCCATCATCAACCTTCATGACATAATGGGAAAGAAAGGCGAAGAGTATGAAGACACCTCAAAGCCGAGGCGTATGAACTGGTAGTACTGTGCTATTATCTGACTGGAACCTGCAAGTAGAGAGAAGATGAAGCAATTACCATAAGCCACAACTCGCTGCACTGGAAATCTCATTCAATACCTTTAGAGAAGTTGAGAGTGAAGGTGGGTTGGTCTGAGCCAAGATAGTTGACATGGAAGATGAGTTCTTCAGGCAGATCCTCTTTGTTCCTCCACACGATCCAACCTACGCCTGCGTAAACCAATCCATATTTGTGGCCACTGACATTTATGCTCTTCACCAATGGCAACCTGAAATCCCACTCCAGATCTGGGTAGAGGAAAGGTGCCACGAATCCACCACTCGCAGCATCAACATGAATGGGGGTGCTCCATCTGCATGCCACAACCATAAAGCTTTCGTCGCACTTTGTGTGGTAGGTATACTGTGACCAGTGAGACCGAGTTCAAGTACCCGGTTTCCCTGTTCTTCTCTGTCAGGAGGTGATTTAGAAGCTTAATGTCTTCAAACTCTCCGGTGAGAGTTGAACCCAAGATGGCAGCAACACAAATGGTGTTCTCATCAACCATTTCCACCGCCGTAACAGGGTCCATCACATAGAATCCCTCCCTCAACTTCACTTCTTTTAATTCCACTTCAAAGTACTCGGCAAATTTCTCCCAGCAAACCTGAAGATAATAATCATAAACGATGATACAGTTCGTCAAGATGAGCTATAAGGAATACTTGACCTGAACATTTGCACCGGTGACGATGTTGGGTTTGTCATGAGACTTCCCCTCCGCCTTTCTTTCGTTCTGCCATTTCCTCTTGAATGCCAACCCTGCGAGCATTATAGCTTCGGAAGACCCCACAGTTGCAACTCCAACAGCAATTTCGTCTTCCCCAATTGGGGCATTGAAAAGGTGGGCTATCATATTCACGCAGCGATTCTGCAGACGATTCTACGGACGGCAAATGAAGATTCCAAAGGAGCAGATGCAATCATGCGTCTAACACCCCGATTTAATCTCTTAAAAAAATAGAACTATTAAGATTGATTTAAAGATATTATAGTATTATTATTATTATTTTTAGTTTAAATATCTATCAAATCGGATGATGCCAATTAATATCAGATTGATATCTGTAGTTAGTCTCTGTCTAAAACTCAAGAATGAATACTACTTGAATATAATCATCACCTGGAGCTCGGTGGTGACCGGGTACCCATCCATGTCGACGTAGTTCTTGTTGATGGCGGACATGATGAGGCGGTCGCACTCCGGCTCCATCCACGTCGTGACGAACGACGCCATGTTCAGCCGCGGGTTCCCGTCCAGCATCAGCTCGTCGTTTATGATCTGGTACGCCGCCTCCTTCGGTACCGACTGCTCCGGCATCTTGAACCTGTTTCTCGACCGGCACCATCCTCACTCGAACTAAAGCACCACGTAAGACAGGAGGAAGGAAGCGAGGAAGGAGCATGACATGACCTGGGGAGCGAGGCACGGATGTATCTGGAGGCGAACGTGGAGTACAGCGACTCGCCGGTGTCCACTCTGGTGGTGGTCACCACCATCTTCCTATCGCTATCGTGACCACAACGTCCCTCTCCCCCTCCTTCGTTGGTGCTCCTAATCGGGCAGGAAGCGGAGGAGATGTCGCTGTATACCTCACGGTCGTCTTTATCGACCGGTGACGAGGGTTGCTACGAGGCCGTCGGTTGGCTTTCGGGGCGGCGAGTGGAACCAAACGTGGTATGTCTCGTGGTGAGCATACGTACGACGTCGACGCGTGGATGGGGTCAGGAGCGGCGGCTGTCGAGACGTGGAGGAGAACGGACTTCTTGGATGAGATCAATATGACATGACAAGGGATAAGATAACTTCTGGAGTTCACGCAAATTGAGTGAGTTCTTTCCCCCCCCTTTTTTTTTTCTTTTTCCGGTGAATGAAATAAAAATAAAAATAATAAAAATATGATCTGATATTAAATTCATACATGAATCTAATGAACATAATTTTGTTTTGTAAAGACCTGAGTTTCTCTTTTAAAGTAATATTTTAAGAATGATTTCTATGAATTTTTTTAGGATTTATCATATGATGCATCTTATTATTAATTTTTTTATTTGATATCCTCATTTTCCTTTAATACCTAAAATACCTACCATCATTATTCTCTCGTCGCTTTTATTTCCTCATGACTGTCTTTGTCCTATAATTTTAACCTCATCACTTTTCTCTATCAGTAACAACAAATTTGTTAATCGAGTCATCGAAATAAAAAACAGAAAAGAAAAAAATTATTCATCATCAACAACACTAACATATTGGGAGGCGAAGCAGAAGGGGTGATAAAAAGATATTGCTATCATAGTCTTGGTTGCACCATGGATCATCCTCAATTTGATAATGATTATCCACGATAAGTATGTACATAGCCTCACGATGAGACACGGGTGATGAGGCCTCATAGTGAATAAAACAATGAAAAAAAATTAAAAATAGAGGCATAAAATGAAAAAAAAAATTAAAATAAAATATATCACTAAAAAAAATAAAATAATTAAAAACAACTCATATATTGATATTGAAGGGAGTCTTTAGACGAGTTCAATACCAGTATAATTATTTATACTTCTTAAGTGTGTCAAATTTAAACAATAATTCATTTGAAACTTGAGTCGATGAATATGATTTTCTACTGGATTCCATAACTTTTTTCAGAAAAAAAATATTAAACTAAAATTCAAATACAGCCTAATATCAATATATTAGAACTCAAAACAGAAAGCTAAGGTAGGAGACTAATAAGACCTCAAGAAATTATTAACATGATTATATTTGACAAAATTTGTTAATCAATGTACACATCCGATTGCTTCTCTATATGCATATAAGATTTTTATAAATTTATAAAAAAAATCAGATTGATAAATTAAGAAGTAGTTGAATACCATTTGCTAGAGCAACTTTCGACTTTGTTGCCTAATGTGGATCAAATATTTCATCACTATTTCAATTTTATATAAGTAGTGAAAGGCCTAATTCACATGATCAAATCTATCCATGTCTCATCATGAATCCTTCGTATTTAAATAATAATGATGATATGAATATTGATGATGTCAGAATCAATTTGATTTGATTTAGATTCACATGTATGTATGTATAAGAGGTCCGATATAATTGAGCTGAGTGGCTCAAGTATTTGATAAATAACTAATATACATAAAGATCAAGATCGAATGGTGCCCGACAAAGTCCCTTGGTTAATTTGAGATAGAAAATAATAGTCTTGAGTAAACAGTAATTAATCTATAATAGTGGTTTGATGATCTTTTATGATATGCCCGACAGTTTATCGCCAAGACCACAACCTTATGCATAAACGGAAGATTAAGCCTTTTTAGATAACCTCTAATGAGAGGTTAATGAAAAGATCGAAAGCAATGCTACCTTTCCAAAAGAAAGAAGGGTTGAGAGAGAGAGAGAGAGAGAGAGAGAGAGAGAGAGAGAGAGATGAATGGAAATTTGTGGGTTCCAGTAAAAGGTCTCCGGGAGAGTGTTGTAAACTGGCTTCGCCAGCATAAAGGGTGCTGCTTTGAAGCCTCCTCTATCACGCTTAGTCCTCTTTTAGGACTTTGCTCGGCTTAAAGTTGCGGAGTGTCCGAAGAACCACCGCGAGGCAAAATGGCTTTTAGCCTCTCACACCCCAGTTTGGATCCTTCGGCCGAATCATTTGATCCTTCAGACGGGTATGTTGCAATCCTTCGTCCTCAGACACACCTCCACCACACCACCAGTACGTACGATCGAACACCTCAAACCGACGTCGAATGGAATGGGGTCACACGCATCACGATGCATGGAGAACACCATCACTGGCGGTCTCATGTCCTCTTTTCTAGACCGTGCGATCACGATCCTACGGTGGACAGCGGCCAGGGCGCGCAGGTACACATTGAGAACGGAGAAAGGGAAAGCACGATGAAGTTGTGATGTGGTAGTATGCATTTATTTAGTGGCAATTCGATGCTACTTTATGAACATTTATTTCTAAGGCAAAATAAGCAACCAACTTGATCTCACTTTTGACACCTTAATCCTGCAATCATTCCCAAATGCATTATTTCTTTCCAATTTAGGTTGGTAGGAGAAAGTTATTTTAGATTCTTGGATAGTTTAGACATCAAAGTTTTCTCTTTTTTCTTTTTCTGAACCAAGTAATTCACTGAGTAGTCTTCTCACCTTAAACTAAATTGACTCAAGGTAGTGGATGTGAAGTATATAAAGGATCACATTTCTCTTAGATTTTGTCCTAATCTTAATGGGGAGAGAGAGTTTGGCTATCGTTCTTTCACAACATTAGAAAAAGGTAAAAGAAGAGAGATATCAACAAAACGATTCACGAGAAAGAGCCGCAATGCACATCTTTTCCTTTGGTTGGTCGCTTTGAATACAGTGTCTTTCTTTCCCTTTTTACCTTCTCTCTTCCGGCCGGCCGCTGATTGAGCCCTTCTTTCTTCCAAAAAGCCTCTTATTTAACTCCGGAGGAGACAGCATACGCAGGGTGAAACTGTGAGGAGAGCAGCAGCAGACTCGGTCTTGAGACATGATGGCCCTGGAAAACTATTTTCTATTCCCCTACCACTTCTCCTTGGATTGGGATCCACACACCTTTGCGGTTGGAGATCTCCATGAGCAACTCATGCCTTCGGGTAGCTGCAGCCGCGTCGCTCCTGCGCCTCTATTCTTTCTTCTTTGGTTTGTGCATGCAAACGTTGGCCTGAACCCTGCTATGTCTTTTGGTGATAGCTGTGGAGTCGCCGGTGTCATCGCAGGCCTCGACCGGTTACTTGCAGGACGCGGTGGCAAAGTGGAAGGATCCGAGCAAAAAGAGACGCCTGGCTTTCCTGCCCGTTCATGATCCGTCACCGACGACGATGACGACGACGAACGAGGCAAAAGAGCTCCAGGATCTTCTTCAACTAGTACTGCTCGAATTCTGGTGCTTACTGTAGAAATGTCACTGCCTACTAATTACTGATGTTGTCGATCACTTAGTCTTTGTCCGGCTATCTTTTTCCTCGTAGGGTTTTCGGGATACAGATTGTCAGGGACATCCCTTGCGTGATTTGAACTGCATGCTGCAAGATAATGCAGTAAATCCAGGTAAGATTTTCCATTGCTTTTGTGAGTCTCTCATCCCACCCACTCTGTCTCTCTCCTGCATCACAAATCTGAAGCTGTCTCACAAACCCACTCAACACACCAAGGACATTCTGAAGATATGTAGTACACACTGTCTTGCCACCATCGACCAGTAGAGCTTAAAGAAGGTTTGGCCACTGTGTCCATTTCATGCGCATGGCCATTCGGGGTCCACTGTCTTTTTTTTGCATGCCTCGCTTTGCCCCCACAGTGATAAAGAGTGAGGGCAGACGTGCTTTTGTTTGGTTGAAAACATGATTTGGATTTGCTCGTTCATAAGCAAATCATCTTCTTTATCAGTTCAATCCCCTTCGAACGTGCTGCTGAAGCCCAAAACTCAGGTCGCTGCGCTGCAACTACTCTCAGTACAAGAGCCACTCTCCTCTTCCTCGTCCTATGAAGAGCCACGGCACTTCAGAGAAGGAAACGGAAAGAAGCCTTGCCTCGTTGCCTCCAAAGCAAAAGAACGTGCTTTCCAAGGTAGTTCGTACGACGCCAGCCACAATGCACTTTCCCTTTTTATTCGCAGAGTCCTGATACTTGGAATCATGGTAGATTGCGAGAGGAGGCGATTCAAGAAGAGCAAGGGCAAGACCGACGTGGTGTACCCCTTCGCCGTGGTGAAGCCCGGGGGCGAAGAGGGAGACGTGACGCTGGACGACATCAACGCAAGGATTCTGATGCGCCCGAGGCGACCGGTCCGCCACCCGGTGGGGGAGTACGCCGACGGCGCCTGTGTTACGCCGGTCGGGCGGGGCCTGTCAGGCAAGGCGGTGGTAAGCCTCACGAGGATCCAAACACAAGGGAGGGGCACAATAACGATCATAAGGACAAGAGGATGATGAAGTCACTGCGGCCA
Source organism: Musa balbisiana (assembly GCA_004837865.1). NCBI lineage: Eukaryota > Viridiplantae > Streptophyta > Magnoliopsida > Zingiberales > Musaceae > Musa > Musa balbisiana. The sequence continues at coordinate 34,605,469 of CM017194.1, forward strand.
CTTGTGTCATGTGTACATGAAGGTTAACTGGTCTCGAACATGTAGTACAAACACTGCTGCCCTAATTTAAGGCTCGCATCTTCACCTCTCATGCTCTGTTTCTTGGTTTACCATATCCTGTATCTATTGTATGGTTAGTAGATATAACATGTCAGGAGACCCAAAGTCGAGAGACAGAGAGCCAGTGGCTGCAGGGAAACTGATACTGTTCGGATACATCTCACCACAGGATGTGAATCCTATTCATGAAGGGCAGTGAGCTGGTTGTGCCTCTCGCCCTTATTTGTGACTATGTTTCGTGCATGTGATACAAGTGGTGACAAAATGCAGGGAAGTAGTAGATCTACAGAACACTGTCATCCAGCAACAGCTCCTGAAGTGAACTCTGTTGGATAATTTCCCTTATAGTTCTCCACAAGCAGAAAATAAGAAAAAAACCTGACCGAATACACTGGCCCCGAACAGAGAGAACAAAAGCAGAAAAGCAATTCCAGTAACAATTGGTTTCTGAGTTACTGCTCATTTAGAAGAAAGAGATACTTCATCTTAACTCTTCAAAATCTTCCAGACTTAGTTCACTAATTTGCACAAGTGGGAGTAGACATCAAAAGCTGGATCTCGTCTTCCTCCTAGATGTTGCCAGAGACAAAGATCGACGGGGCAGTAAACGATGTGGACACATCCTCCATCATTTGATGCGCGAAAGGTGTTGGGGAAGGAATGATTAAAGGCTCCCCCACGCTGCATGTGAGCACATGCACGGCCGAGACCAAATCAGCTATGGTGGGGGGAGGGGGGAGAGGTCCTAGAGCTGCTGGTGGAGCAGATGATGATCGCTCTGTAACTGATTTGATGGGCGGAGAGAGGTCCAAGAGCTGCTGGTGGAGCAGGTGACGGTCGCTTGTTGCCGATTCGATGGACGGAGAGTAATATAAGTGGTCTTGTCCAAGTGAAGTGACTCCTCTAAAGATGAATATGTGGCTGTGTAAGTTTCCTGTTGCCTCTCTGATTTGCATATAATTCCTATATTCTTATATAAATTAACAAATCATGTAGCATATAACTCTGGTAAGATAAAAGATCAGTACCATGATAAGTTTAGAATAATTGACTGATCATGATAAGATAAGAATAGAAGAAATCTTTCTATCATAACTCTCTTTACCTTTGTATAAATACTGTTTAATTTAATGAGATAAATAATTTCTTCGCATCTTATTTTATCATAGTATCAAAGCCTTTTACCTTGGGCAAGATTTCTTGATGTTGTCTACCAATAGCAATCCAAAGTTTTTATCAAAAACATGAAAATCATAATTTTTTGATGAAGTCGAAGTTTTCGAAGAGTACAATAGCGACCCCTTAGCCTTGGGAACTTGGTAGTCATGCAACCACACAGTCGGCTTGATGAGTTCCTCGTTAGCTCTCATTGTCGATCTGCATGTTAATCTACTGTCGTCGCTGTAGCAGCAATAACCCTGAAGTGCTGTCTATCGACAAAGCAAAACCTCCTCACCGATGAAATCCTCCTGTACATGTTAACCAGCAATCAAGGACTGCCATTGTGAGTTCCTCTTAGCGAGGCGTAGTATCTGAGGAGCTTCCCTACCGAGCGCTACGATGACGCTACTCCTCCTCTATTGTGATCGGTCTCCCCACTATGGTGCCTCTAGCATTGCGCTCATCGACGAATCGCTCTCCCTTCATCCTCACCGATCGCTCTTTACCTCAATCTCCTTGTTCTTACTTAGTGACTCACTTCAGTGATGACCTAATTGCTCTATAAACAAACTTCATTCTACCTCTTCCTTCACAAGTAGAACTGCTCCTCCAGGCCACACCTTCAACCCACCGAGATATGCTCACTCGAGCACCTCCTTCAACACAGATCCCAGATCTAAGGATCTGAGACCTCTTATAGTGAAAGTTAAGAGCGCTTCCAACAGTCAAGTTTCTAGTGAACCCGACGTGAGGTCGAGTTCTTCATTGTGTTTACTCTAATGGAAGAGGTGAATACTAAACCTTAAAAACCTATCTATCATCCTGTGGTATATAGTATCTCAAGTCATCACCACACACTCTTAAACTAATTGGCTCTATTGAACAAAAATATCAACATCTAATTGAAACTAGTCATAGGTCACTCGAGAGGGACATTGAGATGACCGGATAGACTAGTATGCTGTATACTCATCCATAAGATAGAGACAACTGATCTTATAACTACCCATGTGGAGATACTAGGGATACCGCGTAGGTGTTTATTGGAGAATGAGTTTACTAATTAATTCACTCACAGAATGTTGGATGGTTGATGATACCTCATTATAAGACAATGATTTCAACGTCATAATGATATATCTAGTCCTTAGACTTGAGACACTAAGGATGTCCTATATTAGTATTCCACTCTTTGATACCAGACTTATAGACTTGGAAGTTCCAAATCTAAAACAACCAGTCATCGGGAGTGGCAACAAACCTTACAAGGGCTATTGAGTGTCGATAGAGGATTGATCACTCTCAATGTCATGAGAAGAACACCACACATATTCTTGCTTAGGTAAATCCCTAGCTATAGTCATTCAGATTGAGAGAGAAAGAGTTCTCCGAGAGAATTTGATTAAAGCGGGACTCGAGTAGAAACCGTATGAGCCTAATAGTTCCATGCCCGGTATATGGTCTCTAGGATATTAGATGGATGAAGAACTATAGATACATTGTAACTGAGGACAAATATGTCTAATAGATTAGATTCTCCTATATCGTTTGGGGACTGTGCTGTAGTAGCATAGTACGTATTATGAAGATAATAATTCATTGAGTTAGAAAAAGTTCTGGCATATATAACTCAAGTCCAGCTCGATATTGGGTTTAGAGAGTCAACACATATGATAGGTGTTGTAATGAGTAGAGATTCATATATGAAATATTCATTAGAGCCCCTATCTTATTGGATATCCAATAAGCCCTTGAATTATTCGATCTTATGGATAAGATCCAATAAGAGCCAATGAAATATTATTGGGTAGAGATTCACTAATCTAATATACTTAGATAGTTGGATAGAGATATGATACCCACTATGGTAGGATCCATTAGGGTTAAGTTGATAGAGGACCTCTATAAATATGAGGGAACCAAAGGGTCATAGGCTAGACCCTTTCAGCTACCACATCTTATTCTCTTTTCCCTCTCTCCTCCTTAGTTAACAGCCCCATATTTGAGGTATGTGGACAGCAAGAAGGGTCGACCCCTTCTTGATTGCGTGGTATATTCAGCGAGGAGATTTAAATAGCGACTTGAGAAGTATCTTCGTAGCCCCTTCCATGTCGATCACCGCTAGAGAGGAGGACAGTTAAGCTCTTTTATCATCTTTCATATATCTACATATTTTCATGGTTATATGATCTCTTTTGGTAACACACATCCCTTAACATGTATGGTTTTTCGGTTTTATGAGTTTTTACGCACCAATCTTTGCACGACGATGAAACCTTATTTTATGTGAAAAATTTTAAAATTTTATTTTTCATTTTTCCACTACACATGTGATGTCACCCCAGATTTCCCAATAGTATTATTTTATCATACATAAAATATCATCGAGTGTAAGTAGATCTTTCGAAATAAGTAGAACCCATATTGAGCAATTGTCAGATATAAAATACGCATAGCGACCAAAGGGTTTCATTAACAACCAAGTGTCAACTTCATAGAAACATTAAGTCCAATTGTTAATCAATAACAATCTAACTTATCTTGAGTTTGACTAGTACAAAAGACTGACATATATGATAATTGGATATTAATAATACTTTCTTACGTGGGATACTAACTGAAGATGTCTTTATGTAGCAGCCTCTTGGTTTCATCTATCCTCAATATCCAAGATATGTTTGTAAATTATAAAAAACTATTTATGGACTTCATCAAGCTCCAAGAACTTATGACACCGAACTTGGTTTGTTTTTGGCATCAAATGGCTTCATCAACTCTAAGTCCGACGCCTCCTTATTTTTACGATAATAAAATAAAAGTATATTATATCTACTAATATTTGTTGATGACATTATCATTATAGGCAATAATCCTATAGAGATCAACGAATTCCTCATTTAGTTTGTCGATTCTCTATTAAGGATCTAGGAACCTTATGCTACTTTTTTGGAGTGAAAGCAACATGCACATCTTCAAGACTATTTTTATTTCAAAAGAAGTACATTCAAGATCTACTATCCAAGATAAACATGCTGAATGCTAAAGAGATTGTCAATCTATTCTTTGCTACTGAATCACTCAAATTATATAATGATAGCCTTACTATGAATCTCACACAATATCAACAAGTAATTGACTCCTTACAATACTTATCTCTCACGTGTCCAGACATCTTATTTGCATTCAATAAATTATCACAATTCATGCATCGATCCTCTACTATGTATTGATATGTAGTAAAATGAGTCTTGTGATATCTTAAAGGGACTCACAATCATGGACTTCTTATTTGTAAGCACTCATCGCTTCATTATCATACCTTTGTCAATACTGATTAGGCAGGGAATATTGACGATAAAACATCTATGTCAAGTTATATTATCTTCCTTGGAGCAAATTCAATCAGTTAGAGTTTTAAAAAATAGAAGACAATTGTAAGATCTACAACTGAAGCTGAATACCGAGTCATAGCCACCACCACTGCAGAACTCAATTGGGTCACCAATTTGCTTTAGAAACTTAACATAAACTCCACATTCACTCTTACAATATATTATGACAATGTTGGTATCACCTACTTATGCACCAATCCAATGTTTCATTTATGTATGAAATACATTGCTATTAATTTTTACTTCATCAAAGATCAACTACATATTACTCACGTACATAATGCTTATCGACTAATAGGCTCTCTCACAAGCCCCTTACTCACAAAATATTCTCATTACATCGATCCAAGATTGATATGTTAGATAAAAACTTAATTACGATGACATGATAGAAGATCAAGATTATGATAAATTTAGAATATATGTCTAATCATGATAACATAAGAATCGATGAAATCTCTCTTATAACTCCATCTAAACATATATAAATATTACTCATAAGATATACAATTTCTTCGCATCTTATTTTATCACTGTCGAAGTAAAACATGCGTAATGTATATTTTGTGTTTTTCTCTATTTCAACAGAGTGTTTCCCTCAATGCTGAACTTCGATTTAAAAAAGAAATTAAGATTTTCTTTTTACAAAGGATAAATAAGTTTTCAGCTCTTGCATAAATAATGAACTCCAGGTGCTTTTATACACCATGAATTGGTGTACTGGGGAACAATATACAAAGATGTAAGAGGACCCATATGTACATAATATTCTAAACTGTATCAATGTACTAAGAACTAAAGACTGGGATCAGGAATTCTAAGTTACAAGTCCCATCTGTTGTCATCACAGTGGAATAACCTAATTTTAGCTCTCAGCAGATGCCAAGAGCTGATATATCAACAGAAACACACTCTAGTGAAAATGTCCAAACAACATTTAAGTTCTTCATGATGATAAATGTTCTTTTTTGCCTTCTTTGATATCTTTCTCAGCTAATTAAAGGTAGGTTAAGAGATCAGATAGAGATTTTTCTTTCACTCATTAACTTCACCCTCTCTTTCCAAGAGAAAATTTAACAGGTTCTCTTTCCATCTCAATCTCCCGCACTGCTGAAAACTAAGACTATTATATGAATGATAAGCATCTCTATGTGCTTGTAAATGATGACTGCTTCGGACGAATCAACTGCAACTTTTGTTTGAGACTATTAAATCAAATCAATCCATTCGAAGAAGAAGCAGAGCTGTCAGCTGCCTGCCAGGAGCTATCAAAAGCCGATGGCAAGGCATGGGAGTCATTCTGCTTCCACTTCTTTGTCTGGGGGTGGCCATGCAAGAGCGTGAGATGGCGGAATGATCAGCTTCTTGCCACTACCTGTGGTGGCAAATGTTTCCGAGTACGACGTGGAGCTGATGCGGCCACAGGTGTCAGGAAAGCTTCCTGCGGAGGTCTCTTCCTCCCCCCATCAGCTTTACTGGGTCAGAAGAATAAAAGAAGGGCCTCAAGCACGCCTCGCTTTAGCTGCCGCTAAGGCTGAAGGTTTTGATCCGTGTCCTTGACCAGGGAGGCGCGGAGGTCCATGACGACATGAGGTTGACTATACGTGCAATTATAAGAGTTAAGAAATCCTTGATAATGAGTATTATTTATAGTCAATTTCGATCCGATACATCGAATCCAGTCAATATAGATATATGTGGAAAGAATTTTTTTGGTGTTGCCAATGGATTACAATCGAAGGAGATATTTGACATCATGCAAATACTATCAATTATAAGAATTCTTAAATTATTTAACATTTTAAAAAAATTAATAATTAATTTCATCAATAAATTCCTTGATTCCTTATGTGTCTAATATGAGACTGCACAGTTGTGGTCGCCTACTTTGACTACGGCCACACGCAGCCCAATACATATGGCGACTTCTTTTGTATAGAACAATTTACCTACTCTATTAACGTATAATAATAAAGATAATTGTAATGTATATGAAAGATAGGATAGCTGAGCATCTGCATGCATGATATTAAAATGTGAGCATCAGTGAGCTGCCGTTGAATAAAGTTTGTTGACCGTTGGATTGGTATTTAGCAGCCATCGCCGGCGCTTAGGTCAACCAATCACAGTCGAGCGTCGCCTTCGGTCGGCCACTGATTAGTTTAGTTAAGGTTGGACTTGAACACAGCGCGGACGGCTGAAAACACGTCAGACTGTTCCTCGAGGGCTGCTTTACTGTTGAATTCACGCAATAAAAAGCCATCTTCAAGCAGGAAGCGTACATCTTTCTTTCCATTAGCAGATGTCTCCCAAGATCTGCTATCTGGATAAATTGGACTTCTGACGCATTCAGAGTCCAAATACCCAGCTGGAGATGGTGGGGGGGGGGGGTCAACAGAGGAGGTTTTATCGTCTTCCTCATGATATGAAACAAAGCAAGTGATTCAGGAGCTTTAAGAATTCTTCATCTGCTTTACGACATGCACTCCTGAAACCACTGGATGCTTCTGCTGTATAAAGAAGAACCATACCCAACTACCAGCTTCTGCTTTGACCATTATTTCTCTTACCCAGGTTTTGGTTTCATCACTGCATCCGTAACCATGGATGACATTGAAGTCAGTCTCGTGCTTCTGATTTGTCCTTCGTTGTACAAATTCAGTTGATGACACTAAGCTGTCTTCTAGATGATGCGTGGATACAGAAGAGAAGCTTTAGGGCAAAAAGACATGTCAAATTGGTGGTCAATTCACATCCACGTATACTCGTATCAAATGCCATGACTAACTACGGCTGACAGCAAAAACTCAGTTGATTCTGCGAGTAGAGGGTGGTAGTTAAGGCCCTAACTTATTCCACACGCAATTTGTTCTCGAATGAGTGTGGAATTCCAAATGGCTGTTGGCTTCTATAGCATTTCATAGCAGTCGTGATCTGAAATGGTCATGTTCCCACGGGAGCAAAGCGGTTTATGCTAGCATCTGGTGACGGTCGTGATTTGCTGCTGCTTCCCTATGAAACAGGTGAGTTTCTTTCAAGGGAAAAGGGACGAGGAGATGATTACCTACTCCCACTGTCATGCTGCTGCAATAATACTCCTACATCCTGCAAAAAGACCATAGCAAACAAACACCCAGTTCTGTGAGCAATTTGGTTTTGCCACTTGCTCCAAAACCTCTTTGTCTACACTCACAAGCCTTAATTCGGTACATATTCCTACGAAGCATGTCCTTGTTGGCACATGTCATTGCTGCAAGACGAGAGGGAAGGCCAGCGCAAGAGACCCAATTGTTTATCTCCTTTTCAATGTCCGCATCGGATGGATAAAAACAAAAGACGAAAAAATAGCGTGGAGAGTTCACCTGTCCCACCGGAGAAACAAGGAACAGGTAATCCACACCACTTCTGTCATGCCAAACAGTGGGATTGAGCTCCATGGAACGGGGGTGATGTGAGGAGAACCGTGTTCCTTGTCTCGCGAGACGCAGGAGGAACTGCATGCACCTCGATGAACGCATGCTTGCATAATGTATTCTATTCTATGTCCGTGTCAGATGGCACCCTTTGTCCATGTGTCAAAACTTAAATGCAGGAAACTAACAGCAGCTGCTGACAGCCGATCAAATTACCAATTCGCCGTTGCAATGTAAGTTGCAATCTCTATCTCCCATCCTCACAGATTTGTGTGGCAGCAGCAGCAGCTGATAGCTTGAGATGACAGTCGAACAAATTCCAATTCGCTGTTGCAATGTGAATTGCAATCTCCATCTCATCATCGTCACAAATTTGCGTGGCAGCAGCAGCAGCAGCAGCGAGAGGCGAAAGGACAAGTGAGAGCAATAGATCCGCACGAATCCGACGACTGGGATTTGACGTCTTGTACCAGTGTCTCGTGAACCACCAAACGAGAACCACAGGAACACACGGCACATCCATTTAACCACGTGTGCAAAAAAGAATGGCTGCGGACGGCATTTCTTATCCCTTGCCCAAGAAAGAAGCGCGGGCATCTTCCATGAGCTACACGTTATGTGGTACACCATCACACGACAAGTGTAGGAATTGGAGGACGTAATATTTGTATTTCAAAATCGACGTATCCTCATCAATCATTTTGGCGTCTGATTATGATTGACAATGAATAAGATACGCTGGGCCAGACAAACACATATACTCAATAAAATTTAACCAATTATTACATCTGATCGATCTCGATTGTGGTTAAAAAATATCTGTCAACGAGTATTAGCACGATTCGATCTTATCCCGAAAGCATAAGATCGTCAGGGTGATTCTCATGATTGTTAAGGTAAAGAATTCAACACCGAGGATGAGTTAATCAAAGTGGTTCTAATGTAATATAAGAAAATTTGAAGTTGTTTTGGGACTAGATTAGGGTAGGCTTCGATTTCCTCCGGAGTTTTGTACCAAAGGTTGAAGTCGGAGAGATATCTCACCTCTTCGATGGTAAAATTAATTTTACGAAATAGTAAAAATAGCGAGAGTTTTTGAGTCTAGGGTCTAGTCGCTCTTCGAACATCGAGCACTGATTTTTATATCTAAAAAGTTTAAGGGATATCATAGTTGATGGGTAACTGATTCGTATATCCTACATTCTATGACTCATTTTATGTGGACGATTGATTCGTATAACCCTTTGTGGTATATCATTAGCAAAGGATGATAGAAGGGGTATTACCTGTCAGCTATGATAAGTTGACCAGGTTGAATCAGATGACTCTTTGCAAGCTCTCGCCTGCAGGGATAGACTAAGGGGAGGCACATATCAGTCCGATCACCTAAGGACCACTGTCCTTGGTGGTTGGCTTGTACTGCTTTCTGTGGGTTACTATCCACGGTGGTCGATAAGTTGTTGCCCTAGTATTAATCGTGAGGGATGACCTGGATCTCATGTCTTCTACGTTAGCTCCTCGATAGCGATTAATTGACAAGTTGTGACTGGCACCAGACTGTTCTCTCACTAATGTAAACAGGCACAAAACAAATGCAAAGTTTTCATTTCTTCCCTTTCTAAATGACAAGAAATCGGTCATATTAGATTTCCTCCCCGATTACGAGGACGATGAACATAATCTAAATCCAAAATTTTGTCCTCGGCCAACTGGTGACGAGGACAAAGCCGTAGAATCTCATCATTCTTACGTCCTCGCTGCCGTATGAACAACCAGATAAGGTGTCCGGAGGAGGTAAGATTGAGACGGCGATGGCTACTGCGTCGGGACGATTCAAATTAAGCATCGGCGATGACTACATCTTGTAACATTTGTCAAGATGTCATAAGGTCAGAGAGTATCTGTAGAAACAGGGTACCTTGAGAAAGTTGAAGCTACATGGTTTTCTTGCTTGCCATCTCAGACATCAGCTTCCCTTATACTTGTAGTATGTTGCCAATCCAAAGTCATGTCAGCATGATTGCTTTACTGGGGGCGATCCACCACACAAAACCAGAAGCAGAGAGGAAGCCCTGCAAGTACAGGTTCAAACGTGCACCAATATAAAAAAAAAAGAAAGGAAGAGGAAGAAGGAGAGCCCCCAAACGCATACCATTCCAACAGCTTTCGGAGGTTTCCCTAAGAACTTCCAGACCATTGACCAAATCAAGGGATAGTTCTGTCATTTCACGTCATCGATAATAGCCAGCACAGCTCTTTATAATGATACCAAGAGATCCAATGCGGGGATAGGACTGAACTTTCTCTTCTTCTGCTTCTTCCTTCTTCCCTCTCCACATCACGTTCATCTCCTTCATCACGATCCAGCTGAAATCCGTTCACCAAGATGCCCGATAACTCGTGGATGTCTTTCTTCTCAAGCTGCTGCGGGAAGGGCAGCGACAGCTCCGCAACGCTGCCCGGGAAGGCACAGTGCAGTTCAGGTTCCCCGGGGGGGTTGTCGTCCTCCGACACAAGCAACTCGTTCTCGCAGGAGGACCTGTCGTTGACGCTCGCGGGGTCGAACCTGCACGCCTTCACCATCGCGGAGCTGAGAGCCGTCACCAGGAACTTCTCCATGACCAACTTCATCGGATCGGGCGGGTTCGGCCCGGTCTACAAGGGATACATAGACGACAAGCTGCGGCCGGGGCTCAAGGCGCAGCAGGTGGCGGTGAAGTCCCTGGACTTGGACGGCCAGCAGGGCCACAGGGAGTGGCTGGTGAGAGAACAAGCGCCATGGCTTTTGGCCCTCTTTAGTTACACAATTTAGCTCAAGGGTTGATTGGGTTTTTCCGAGGTTCCTCTGTCCCTAACCCTCTTCTTCCCGCTGCTGTTGCGGTTGCAGGCGGAGGTGATCTTTCTTGGGCAATTACGGCACCCTCATCTCGTTAAACTGATCGGGTACTGCTGCGAAGACGAACACAGGATGCTCGTTTACGAGTTTGTGCCTCGAGGAAGCTTGGAAAACCATCTCTTCAAGAGTAAGTCCAATTTGGTATTAGCACGAATATTAGATGTTTCTTTCCCTTTCTTTCGTGTTTTTTAATTGCTAGATTAGTCAACTAATAAGTAGTCATCAGAGGGCAGTACGTGTGAGGTTGGCTTTTGAGATGAGTTGCAGGTAGATTATCACTCTAACCAAAGCTTATCCGTATCTCATGCAATTAACGCCCCCCTAATCCCCTCATATTATATATATAATACGTCACGAGCACTACGGTTTCTTACTTTATTGCCACCTTATTAAATACATATATAGTGAATCACTGATCTGATGTCACATCAGTCATGACCGAAGTACTTCGGGACGCATAGTGACTCATAAATCTAACCAAACAAATGTTTTCTTGCTACGGTGGTCTTGTAGACAAATGCAAATTTTGCAAGCAATATGAAATTAGTTTCTTAGGATGAGCATCGACTCTGTCACCGTTTTCGTGCTTGACACTCTTCGCTTGGAGCCATCTGGAATGGTTCTTCCATTGACTTGCAACGCTTTTGACTTTTCTAAACCCAGTTCAGATGATGAAGCGAGTGAAAGACTAAGCTGTGTCTGGTCTGCATATGGGCAGGGTTGGTTGCTTCGTTGGCGTGGTCAACACGGTTAAAGATAGCAGTTGGAGCCGCCAAGGGGTTGGCCTTCCTCCATGGAGCGGAGAAGCCGGTCATCTACCGCGATTTCAAAGCGTCAAACATACTGATCGACACCGTAAGTTTCTTCTCCCATCTACCTTGTATCAGTATGCATTTGAGTCAGTCCGTTGACCACACTCACACGCAGCACAGTCAACTTACCAGCAAAGGTACTTTGACGTTGTAGATGAGACCGGCAACCTCTCTAAGTCTGGTCACACTTGATGTTGGAAGTAGAACTACGGTTTGCTTGTGTGAAGCGAATGAGAATGATGAGTTCGCCACTGCTACTATGACCGTTGACTACGGCCTTCCCCTCTGATCTCATGTCCTTCCTCGGTTGCATTGTCACTTGCAAGCTTGCTTCGTTTGGTTGTTCATGAGCTTGACGGAAGTGTTTTCTTCGACCCACAGGATCACACGGCGAAGCTGGCGGATTTTGGGCTCGCAAAGGATGGTCCCCAAGGGGACAATACTCACGTGACCACACGTGTCATGGGAACCCATGGGTACGCGGCGCCCGAGTACGTGTTGACCGGTAAGACTTACTCCGTTTCCAATTCGGTGTCTGAAGGTCGAATGGCACGATGGCAGCTGACTCACCGGCGATTCCATCCAACGCAGGTCATCTCACGGCGAAGAGCGACGTGTACAGCTTCGGGGTGGTGTTGCTGGAACTGCTTGCAGGGAGACGATGCGTCGACAAGAACCGACCCAACAGGCAGAAGAACCTCGTCGACTGGGCTCGGCCTTACCTCACCAACGCCGACAAGCTCCGGCGAGTCATGGACCCCGGCCTCGACGGACTCTACTCCACCAAAGGAGCCCAGAAGGCCGCGGCGATTGCCTACAAATGCTTGAGCCACAACCCCAAGTCGAGGCCGGAGATGAGAACCGTAGTGGAGATGTTGGAGCCGCTTCTCAACCTCAACGACGTCCCCTTCGGCGGTGCCTTCGTGTACGTCGCTCCAAAGGAGGAGGAGGAGAAGGAGAAGGAGAAGGAGAAGGTGGAGATCCAAGAGAAGAATCACAACAATCACGACGAGAGACACAAGCAACGATTCCCCAACTCAGTGATCCATTCCGAGGTGACCCTGCACAAAGATGGCAAGAGTTTGTACAGGAACTCCCACTTCCGGAAATCGCAGAGGCAGAACCAGGAACGTGGAGCATGAGCTGACACATACAACGGTAGTGCAATCATACTGTACATATTCTACAGTGAACAGATACCACATTGTGTTTGTTTGTGGAGTTATTTCTTCAAATAATGTGAAATTTGAAGGAGGTTTTGATTTGGATTCTTCCTTTTTTTTCTTTTTCTTTTGTGATGATTATTGTTCAGTACGTATACTCGAGAACTAATCATCCATCAGCTTGCAAATTGAACAACTCATGTTGAGCATTTTGTCTCTTTTGCTCAGAAGAAGAACAAAAAAACAAGTTCGACAAGACAGTATAAAATCATTAGAATCCTAAGGCAGCAGGAGAGCAGATATATGGTTGTGGTTTTATTTCCTTGTTCTACAGTCGGTTCACGTTGTTGGATTATGGGATTTACCATTACCAAATCAAAATCTTTATCATGTGTTTGTCACTCTTTTATTTTATCATATATTTAATTAAAGGTATTTATGTGATAGTTGTTCTTCTTTCGTACTTACGTCATACACTAAGATTTTTCGTTCAAATGTCAAATCTAAGTCGATGTAGGAATCAATTGGTCACGAGAAAAGTGTGAGGAGGAAGACAGTGGCAGGTGGAGATACTAGCGTTTGCTGTCTCTGCCCACGTTTTCATCGATATATATAGAGACTTGCCAAAACTCCTGTACCGCGGAGCTTGCGTCAAATTCCAACCTCAGGAACGAGGACCTGTGGTCGCTATCTTAGGTGGAGGAAGGATGATGAAGAGAGCAATGCAGTTCCCATGGCAGATTTGAACCACTGCAGACCAGAATTAGACTTGAGAAAGGTGTGTCAGCGTCACGCATGGCCTGCCCCACATATATTTACTGCATCACGTCCTTGGTGGGAATTGCCTTCGATTGGTGGTCAGTCTATAGAAATATGATTTGTAGGTGTCACCCATTCAATGGTGTTCTGCCTTATTTGGTAGTACGATCACGTCAAATGAAAGCTCACGTTTCTCTTACCGCATGGTGAGAGAGAGAGAGAGAGTCAAGGAACTTACTTGTTTACTGAGACGATCATAAAGGGCCGTTAAATGAACAGTGACGAGTTGTAGACCTCCAACTTATCTCATCCTACTTATCCTTTTCCCTCGATGATTTCCGAGGCATGAAAAAGGAGTTTCATATAATTCTTATTATCTTATCCTTTTCCCTCGATGATTTCCGAGGCATGAAAAAGGAGTTTCATATAATTCTTATTATCTTAAGTCCATGCACAATAAGGTTTGATTAGATATCTAACTGCTCTTGTTTTTTTAGCGTGGACTTTGTACCCTAGAGAGACATCTTGTTCTTGAGTTGTCTCGATGATTATTCAATTTCTCATATATTTGTTGTTGATTTTGTTTATTATTAAGCTCGTATGTGTAATTATTCGGTTTCTCCTAACTCTAAAATTATTATTCAAAATAACTTTTAAATCTAGCAAGAGATGGAGCCTAAAATCAAGTGGATGACAAACTTAATTTTTAATGATAAGACAAAGTATTTTTATTGTTGTATAAAAAATTAGATGTCAAACTGGAGAACTGATTGATATGTTAAAAAATGAACTTCACACTACGGATTTAAATATTACGTCGAAAAATTGAATATCGTAAAAAAATCGACATGCTAAAGAATTAAGCAATATAACGAAATATAGGGTGACATATCGAAGTATCAGATGAAATGTTAGAAGATCAGATGACACAATGAACTCTTAATATTGACAACATGCCAAAAGCTTCGAAGATGTGCTAGATGAGTTATTGATTTTTTTAAATCATAAGCAAGGTGATCTATGGGCCAACTTAAAGTTAAAGCTTACAATAGCCTTTGGGCTTAGGTCTAATTTAGAATTAGACCCATTAGAAGGTCGAGCAAGTGGCCTAGTAATAACTTGGGTAGTGGTACACTAAGCCCAAGAAATGATATTGCTTGAGTCAACCAATACCATTGTTTCGTGTTATCAACGATGACGATAGTGGTATCGCCTAAGTTGGTGATAGTATCGCTCAAAATTAAAAACTTATGATGCTAGTATCATCCATAGTACTATCTCATATCTTGAAATTTTTGAAGATTTAAAATTTTTTTACTTTATTTTTTAAGTCTTTTGGGGCCTATAAATATCCTATTTATGCTTATTTAATGGAGCATCCATTTATGCTTATTTGAGTATAGTTTTGAGTCTCCTTCTCTTGAGTTTTGAGGTAAACTAAATTATAATAGATAAGAGATCTTTTATAAAAAGTGAGTGTGAAGATTATCTCCTGAGCTTGAAAAAGGAGAAGGTTATAATAATAATTGTAGATATTCATCAATTGAAAAAAAGATCAGTTGTGAAAGCTAATGACCTTAAGGGAAGATGAAGCAGGAGTAGATATAAATCGGAATGATCGAACCTCAATAAATTGATTTGCATTCTTTTGTGACTTTTATTTATGATTGTTTATTTATTAACATCCACTTTATTCACAACTCTTATCGGCACTCAATATTGATATATCATATTTTCGACATGTGTTTTGCTATAGCATTAATTCAAACCCTCCTTTTAGTATCAATAAGATCATAATATAATCCACTCGCATGGATATCAACTCAATATAAAATCTCGAAATAATGCTTTACACATATTATAGAATATTCTTCTGGGTGAAACCCATCAAGTTGAGTTATTGTTTATTGGAAACTATTATTTTTCATCCTAGGATTAACTAAAGTATTAGAAAGATCTCATAAAAAAAAATCTCATTGGAATTTGATTTTCATGTAAATCATTCATCAACCAAACACTCGATCCTTTCATTCAACCACATCGAATTTCGTATGTAAACAAGTCCAAATTGAGTTGGAGTAATATGAACTTCATGGGTATCCATCTAATCAGAATTAATTCATTTCTTATAAATGCAAAAAAAAAAAGAATCTAATTACATAAAAGAAATTCTTCATGGAGAAATTAAAGAAAGATCTTTAGGTGATTTACGATTCTTAAAAGTGGATTTGGAGTTAGAATCATCGCTCCAAGGCAAATAAATTCAATAATAGCATCTCCATCAACCAAACAAAGTATTACAAAACGCCTAATCAATAAGTTCGGAATAGAAAACTACAAGTCAATTAGAATAACCATTAGCATATTAAGAGGCAACAAACAGCAAATGGCTTCTGACTCATACGAGAAGGCCATCACCAGAAGCTAAGCAATATTAAGGAATGATCAAAAGTTTTCCTTATCATACTATTAAGCTAGATATGACGTTTAGAGCATGCTTGGGAGCTAAGTATCAATCGAACCTATGCATAAGAGAACACCATGATGTACTTACAACATATTGTTAGATAGATACCTTGAAGCTACCACATCAGTAAAGACTGTAGCGTCCTCTGTGGATATTTTGACCTAGTAATATATATCGATGTTGACTCTATTGGATGTAACGTAGATCACAAAACCACAAATGAAATATGCTAATTAATTTCTTTGTCATGTCTCTTATCTTTTCGGTCATCCAACAAGCAAAGATGTGTGCTGACTTGTTACACGAACTCTGAAAGGATGACGCTATGGCGTTGAGGCTTAAGAGGGACATGGCGGAGGAAGGAGTAAGAAGGACAACACGAGACATATATTAGAATAAATAAATAACATATTAAAAGATGTATTGGATAAGTTATTGATTTTTTAAAATCATGATCAAGTTAATTCATGGGCTAATTTACATTATTAGCGAGCTAAATTAGAGCCTAAGCTTGTGGTAATAATTGGACTTAAGTTTGGGTCACAATTGAGTCCATACCAAGCATGCGGCGTCGCGATTGCTTAGGTAATGATATCACTAGGTTTAAACGATGGTATCGTCTAAGTTAATCGATAATACTATTTTGTGTTACTAATAACGATAGTAATACCATCTAGGATGATGGTAGTATCATCTAAAATTTAAAAATTACGATGATGATGACATTAATGTCTAGAATAGTAACATCAAAAGTTACGACAATAATACCATCTAACACCAACGATAGTACCATTCGTATTCTAAAATTTTTAAAGATTTATAATTTTGAGTCCATTTTTGAAGTTTTTGGGATATATAAATATCTCACCTCAGGTTTGATCAATGAAGCATCTATTTACAAGCTCATGAAGCGTTGAAACTCTCATTTTGAGCATAGACTTAGTCTCATCCTTTTGTATTTTGAGATCATATTAAATTATAGAATACGAGAGATTCTTTATATAAAAAAAGTAAGTATAGAGGTTATCTCCCAAGCTTAAAAAAGAAAAAAAATTATAATAATGATAGTTGATCATTGTCCTTTGAAAAGAAGATTAGTAGTGAAGACTAATAGCCTCGAGGGAAGAAAAATCGAAAGTGGATATAGATTGGAAAAACCGAACGCTATAAATCAGTTTATGTTCTTTCTTGCTTGTGACTTTTATTTGTAATTGCTTACTTATTATCATCTACTTTACTTGCAATCCTTATTAACACTTAATATTTGATAGATCGTATTTCCAACATATGTTTTTCTTGATCAAGCTTTAAAGTCATTTAAAATTTACTATAATACTAATTCAACTCCCCTCACTCTGTCATTAAGATCCTAACATAATTCAATTACATCGACATTAGCTCAATATGCAATCTAGAAAAAAATATTTTATCATGCTTTGCCCATATTATAGAATATTCTTCTTCATTAAACCCATTATATTATAATACTTCATTAAACCCACTATATTATAATAATTGATGTCGATTACCGGAAACTATCATTTTTCATCTTGGGATTAATGTGAGTGCGAAAGAAATCTCATTGGAAATCCTATCCAATCTCGATCAGTAAACAATTGATCCTCTCATTCAGCCACATCAAACTTTAGATGGACTTGAACTAGAATTGAGTTAGAGTAATGTAAATTTCACCGATATCCACCTAATTAGAATCAATTCATTTGCTGCAAATGTAAGAAATCCAATTCATCAAGTGAAGACTCAATCCTCTTGTTCAGATATATCAGACTTTCTATGTGGATGGACTCTGAACCGTGTTGGAGCAATATGAACTTCATCAATATCCATCTAACCAAAATCAATTCGCAAACAAGTACAAGAAATCCAATTACATAAAATATGAGTATTTTGAAGAAATTAAAGGAAAATCTTTAGGTGAATTATGATTCTTAAATTCGATTTGGAGTTATAATCTTCTATAGTGTAATCCTTGAAAAATGATAAAACCAATGATATTATTGTTTTTAATTGACAACTACGAATTATTGAATTATGTATATATGTATATAAGGTTATAAGACAAATGTATTTTTTCTTAGGAAAAGTTAAATGCCACATTGTTTAGAAAATGCAAAAACGACAACATGCTGCGAAGTTCTCCAAGTGGGGGAGTTGAAATGTTTTCTTCTTCTTAAGCTCCAAGGCAAATAAATTCAATAATAGCATCTCCATCAACCAAACAAAGTATTACAAAATGCCTAATCAATAAGTTAGGAATAGAAAACTACAAGTCAATTAGAATAACCATTAGCATATTAAGAGGCAACAAACAGCAAATGGCTTCTGACTCATATGAGAAGGCCATCACCAGAAGCCATGCAATATTAAGGAATGATCAAAAGCTTTCCTTATCATACTATTAAACTATATATGACGTTGAGAGCTTGCTTGGGAGCTAAACATCAATCGAATCTATCTATACGATGACACATGATGTACTTACATCATATTGTTAGATACCTCGAAGCTACCACATCCGTAAGGACTGTAGCATCATCCTCTCTGCATATTTTGACCTGGTAATATACATCGATGTTGACTCCTGTTGGATATAACGTAGATGAGAAAACCTCAAGTAAAGATGTGTGCCGACTATGATACGAGCTTAGGCATTGTGCCGAGTGCTGATGCGTGCTAAAAGGACGACACCATGGCCTCGTCGAGGTTTGAGAGTGAGATATTGCGGGAGGTGGAAGACATGCAGGAGGAAGGAGTAAGAAGGAAGCTTAACTCTATGACGATGTTTGATGGTGACTCCAATGTTCGATTCAAACGGCTATTATACTCTACCGAATAATCAATGGGTTATATTCAAATTCAATTTAGCGAGCACCCAAGTTTATTTTCTTAATTAATTTTAATTTAAAATCATGATTATTTTAACATGTTAGCGATGACTAATATCGAAATTTGTCTAAAGCACCATGTCGAGTACATATTAATTGATATTGAAGTATAATTTTGACACTAATAATAATAATAATTAATTTAGTTATTTTAGATGTATAATTTTTATTTTTAGTAATATAACTTAACTTACACATGAGTTAATAATATTATATATATATATTTTTTAAAAAATTATTTATACCTAATATAATTTTTAAAAATTAATATTTATTCGAGTGGTTTTTTTATTTTTGAAACAATTAAAATGGGAAAAAAATGTCACCGACGGCGATGTCGGAGGGGGTTTGACCACGAGCGCTGGGGCGGGCGGCACGTGCCGGCCGAGGGGGTCGGCGTGGAAGACGGAGCACGTAACTGTGGCTACACGACAACCTCCACGTGTGCGGACTCCCGTCGCTTGCTTCCGACGCGTGCTCACTTCTCATGGCTCGTGGTAAACGCCGTCGCCCGTGCCACCATCCGTCCCCGTTAACCTTCCCTTTGACCGATATACCCTTCCTAAACCAACTGTCATCGCACGGGCTTATCCAACCATGCTGTTGATATGATCGTGTTAGGCAAATGCCAGATATTGTAGATATCCAATCATGTTCCTAAATTTTTATTCCAAGAAAAAGTCAACATCGGGACCCCACATAGTTGACAAAGTGTCACATCTGACTCCTTCATTTTCTTCCACGATAAAAATATTATGATATGATTTTTTTTTCAACAAATATTAAGAAAACAGTCGAATAGATCCCACCGTTGACCCTTCCAGAAAGAGGAAAATTGGCTAAAATACTCTTAACAGATATCTATTTATTTAGTTATGATAAATGAGCGAACCACCTTAAATGATCTGTTAAGGTGTTTACCGGTTAAACTAATTAATATTTAAAAAATTATAGATTTAGTTTTATTATTTATAATATATATATATATATATATATTCGTGCTGTACTAATTCCTAATTAAGGCGAAGAAGAGGTAACGACGCAACCTTATTATTGCATTTGAAGGGTAAGTCGGTCATTTTACCGATCGATTACCAGTGGCGTTGAACAGTGCTTATCACGGATACCCGCGCGTGACAGATTCTTCTTCTCAGGCACAAGAAATCGACCGTCATCCCCGCCTCTTTTGACTCCTCGCTTATTTCTTTCCTCCTTTCTGCGTCCGTCCTCCTGCGAACCGGGGTCTCTTTGATCTCTCTATATTTAGGCCTCCCATTTCGCCCATCTCCCGATCCCAACCCCGCTGCCTCCTTCCCCACCGAAACCCTTATTTCTCCGCCCAATTCTCGCTGGAATTTGGCTTCCCGATCTCCAATTCGGCGCATAGAAAGGCGGAAAGGCAGGGTTTTGGAAAACAGGTACCTTTTTTGATCCAAAGGCTCCATGTCCGTGCCGACGATCGCCCTCTACGCGAGCCCTCCCACCGGCGTCTGCTCGACCGCCCACCACTCCTGCCAGATCGCCGTCTCCCATGGCTCCTCCGATTTCGACCTCAATCCCCGGGCCTCCGCCTCCTCCGCCTCCGCTCCCTCTTCCTCCTCCTCCGCTGTCTCCCAGAAGTCGATCGTCGGTGGCCTGTCCCTCATCTTCTCGTCCCCCGCCGCTGCCGCTGCCACGCGCCACGTCTCATCTTCGTGCTTCGCTGGCGGTGACGAGATTGGCTCTTTCCGGCATGATAGGTCGGACGAGCTCGGAAGCTCCTATTCCTATTCGTCATCGCCCTTCAAGTGCCGAGAACACAGCCCCGTCTCGGTGTTCCAGGGCCCGGTGTCGTGCAGCGGGAGCGGCTCTTCCAAAAGCCCGCCTTCGGTGAGAACTTCACGGGAGTGGAGGGGAGGTGATTGGAGGACTGGAAAAGATCGGCTCTTTAAGGGGTTCATTCGGAACGCGCTCAATCCATGCCTGGATTATAATCCCGCGAGCTTGCCTAAGCCGAGCGGCAGCACATTCTGTGACGAAGTGTTTCCTTTTGGTTTGGATGAGAGTTTGATCGACATGGCGCCTGCCTGTCAGCCGCACTCCAAAGAATTGCTCGTCGGGGCTCAGTCAAGGCACAACATTTTTTATGAGGACATCGTTGTCAAGGCTTTTCATGAAGCCGAAAAGGCTCACAGGGGGCAGGTGACTATAAATTTTCTAGCTTCAGTGAATTGAATTGTCACAACAATAATCCTGATATGTGAGTTTTCTGAGTATAAATTTGATATAAGTTTTCGGTTGATCTGAATCTTCTTCTTCTTTATGGTAGATGAGGGCAAGTGGAGATCCTTATCTTCAGCACTGTGTCGAGACGGCAGTATTGTTGGCGAAGGTCGGAGCCAATGCTACTGTAGTTGCTGCAGGGCTTCTACACGATACATTAGATGATTCTTTCTTTGATTATGATCATATTTTTCATATGTTTGGAGCTGGAGTTGCTGATCTAGTTGAAGGGGTATGTTCTTTCTCCTACATTTAGATGACGCTTACCATCTATAATATTTGTTTGCTTATGAAGCTATTTTTAGTTGTAGGCGTATTCTTTTATGTGCCAAATCATCATTATACAAGTCAGGTTGAATTGTTCTTATACATTTACTTATTTGTGATGGTGATATCTTTGTTTAATCTGTCATTCAATATCTTCATTAGTCAAATGCTACTAGAAGTTTATATAAAAAACTTTGCTATGTCAATCTGCTGGCCTTGCAGTCCTTCCTGCTTAACTCTATGATGCAGTGTTGATATGTTTGGAAAAAGAATTTTCAACGGTATCTTGATTATTAGTCTAGTTATTTGATAGTTAGTCAGTAAAGTTTATTAATGCAGCATAAGCATCGCAATTAACCTAGCTCTCATATTTTTTGTTATTGCAAATATAAGTTAGGTTGAAGTTTGTATGATCTTGTATTGCATTCTATATGAATGTGGTGAGATATTGAAAAAAATTCGACTCCAATCAGAGAGTCAATTGTTCATATACATACTGTTGTTGTAGATGAAAAGGATGGCTCAAGTATTAAAAGAGAGGTGAAATTAATACCATATACTGATTATCCATGTATATAGATGTAAAGTGATAAATTGGGGGAAACAAAATGATATGCTGCGGTCATGTTTGTATATTCATAGAACACTGCATCAATAATTTTTTCATCAAAATATGTTAGCTTGTTGATGACAAAGTGAATCATGAGATGGCTTGTACAAGTTGCAACAGAAGGCTAGATAATAAGTGACTTCTTCTATTCTTGCAGGTCTCTAAATTAAGCCACTTGAGCAAGCTTGCTCGTGATAGTAACACTGCTAGCAGAACTGTTGAGGCAGATCGTTTGCACACGATGTTTCTTGCAATGGCAGATGCTAGGGCAGTGCTTGTAAAGCTAGCAGACAGACTTCATAACATGATGACTTTGGAGGCATTACCCATGGTCAAACAACAGAGATTTGCAAAGGAGACCCTGGAGATCTTTTCTCCCCTGGCTAGTAGATTAGGAATCTCAACTTGGAAGGAACAGTTGGAGAACTTGTGCTTCAAACATCTTTATCCAGAACAGCACAAAGATTTGTCTTTGCAGCTTCTAAAATCCTTTGATGAAGCACTGGTTGCTTCTGCCATACAGAAATTAGGAAAAGCTCTGACAGATGAAGGTGTTTCCTATCATTTCCTGTCTGGGAGGCATAAAAGCTTGTACAGCATTTACTCCAAAATGTTAAAGTATGCCATTCAAATCTCTACTTATCATTCTTTTACAAATAGATTTAGGCATCTACAAAAATTTTGTTGATGTACCAATAGTTTTATGCAACCTCTACATTTAAACATGGATCAAATCTAACTTACTTAGTATTGCATATTTCCAGGAAGAAGTTAAACATGGATCAAATCCACGACATCCATGGTTTACGTTTAATAGTTGAGAACGAGGAAGATTGTTATAGAGCACTGGACATTGTTCATCGATTATGGCCCGAAGTTATTGGAAGATTTAAGGACTACATTACTCATCCCAAATTTAATGGGTAAGTTACTGATGATAATCAGCTAGTCAGTAATCTTGGTATCTTAACTTGATGCTATGCGATACTTCCAGGTATCAGTCGTTGCACAGTGTTGTGCTGAGTGAAGGGATGCTTCCTCTGGAGGTCCAAATTCGAACAAAAGAAATGCATTTGCAGGCCGAATATGGGTTTGCTGCCCATTGGAGGTATAAAGAAGGAAACAGTAGGCACTCCACATTTGTACTTCAAATGGTGGAATGGGCGAGATGGGTCTTGACTTGGCAATGCGAGACAATGAATAATGAACAGTGCAGAACGTCTGGGGACGCAAACTTGATCAGGCCACCATGCCCGTTTCCTTCTCATGCCAATGACTGCCCTTATTCCTACACCCAGCAGTGTGGCCATGATGGACCCATTTATGTCATAATGCTGGAAAACGATAAGGTGAGTTTCTCCTTTGGTTCCATCTCCCAAACCAACAGCTTGTTGATAACTAAGCCGGTGTTTATGCATGATTCCAGATGTCAGTGCAGGAGTTCCCCATGGAGTCCACCGTTTTCGACTTGATGGAAAGTGTCAAAGAAGGTAGCTCAAGTGTATCCCCTTTCAGATTCCCTGTAAAGTTAGATTTAAGGCCGAGACTGAACCATGAGCCGGTGAGCGACCCGAGTCAAAAGCTCAAGATGGGGGATGTAGTGGAGCTGATGCCGGCCCTCCCTGGCAAGTCACTGACGGAGTATAGGGAAGAAATACAGCGGATGTATGAACGAGGACTGACACTCTCTAGCCGGCATGGCTGAGGAAAAAGTTCATCATGAAGCTTAAGGATTCGTTATTACTGCAACCTGTTGTATGATTTAATTTATTTGTTGTAAATATGAACTAATTGAATACAAAGCTTAAGGCCAGTTGGGTTGTGGACATGTGGGTCAATGGGGATTGCGTGTGGAGATGCTTACTTGCAAGGGAAGCGATTAGTCGCTTGTGCTCAACATGTAATGCGTTGTGGGTGTTGTTGCGAACCTTTGGCATCACGCAAGCAATTGCATTATAGTGTCTTCCTTCACATCCTCGATACATGTGGTGTTTTGACTTCTTGGTTTGCTTTAGCAAGTGGTCCTCTGCAAACTTGTGGTGTTCGTATCATGACGACTTCATTGGAATTTTTGGTGGCTGGAATCTATTTTGTGGTCGGTGTGTCAATGATCGATTCGGT
Organism: Musa balbisiana; assembly: GCA_004837865.1. Lineage (NCBI taxonomy): Eukaryota > Viridiplantae > Streptophyta > Magnoliopsida > Zingiberales > Musaceae > Musa > Musa balbisiana. The sequence goes on from CM017194.1 coordinate 34,629,758, forward strand.
AGTGAATGAGATCTTGATTTGTGCTTCACTACAATCAGCTGAGCTGGACGAGAAAATTGAAGGAAGGAAATAAATGTTCCCGTTGATTTTAGATGCTGGAGTACAGTGTATCTGTTCTTGGATTTACAGTAGAGTCGCAGGGTATGTGGTTTGGTGTCTCGTCTTTGACAAGTGGACGCATCGTTTCCGTGTGTGCAAAGGCATACTATTAGAATATTTGACAGCTGCTTCATTGTCAAAGAACATCTCGAATGGGCATTTGATCGTCAACATTTCGTATCCAAATTGTCTGTGAAGTAGTCACATGACAGGCCATTCCGAATTATTTACCCATGTCGATCTTTAAAGGTGCTTGTTTTTTCTTTGCGTGTCTTCGTCTTGATTGATACATTTTGTGGGTGAGTATTAAACTTCCTTTTTTTACTTATTCAAAAAAACTTTCGACATACTTTACTTTAATTATAATTATGAGAATCAATCCTACCCCTGCTGGTTCTGCGGTCTCCACACTCGAAGAACAAAAAAGAGGGAAGAAGGAATAGTAAGAGGTATTAGACAAAGAAAATAGGGATATACTGTAACTTTCAAAGATTTAAAAGGAGGATTTGCAGATTTAAGGGTGAATATAGTACATCAAGTTTTAGTATTGTAATGCATTATACAAAGATTGTACAAGTTATTTCGTTCATTCATTATATAAATCATTTTTCTTTCTTATTCTAGACCAACTTCTTGAACCATATAGTGATTGGTTTTCCCTCAAAAATGCTATGGCCTTTTTATTTATTTATGAAAATACTCATATTTTACAAAAGATATTCTTCTTTTGTCTTTTCTTAATTAAAAAAAATCTATAACATTCCTCAAAAAAAATTTTGTCAATTTTTTTCACCTGTGTTTTTACCCGTTTTCACTTATTACAATGTTTCTATTTGGCTTGTGTATAGTATTTTATTGAGGTACTATAAACTTTACCACTGAATAATACTATAAGCGACATCATATTATATCTGTTTAGTTGTCATTGATCGTAGATCATTATAATATTATATTTTTAAATTTATAATTAATTTGTTTGAAGTTATGAATCTATTTAAATCATTTAAAAAATAATATTTTTGAGCATATCTTATAGTGTCTTTATTGTGGTGGCCAAAACACACTATAATAGGTCAAAATATTATAACATGTTGAAAAATATTTGAGGGACAACTTGAGTTTTTTTTTAAAGATTAAAAGTATTATTTGGGGAAAAAATGGAGGTACCGATTTAGAAATACCCAATATATGAATATTTTATAGAAAAATTACCTAAATGCCATCATAATTTGATTTTTTTTTCTATTTTTATATAAAATAAATTGGATGAATTCCTAAAAAAAAATCTCTATCTTTGAAAAATTCCTATAAAGTCTTTCGTCACATAAGAAGATCATTTTACCCATGTCTCAATCGGATCTATCATTGTCGTTGTCTTTGCCTCCCTACATCGCTCTTGTCTTTACGATTCTTACAAATCATACCCTCTCCTTCCTCACCCATGATTGATGGCGAAGGCCCCCATCCCCCGAACGATGAGGGCGTGCATGCCATCATCTTTCATTCCTTGCTTATAGTCGACGATGAAAGGAATCCATGAACCTTAACGACAAGGGTGTATTTAAGAAATAGAGGCAACTATCGGGGTTAGACAAGAGCAAGACCTCCATCGCTGATCACCTATGCACATGGTCACGCTTGCACCATGGGTGACGAGTAACTGTTTGAGGCAAAGTGGGTAGCAAGGCAAAGGCATAGCTAGAGGTTGGATAGAGGCGCGATGGTCAACATTACATATGTTGAGAATTTTTTTAAAAAATTATTTTATGAGAATTTCTCAAAATTAGATATGTTTTTAAGAAGAAGAAAAAGAAGAAGATGAAGAAAAAGAATGTGAACATATATAAAAAAATGAACTCTCCATGAGCTCGTCCGATGATAATGAACTCAATTAGGGGGTAGCAATGATGCCATTTCTTTTCTTCGAAGAGTTATACGTGGAATGACGAAGCTCTCATCATAATAAAAAGAAATATTAACATATATGGTATTTATATAAATTTATTTGTGGAGGATTGATATTATTCTTATAAAATAGTATTGTTATCTTTAGATATATAATCCTAAACTACAATGATATCCAAAATAATATCATCATATCTTATAATTGAGGATATAAGTAAAAAAAATTTAATTTCTGAAAGATAAAACTATAATTTTTCTTTGGATATATAATGGAAATATATAGTTTCTAAATGATAGAACTAACAAAAGGATATAACTTAAATTAAAAGATTTATAAGGTCAAAATAATAATTTTAATAAATGAAACCTTTTTTTTCTTGCATGGTTGCTTCGCGAGGCATATGACCATCGCCTTCTTACATAGTTAATTAGTATCCTCATCGGTTGTCGTGTCATGCCCATGTGTGACTATTCTCATCACACGTGAGTTTCTCATAGGTGGAATGCCTTGACAACCATGTTGTGCCAATTAAGTGTCTTCGATGGTCGTTCTACTATGCAATTATGCCCACACATCCACTCGATCGTGGCTGTTCTTATCTACCGTGCAATCGTCAGGAACCATGGCATTCGACATCCAACAAACACTATCATAGAGGCATTGTTATAATTGTTAGTCAAAGGTGATGCTGTGGTCATTTCAGGTAGCGTCACTATTACAATTGCTTACGACCAAGGTAGGTCGATTGCTGTAAGGCTACTATTGTACATAGGCAACCATGCATGCGATTGTTGTCAGCTATTTCATCTCACCATGCTTTCACCCCATACAATAGCACCTATACGCAATCGTTGCTCGCGATTGGGCTAACAATCATTAGAAGACAATACTATTATCGATAGCAAACTACAATCAAATATGAGAAATCTCACATCATTTACTAAGTAGGTGACAAAATGGATTAGATAAAAAAGTAGATTGATAATATAGATAGATCGTTAAGTATTATAAATCAAAATTGAATAGCACTTTTTTGTAAGTGAATTGTGCTAATAAACAAATCTAAGATGTTTAATTCAAAATATAACTTCGATACCAATTGTAAGTATAAAAACTATAATTATCCTCCTATCATGCAGAAAACCACCTTAAAGCTAAAAACTGAAATCAAATAGCGATATATCAAAGTACCTTTTAGTGATATTCAAAAAATATTTATATGATCTATAAATGCACCATCGTCCAATTTAAAAACTATAGCGATATTAATTTATTAGGAAAATCAAACTCTTTTTTTCTATTTTTATATCATCTATAAATACACTATGACTCAAAGATTGAGTGAAGTTAAGAAAAAAATTATAATTTTTTAATAGCATCACGTGAACGTATCATGTTATATTATGTTCCTTAGAGGTCTTTATCTATTTATATATAAGTAAAAAAATATAAAATTATTAATTAGAAAAGTTTCTCTTATCAAAATTATTTATTAAAAGTTTTTATCATAATTAAAAAATTATTAAATGATAACCATAATTAAAATTTAATTATATATATATACATATATATATATACATACATATATATATATACATATATATATATACATATATACATATATATATATACATATATACATATACATATATACATATATATGTGTATATATATATATATATATATATATATATATATATATATATATATATATATATATATATATATATATATAAAATATAATATAATATATACTTAGCCGCGGAATCTAACAATACTTCCCATTCACATCTCTGATTCTCTTTAGTCCCTCCGATTACTCCATTCCCTCTTCATGTGAGTGACACAGAGAGACAGATCGGGGAGCTACTATCCACCTTTTACCGGCGGCGACCGCCATCGATGACCACAAATCTTGACGCTGGCCGGAAACTTCCTATGGAGCTTCGATCTCTAGCCATGGCCCTGCTCCTTGCGCTCCTCCTCTTCTCCCAAGTCGCCTCCGTGGCCGTGTCCCTCACTTCTCCGTCCCCCTCTCCGTCGCCGGCTCCTGCCTCGCACCGTACGCTGCCTAAGCAGTTGGACCGGGACCTCGACGGCGTGCCGCGCCGGCCCCCGGGGATTCCCTCCCTGAGCGCGCCGCCTGATCTGATGAAGCACGGACACCATCAAGGCAGAAACCCGGTGCTGGCGAGCACTGGGAAGCCGAAGCTTAATTATGGGGAAAAGATCGGGCTGGCGTTTGCTGGCGTCGCCGCCGGGTTGCAGGTGGCGCTGGGGGGTGTCCTCGTTCTCAAAAGATGGCAGTTGAAGAAAGTGGAGCGCGATGATCGAGGAACGGCGGTCTCTTCCTCCAACCCTCCTCCTTGATTCGCCTACCTCTTCAAAATGATGATCTTTTCCCTTCCCAAATGAAAAAGGTTAAATCGAAGCTTTTCCCGTTTAATGTGCAATGGACGAAATCTGGATTGTTAAGTGGGTACAAGGCAGAATGCGGATGTTGCTGACTCGAAGATGACTTAGCATTCCATGATCCGTGGATGGATCCGATCAAACCTCATCCTGTACAAATAGGGTAAATTCGATTTACGATTTCCCTGCTTTTTGTTGCTATAGTTATTTTTTCCCCTGTAATGTTGGTTGTACAAAAACCAGCGTGTGAAGTTTCTTTCTTTCTTCCCTTTGTTGATAACATCTTCTTCTAATTCCATTAATCCGCATATTGTGGTAATTATTCCTGTCTTTTTATAAACTCAGTCTCTTGTATTAATCGGAGTAGAATTATTTTTCATTCTTTTTTTGTGTTTCAGTTCAGCACTTTCTTCTACCATTCCAGTAGTTGTATAAGAGTTGAGTTTGAAGTTTATTTATTTGACATTCATTGTGATAGTTATTCTGATCATAGTCTTGAAAACACTGCAAGTATATAAGATTGAGATCCAATATTATCAATATTGTGACACTGTTAATAGCCATTACATGATAATATACAGATATACTAGGTGACCTCAACATTAAACGTTAAATTCTTATCAGACTTGGTGTCCTATATAAAATATGAGACTTTACTGCTAAGAAGACTTATGTACAGATATAATTTGCAATTTCTTGGTGAACTTAGTATTTAATATGAAATGATTCACTGAATTTAAATGTAATGTAAAACAGCAGCTTGTCCAGACCTGCATTTATAGGGCACAAAAATCACTCGTCGGTAGTGATGTTTGTCTATGAATGGCTACTTAAAAGTCTATTATTATGCAAATGTCCAGCAAGCAAACAGGGCCTTTGACACCAACATGCAAGGAAGAAGAACCGCCTTTCCGGGAAAGGGAAAGGGGTTGACGAGGCTGACCAAGCATAGGTGCTGGGCAGTCGAATATAATTGCTGGGCGACTCAAGGCAAAAATTGGGGCTTCGATGGGCTTGTGACCAAGGATCAGCAGCCAATATGCACCAGTTGCAGGTTGATATCTTTGTGGATGCTTATTCTAGTTTGTATAGAATTTGATCAAATTTTGTCAACATGTGACAAGTTAATTGGATAAACTTAATTAAAATTGTGATAAGACTTATCCGGCTCGATTTTTCTCTTTTGAATTAGTCTTAACTTATCTGAAACTCATGAAAGGGGATTCTTAAACAACTGTAAAGCAGGGAAATTTTGTTGAAGAGGAGGTAAGCATATGCCTTTAACTTTATTCAAGAAGTATTACCAAGTGGCAACATCTTATACCATGTGGATTTTTAGGGTGGAACATTACTTTGACTGCATTAAGACCCTTGAAAAAAAAAATTTCACTCGACCAGGTACCGGAATGGAATATCAGATAGCTTTTGAAAAATTAAATAATATGCTTTTACAGGTTGGAATTTTTGTAGGTTGTAAGCCTTACCCATAAACTGAAGTACCATGTGATAATCCAGTGTCTCTTCAAAGCTTTCCTGTAAGCTAATGTTGCTAAGAAAAATTCCAATAATGATGATTGCTGAGCTAATTAGTCCCTAGGCCTAACATTTTTGAACTCAGGTTGGTTAGGAATCTGGGAGCTTCAAATGTCTTGAATATTTCCCAAATCCCTACTAAAACTTCAAACTTGCATCATGAGGCTAGTTGAGATGATTTATGTACAAGTTGTCTAACAAAAATATTTGTAGCCAGTTATTCTCGGCCTTTACAAAATTGTTTTGTGCCTATATTGTCTATATATCTCATATCTAAGGATTGAGGAATGGCATTGGCACAAGAAATGATTCTAACATTATTTTCGAAGCTTCAAAACCTCGCCTTTGATGCTTTTAACAATGCATGTGTCCACCTCTCTTATTGCTGAAGCTCCTTGGGTAATCGATTCGGAAAATTTTCTCTTTGGTATCCTCTTAGGATGTCCAAACCCTACTTCTTTTTATCTTAGAGGAAGCTTTGGGAGTGGAAAGTGAAGGATTAAAGTTGATGTTATGGTATATGAATGAGTTTTTCAATTGAAAAGTGAAAAAGAAGGGATGCCTAGCAATTTGTTTTTCAGTGGGTTCCTTTTAATTTGAATTTTATGATTGTAGAGGACGTTTCCTTTTTTAACATGTGACAAACTAAAGGTCGGTTTATAGTTGTACATGCCTCACTTAAGTAAACCTCTTGGATTGTCTGGTCAATAAGATAAAAAAAGCTGATACATGGTTCGATTTATTTGATTTGTAAAAAATCCAGAGATCCTTTTAGATATTGATTTTAATATGATGTCTGGATCAATAAGTCTTATTTTGATCATTGTGCCTTGGGCGATCCTAGTAACATTAGATATATTGATATGTTTAGAGGTTAGTCCATTTGAGATTGGATTGAGACTATACTTATAGATCAAAATCATGGCATCTCCCACCAGAGGTGACTATGATATCATGGCCAGACTAGTTCAGAAGTGTATTTTTGTAGTCATACCTTCGAATGATACTGCCCGTATTGGGCGGTATCAGCCTGGCTACGACGAGGGAAGAAGCGTTAAGGGAGAAGAGGGAGAAGACGCTCGAAGAAGAGGGAGAATCGGGAGAACCTCGACGCTTTTCGATCCGACGTCGCCCTCCCTTGACGATCCCGATTTAGGAGGTAACAGAGAGGCGACGAGAAGAACGCATTCTTCTCCTTGTCTGACGCGACGAGGAGAAGAAAAGGAGGCGACGTCGTCGAGGCAATGTGCGCCTCCTTTTTTTATATTTATTATATTATATATTTATATATATGTGTGTGTGTGTGTGTGTGTCTACCAAGCAGTACATCCTAGCATACCGCTCGGTATGCTCGTACCGTACCGTATCGAGCAAAGCTCGATACGTTGGTCAATACGAAATTACAAACTTTGAGTCATACTCCTTTGCTAATTGTTTGAATTGGGGACAAGGTTGGTGATTATTTTTAAGAGGCATAAATTGATTAATTGTTCTGATTTTATTCCTTTCCTTGATCTGAAGCGTGCATAGTATGTTTTGATACTTAGCCCATCCCATTCTAGATGTTCTCTTTGACTTGTCCTCTGCAGAGAAATTCTTTTTCATCTGTTATTAGGTGGTGCTATTGAAAGCTATTACAGGAAGCATTGGGTGCTATATACTTGATATAAGAACACTGCAGGTTTGAAATCTCAAAAATCAGCAACTTCCAACTTTCCTTCATGATCTATATTTTTGTTCTGTTTTTAGTTTTGTGACTCAGAGGTGAAGCCTGAGGATAAACATAAATTTGCACTTGCAGAGGGCTCCAGGTTGAAGATGAGGATCCTGATTCTTGCCTTTTAAGAACAGTATTTTTATAATTAGTTTAATGCTTTTATTACTTTTAGTTTTTCCAACAGTGCATCCCATGATTTTCTGTTTTATTTTTGGTAATTCCTATGGAAGGTCAAATAAGTAATGTTTTGAGTACAAATTTTGTGATATGTTGGGTCCAGTAAGAGCCTTCATTGTCAAGTCATTTTCCTGTTAGTTCAAACTCAGTTTAAGCTCCATCCTATGAAAAAGTCAGGGCAGTTATATTTTTCAGTTATGATTGTCTGTTGAACAATAAGGCATTTGTCAGAATTTTAATTTGAAAATGAAGTTGGCTAGTAGTGATAGGAAGCTACATGACGAATTGATATTTTGCTTGTTTAGAAGTTTGAATTCTAGTGTGATTTGGAAGTTAGTACAAGGTTCTGTTTGTTAGGTATGTCTTCGAAATAAAATATATGTTATCTTTCAAAATTATTTGTGTTTCTAATCTTTGTTTTCCTGCTGCTTCTGTCTCTCTTTCTCTCTTTTATTTTCTTCTTCCTTTGCTGTAATAGCAAAGCTGCTGGTTTACCTCTCTTGGTAGTGATTTTGTTTTTTTCCGCTAGAGCAGTTGCTATCTTTTAATTTGTAGCTTGAGAACAGCCAGATCTGATCTGGATAATTTTATATCTGTCACCTCTAGCATATTTGTTTACACTATACTCATATGGACATATGTAAAATGTGCTGCAGCGTCATTCTCTTTCCCTGTGTGTCTTTCCTGTTAAAACTTTTGTAGCTGCAAAAGTATCAAGAGTCTTCAAAACATTTTTGTATGAATTGACAGTTGATATTAAGGTGGTTAGTGCTTTATAACATGATTACAATTGGAACAAATACTTCTAAGGCAACTAAGTACTGTGCTTCTTGGAGCATGATGTTGGACAATAAATATTTGAGCACTTGGTTCAGCAAATAGAAGGGTGTCTCCATGGGGATTTCTTGGTCTTTTGAAGTGACTAAAGTGTCATGATATCACTATAGATATGGCAACTTCTAAAGGTTTCCTAATTTTACATACTTAAGGTAGACTGAATATACAGATTTTCCTTTGATTTAAAGAGAATGATAAATAAAAATTAAAAGGGCACTTCAGGAAGTCTATTTAGAAGCTGAGTGCTGGATGCTACTAAGCAATTTTGGTGAACCATGCTCAACACAGTGCAGTAATGAAGATCTGTGTTTATGATTCACTTGGCAGAAAAGGGTCTTTGTCGGTTGAGATTCATGATTGTTTAGATCTTTTAATTTGTTCCATCTTTTTTGCTTTACTGTATTATTTCTAATTATTGTGTATAAGATGCATTTTAAGCCATTAGGTGTGGTTTAAGAGGTAATGGAGCTAACTGTTGGAGATACTATTGCTTTACTCCATTAGCTTGAATTTCCAGTGATGATAAGGAAATTGAACAACCAAGTTCATATGCGGTGAGTCACACACAGATGCACATCTCCATGAAGGGTTCCAATGGCTTGGATCTGCCACCAGTAATCAGGACACGCATATGAAGTGTGGTCCAAATTGCAGTCCAAGTGCAGTAAGAATCATGTCAGAGCTATAGCAGCAGTCTTTACAAATCTGTGTTCTTGTTGGGACCGGTGTAATGGTAAAAGGGACCAAACCTGAGCTGGACATTGGAAGCATCCAAATGTTGCTGAGTGGCCACTGGGTGCAGTTTTAGCTGCTAGTGAAGAACATTAGGTGTATCCATCTCTGGGTTACATTTTCCCCTGGTACTCTCTGTTTTGATCAGTTCCAGCTTGTCTTTATTTATTTGAGGTGGAACTACAGAAGTAATATGTAGGATCATTTGCACAACCGAGCTTAAACCCAAGAAAATAATAACATATATTATGAAAACTATTTACAAACCTACAGTGATCATTGACAGCTTTAGATATGTATGAATAGATGCTTAAGTTAATACCTACTCAGGTCTGCCAATTCAATATCTGGGATGGAAGGAGTGGGAGAAGGGATTCTTCGAGGCTTTAGATCTCATTTTCCTTTTAAGCTTTTGGTTACAAGACAAATAAATTGTTGGATGTGAAAGAAAGACTATGAATATGCCCTTCTCCAGACTTACATTGGCGAAAATTAATTGTTATGGTGATTAATGTTAATTTTTAAGATTTTGTCGATTCATTGATTCTTTGTATCTTTTATGATTTACTAGCATTTAGACCACAGGATTGATCTGTCATATTAAGATTGTGGAATCACATGGTTTAACAATCTTTGTATCTGTTGTTACCTTGAAATAGCAATATCACTGTGTTATTACTTGGTAATAGTAACAATTAGTCGAAAAAATGAGTAACAAATATTGTTATGTAATTACAAATATTCTGCTATGAATGACTAACAAATACTGTCAAGTGATTGCAGCTGCTATAGGTCTAGTACATAAAGGTCTAGACACGGGTGACAAAGCTGGCATCAGTCAGTCTACACTGTCTAGAATTTAAATGCTGAAACCAGAAACATCTATAGTGTTGTAACTTTTATGGTGGTTGTCCAGTATAAAGTTCTCAAAAATATTCCACTCTGGATGCCATATTGAGCAAGACAACAACATATAAAATGAACTTTTGCATGTCACATCAGCACACCAGTCATCTCCTACTTTTCCAATTATTACTGACTGATGTGTATTTTACTAGCCTAAGTGCTTTGTCTTGGCATGGTGTGATAGATCTTGCTCACCAAGAATTACTTCTAAAGCTGCTTGTGGAAAAAAAATAAATTGTGCAAATTCTACATGATCCTGTGGATTATACTCTTTGGTGATTTTTACTAGAATGTTATGTCTTATTCAAATAACTTTATTTGGATTGGAATATTTGTGGAATGTACTATATAATAGTGCAGTAAGCATAGTTTATCTTTGTCTATTTTTTGTTAGATGTATGCTGACTTCATTTTGACCCATAAGCAACTCACAGATTTGGCTTCTTTCTTCAGCAAAATAGAGATCCCATCCCATCCCATCCCATGTTGGTAGCCTATTCAGAAATGGATGGACAGCAGGGTTTATTGACTCCAAAATGAGTACCTGCGAATTAGTTCCAACCGGAGTTCACAGTGATTACAGTTTATGCAAGCTTGAAAGTGACAGATGAAGTTCTATAGCGTTCTCAGTCGGCTGCCTCTTTGGTTCTTTACATAGTTGAAGAAGCTGTTCCAAGGAAACATTGTAGACAAACCAAAGACGCCGTAGCAATTAATATTTATGGATCAAACACGAAACAGTGATCGAACACAAGAAACATGGTGCTATGATAAGCTCTTGAGATACCCAACTTGCAGGACGAGGCTATCAGGTCCACTCTGCAACACAGTGAATTTAAAAAGAGTGATGATGATGATGGTAAGAGAGGCAAATGACTCGAAGAAGTAATGATACGACGGATAGAAGAACAGTTTTAGCAGTGGCAAGTGCATGCACCTCTGTTGAATCCAGATTTGAAGGCCGGGAAGTCATGATAGGCCACTGGGATGGAGATGGAAAGCTGGGTCTTGGAATGATCTGCCTTGGAATCCAAGCACAAGGTGTTGCTCGTCGTAGGCCGCTCATCGAAGAAATGGAGAAGAGGCTTCTGTTTGGCCTCCGCTGTTGCAGGTTTCTCCAGCTTGAGGTCAGTACCCAAAACGAAGCACTGTTGTGGTTTTTCTTCCCTTGGAAAGTCCATTCTGGAGTGGGAGGAAGTGCTTTGCTGAGGAACGAAGGCCATATGTCCTTTTCCAACCAAAGAATTCATTCCCAGCGGCCTAAATCGCGAAGAATTCTTCCTTTCACCTCCTGCAGCTTCTGAGAAGTGTTCATCAACGCTCTTCATTCCGTGCTGGTACCTGTTGTTGCAGTTGTTAGAGACATACTGAGTGAAGAGAGAGAGAGGAGCGAGTGCAAACCTGTGGGCATTGTCAGCTGAGTTGCAGGTTGGTGTGTTATGCTGAGATTTTGAAGAGGGACACGTCAGGAAACCGAAAACTTCTGGTGCTGGGACAGGGAGATGATAAGGATGGTGATGACAGGGGGTATTGGAGGGGGAGGATTTGGTGGTGGTGGTGGTGGTGGAGGAGGAGGAGGAGGAAGGCGGCTGGGCAGTGGTGGAGAGGTTGTTGGCCAAAGACATCTCGACAGGCTTTCTCGAACGGTTCTTGCCTCTGTGCATGTGCTTCTCACAGTACTTGGAGCCTGGGAAGGCCTCCTTAGAGCACCTCCACTTCTTCCCATCTGTTCTTCTGCACCTCCCTGGGTCTGTATCCTCTCCTTCCCTGCCAACGCCCAGTCGAACTCTGCCCCAACACACTGCCACAGAGACACACAGATCCCTTCCATTTTCTACATGAATATAAGCATGAAAACCAAAAAGAAAAGTGAAGCATAAGAAGCTCACAGTGAAGGTGGGGAGGGTAGGCTACTGCTGGTGATATCATGGTGGTGGGTTCCAACAAGAAGCTCCTCCTGATCCGAAGGCTAAGATCCCAAGGGTTGGGGATGATGCCCGAGACCATGTATCTGTAGAAGAGTCTCTGCTGCTCCAGCTCCTGCCATTGAGATGGAGTGAAGGGGTACCTACTGCTTATGCCACTCATGATCACAGGAAACCTAACAGGAGCTTCAAGAGATGGTTCTCGCAGGCCGAGTCTTTCATATTGGGGTTGCAACGGTGGATGCATGAAGCATGTGGAGGAGACATGAGCTGCATGCATTCCCATACATGTCATCTGGGCGCCGAGCGCCATAAGTTGGATGCAGGTGGTGTCAGAGACCTGTGTGTGTGTGTCACTGCCATTTGTCGATGGTGATGTTGTCAGAAGAATGCATGTGAGATGCTGGCACGCACCTGGGGACAGAGGTCTCTTCCCTTTCTTACTACTAAGACTGCTGCAGGTGCAGGTGTGGCCTGATAGCAGAGCTCTTCTGTGTCTCTATCACTGGAGCAAGCTGCTGTCCTCTGCACCCTCTTTAGCTGCTGTCTCTACCAGCTTCATCAAAAATTCACAAACAGATTGGCTGTAGTGAGATTGAAACGTGGAGGATCAAATGCAACAGTGCGAGGATGACTGAGAACAAGGGGAGTTTGGGAAAACAAGCCTTAAAAAGATCACTCCCGTTGCCTACTGCTGTGGTTTTCGGTTATCTTCTTGTCACTGTCATGCCCGAGCAAAATAGAGAAGAGACAGGAAGACAGATGGAAGACGGATAAGATAGAAGAGAGATGGATTCTATTGTGTTGGTAGCCCACCATGATCGGCATGAGAGAGAAGTCATGGCGTGGCTATGGTGCAGGGATGAGTATAAATATCGGGTAAAATCCACAGCCATTTCCCTCTACTCGATAATGACTCTGGTCAACTTTGATCGGTGAACTAATTAACCAAATTAGTTCGTTATTTGTGATGGGAATCATATGATCCTTCATCTATTTCATGTATATAATCTCGTAGGTTTCTTCAAATGAACAGAAAAATTAATAGAACTTCTTCCCCTTCCAAGAAAATTTCGTCCCTTCTTCGATTATCTTTTATGGTGGATGATTTAGTTCGACAATCATTTCTTGAGATTTATGTTGAGAATTATAATTTTATAAAAAAAATTAAATCGATAACGTATCCAACAAGATCTCCCAATGCTTAAGTTAGTAAATGGATATGAAGGATTCAATCGAATATTTCTTATTAAGAGATGACAAACCTAAGGATTTTTTACAATACGATGAACAATAGTGAGACTCATAGATGTAGTTAGATATCGAGGGTGGCTACGTGTATCATTTAAGAATCACAAGGCTATGGTTATGCATTCATATGTTGAGCTATATGTTGCTTAGCATACTAAGGGCTCATGTGACATGTGAGCTAGGATAATTGAGGTACTGATCACATGTTACTAAGATGTATTTGGCCCCCATTATGCTTTAACATGCGAAATAGGATTGAGATACAATGTAGCTCTTTTGAGCCGTCAACCCTGTTTAAATAAAGAAAGGATATTCAACCATGTTTTGATTGTTAAAATAGCATTTTGGGTCAACTCGATTGTACTGTTTTGGATTGATTATGTTACGGTGACATTAAAAATAGTACTTTGGGTCGATTCGATCGTACTAATATCGAAGATAGCGTTTTGGGTCGATTTGTTCACACTGGTGTCGAAGATAATGTTTTAGATCAATTTGATCGTGTTCATATTGAAGATAGCGTTTTGGATCGATTCAATCGTTTTGGCATCAAAAATAGTATTTTAGGTTGATTCGATTGTATTGGTGTCGATGATAATGATCAGACCCATTCCATCATATTAGCGTTGAAAAATAATATTTTGGACCGATTTGACTGTATCTTATCAAGTTTCCTCCCCCTCCAAGGAAGGATCAATCATCTTTGTGAGTTCTCATGCCGCACAACAACAAGCACGTTATATCAATGGCTGCATCGGATCAGATGAGATATGATACCTACCATGTCATACTAATTACTTGTATGTGGCCCAATCGAGGAGCTGAACCATCTTTGGGATTGTGATCTTTGGGGCGAATCATCTTTAGCCTATGAGAAATTGTCACTTTGTTAATTCAAATAAATTATTAGGTAATCGAATGGTTTAACAGTGGTATCGCCTATGAGAAATTGTCAACCCTTGTAAATAGGATTTAAAACTTTCTCATAAAAAAAATTTAAAATATCCTCTAGTTTATCCTTTTCTTACACATTCGATCGGGACTAAGATGAGTCACTTATCACCAACGTCGTCGATGTTGACTAGGCAAACTTTATGTTCCTCTGAATATATCGAATTTAACTACGAAGAAGAAGGTTGTCACTTGGAAAGTGAATCTCTTAAGTAGCAGCGAAGTCTCACGGTCTTTGATGAGATTGTTTAACCTCTACTTATGTATCCATACTACGAACATTAAATAAATTAAAAAATCTTTTTATATTCTAGTCGAGTTCAAGCTCATTACTTTTCGACTTAGTGATCGACTCTATAACCCGAATCACTACCTCTACACACTAGAGAGGATCTCACCGGCGTAGGTGACGTCTAACTCTTGACACTAACCTTGTAGCATTTGTTAGGGAATACGAGAGGATCGACATCACTATAACGCTGCTCCTATTGCACTCGTGCTTCGATGTATGCTTCATGGTTTAACATATGCTAATGTCCCCTATGAAGCTGTACGGGTCTGACAAGGAACAATTTTATTGGGTTGCTCATGCCTTTGTCCAAGTCTACCATCATTTTCATTTAGTAGATGAGCAAGCAATGGCTCGTAAAAGCAGAAGTTAGACCACTAATGTCTCGGGATCGGTATTCGCTACCTTCCCATCTGTTTTCTTCTTCTTCTCGACTATCAAGGATTCAACAATAATGCGTTAATTTGTCTCTTGAAGCAGTTCCGAGTAGGTGGGTTTATGACATCCGACTAGAAGAAGCCAAACATTCGAAGACCACTGATGTAGGCATTGATGAGTACGGATGGATTGGGATCTGAAACCAACCTTACTTCCTTACTGAATCTTTTGGTATAGTTGCCTAATGACTCATCGTCTTCCTGCTTGACGGCCATGAGAGAGGCGGCTAACTTTTTTTTAGCAGCTTATAACTGATGAAGTTAAGTTTGAATTTTCATGCTAATTGGTTGAATGAGGAAATCAACTCATAGGCCAACTTAGTGAACCATTCTCTGGATGCTCCGCTCCCCAAGTCTAGTTAGAAAAGAACAACACATGAGAGCATCGATAGTTCCATAGAGTATCATTTGGGTGATGAAGGTCATAATATATTATGATCTAATGAATTCCTCTTGGATGCTTTGGATGAGAGGAGAGGAGAGTGCACATAAGATACTGTGTCCGGTTGTTTCCCCTCGTTTGATTTCTCGATTGTTCTCGGACCAATAGGAAATGCCCTGCAGAATGGATTTCTGATAACTCTAGCCTCGGTTAAGGTGGGCCAAGAGAGATCGGAACTTCCTTTGTTGTTAGAGTGGGCATGATTTGACAATGATGCTTGGAGCTGGCATCAGAGAAGGAGCAAGTGGCATAGTTTGAGGATGAGCCCTTCCTGGTCTAGCTATGTAAGTTGTGGAAGACATGGAATGACAGTTTATGTAATACCTGCCAATGCTTGAACTTGTTGAGTCGAAGTTGTCAAGAGCCTCTGTAAGAACAGGTGATGATGGTGGGTTGGAGAGGATTCGGTTGTGGTGTGAACGATGATGGGTGGCTCACTGGCCTAATCATTGAATAGACGACGCCTCAATGCATTGGATTCGGGCATTTGGAAATATATGTGTTTACAACATATCCCGGAGGAGGAGGGTTCACAAACTTTGATCCTTTCTCGTTAGGCCGAGAGGGTCTATTAAGATTCTTTCGAGTTGCACTCTTTCTAACTCCAATCTATTAATCCAGATTTTATTTATCCAATATGATTTCATATGGTTCAGATCCAATTACGACCCTATAAATAAATAAAATTACATCCAGCGAGTGTTCAACAAAGCTCATCTAATGCTTAGCTTAACAACAAATCAATTCGAAGAATTCGTTTTAGAGTACGATCGTAAAACTAAACAAATCAATTCGAAGAATTCGTTTTAGAGTACGATCGTAGAACTAAAACTCAGAGATATAATTAAAGATTAGGGATGATTATGTGCATAGTTCAAAAATCTATGATATAAAAATAATAACAGTCGACGTGATGTGAGTCGAGATAACCCGACCTATATCTATTGTTAGATCACTTACCACTCTACGGATCACATGACAAGTGATCCATATATTTGTTGGGTTAAAATCAAATTACATTTATTCTTTCGATATATATACATATAGCAGCTTCAATAACTCTTCTAGTAAGTGAAAGGCAAAATTGCCTACAACAAGTAAAAAGTGCTCCCCAAGAACAAAGTTCACCCATTCATATGGCACTTTTCTTACACCAGAGTCTAAATATTAATCTGAATTATTATATTTATATCATCTTAAATAACATTTTTCTTATTTTATCATTTATAAAAGCTATGCTTAATTGCTCTCAAATAAAAATGTTAATTATAATATGTTTTCTAAGATCTTCACACATCCATGTTTTCGAAGCTCCATTACAAAATTTTCTTCTTTAGTATAAAGAAGATGTGATAACATAAAACCATTAACCGTTTGATCACATGATCTTCTACTCTCAAAACTAATATCTTCGTTAATTTTTCATTTCACGAATCGAATAATAGATGGAAAAAAATATACTTTGAACTTTGTCTACAGAACACTTTTAGTTTGTCCATCTTTTACTCTATGACTTCATTTTTTTTCTTAATATCACTCTATTACATTTTATATAATCAATCTTTGTTGAACTTAATAAAAAAAACCTTTAATTACTACAATTTGTCTCCATAACAGGAATTTAGAAGTTTATCTTAACTGGATTTTCATCAATTAAAATAATATCACAAATATCATATATCATGAGGTCTTCCTCATTTACATCCACACACATCCATCTTCCTATCTAAAGCAACAACAATTCTGAGTATCTAATAAAAATTCTGAGTGTATCTCAATCAGATCAACTAAACTTGTGTTATAATGCAAAGTACTTTTAATAGAAACAGCATTTTATGCCCAAAATCAACAGTTACTTTACAACAGATAGAGCAAGATAAATAAATTTTTGATAATGACCTTCTTGGGAAAAAGATTACATTTATGTGAAACGGGAAAATTACATGAATTCTTTCACCGTAGTTCCTTGTTCACTTCAGCCAACAAAATCTCTAATCCTTCTGGTAAAAGGAGAGGACAAAGTCCGTATGTACAGAGAAGAGTTGGGTATCCACAAAAAGCTGATCCAACAAGTCGAAGGAAAAAAAAAAACAAATACAATGATCAAAAACAATTTGAAACTATGGGAGAAAATGACCAATTCAATACACCATGATGGAGTCAAGTGTCTAGCTTTATACATTTTATCCTAAATTCTTAAGCATGTCCGTAATGATCAGATTCAAATACCAACAAAAATTATAACAGGAACACATTTAAGCAAATGACCAATTCAGTACTCCATGATGGAATTAAATGCCTAGCTCATACATTATTTCCTAAATTTTAAGCATGTACGTAATGATCAGATTCAAATACATAATAAAGTATTGATTTGGTCTAGCTTAATACATTATATCCTAAATTCTTAAGCATGTCCATAATGATCAGATTCAAACACATCAAGCAAACTGAGTATCAACAAAACATATGATCAAAGTCAAGCATGTAAAATTAACATAACAGTTGGAAATTTAAAGACAAACTTGACTACATTTGTTCTAGCGGTCTAGATGAAACAATTTCTCTCATGCAAATGTGAAAAAGAAACCAATTTTAATGCAAATGATCAATGATAGATGATGATAGTTTAGAAGCCATGGAATGCAAAATAATATTTTTAAATTAACCACAAAGGAACTTATTAGATTAGCAAAACCAAACAATGTCTAATGTGTACCTTCATAAAAGACCTGTCCCTATATGGAAAAGAATCAATATAACTGTCTTTCAGCAGCACCGAAACCTAGATATTTAGCACAAAACAAAAGTAGGTTAGGACTTGTGCCACTTATGAAACAACAATTTGAGTACAACATGAAGAACCTTTAACTAATTTAAAACAACAAAATAAGTAGTAAAAGGTTCCAAGTTGCCCTTAATTTTTCAGCCTGCAACCAGAAATCTACTTCTTATCTTATTTGCAACGGATTTGGTTTGGAAATATGGCCAAGTGGCAAAGCAAGGACCTGCAATAATCGGTGTTAGGATCAACAAAAGATTTGACATTCTTCTGCTCATTTAAGTCGACAGATTCTGTTCCAAGCCAACGCATGATAATAGTAACAGCTCCACCACATAAATTAGTGGAACTAACTAATAAATCCAAGATTCTTAATTTCGTACCGTACTGACGTTTCGAGCTTTGTTCAATATGGTATGGTACGAGCATACCAAGCGGTATGCCAGGGTATACCGAGTGGTACACCATGGTGTACCACTCGGTATATATATATATATTATATAAAAAATATAAAAAAAAGAAAAAGAGAGCATATGCTGCCTTGACGATGTTGCCTCCTTTTCTTCTCCTCATTGCGTTAGATAAAGACAAGACGTGGTCTTCTCCTCTACAGCGTTCGGCGAAAACATTGAAAGTTGTAGACGTCTCCGAAGAACATGAGGAAGGCCAAAGGCATCTCCGGACTTCGACGACGAAAACAAGCCACCACCTCTCCATTACCTCCTGGATCGGGATCGTCGAGAGAGCGCAGCGCCAGATCGAGAAACGTTGAGGTTCTCCCGATTCTCCCCTCTTCTTCTCCCTCTTCTCCCTCGTCGCTTCTTCCCTTGTCACAGCCAGGCTGATACTGCCTGGTAGCGGGTGGCAACAATTGAAATCGATCGTTACCGACCTGTTTCGAGCGATAACGATTGATATTTCAATGTTACCGCTCAATACGGGGCTAGACTTAATGGTAGCGAGCGGTTTGTGTATCGGTCTACTAGCGAACCAGTACGTACTGCTCGATCTGAGCTGAATCATTTCGAAATTAAAATCACCAAAAACTATTCCTTCATGATTATCTGTCATGTTTCATGATAACTTATATGTCCTTGACACTTGGAAAAAATTTAGGGAAAACTATTACCTAATGAAGTGCCTCTACCATCCACATGACAGGATCTCAACAAAGAGGGTCAATGACAATGGCAGCTTACATAAAATTGTATTCAAACATATACAGTTTTCAGGGATAATAATTTTGAAAAAAAAATAGCAATTTAAGAAATAATGGACAAATGATGATTAGAAATATAGCTGTTTTGTGCAATTACAACCTTCCACAATAAGCCTTGAATAATGTTCATACTACTAAACAATGGGATTACATAATTAAATTAAAAACTATCAGTTGTACGAGAAAGTCACCAGTACATATTAAGCAATCAACATAAGATCTAAAAAACTTTGTACTCTCAATGAATCTACCTATCAAACACCATTTTAATTACATCAGAATTATCCACACAATATGCAGAAGAAAATTTGACCATGTAAAACTTTGATTACGAGTACTGTGCATTTTGTAATACTGCTAACACAGGTATTGTTGCTTTCTGAAATTCATATAGAAGCAGGAAAAAAGAAACTTAAGAATTAACATGAGGATTGACAAGCGTTTAATTCCAGGTTAACTTACTCAGGTAAATCCAGAATTTAAGCTAAACAACAAATCAAATAATCATGTTGATATAAGAAACTATACTAAGAATATGTGACTATATTTCAACTTGATTATATTATTCCAACAGCAGTTAGCAAAGACGAAGAAAGTTATCCTAGCAATTGCAAAGAATGTTACAGAATCTAATTCATAGTTTCCTTCTTGACAAAGATGAAAAAAATGTTATTCTAGCTTTTGCCAAAGATCGTCAAAGAACCGAGAATTGAAGCCTAACTCAAATTATTTTCCTTCTCATTAAAAAAAATAAAATAGAAGATACGAATCACTAGAAGTCAACAGATTATTTAACTACTAGCAGACAAAAAAAAGCTTTTACAATGGATTCAACAGCTAAAATCACACCATCATTTTCTGAAAGAAACAACTTTCAAAATGGTTGACATACATGAAATACCCAAAAACAAAGAGGTAACAGGTGCACAGAATTCAGTGTCTTACAATCTTATACAGTCAATGGGTCATATGGCAAGTTATATATGCCCTATACAATCAAGGATCATAATTTCGTACCGTACCGAAGTTTCGAGCGTAGCTCGGTATGGTATGGTACAGAGTACCGAGTGATACACCAAGGTGTACCGCTCAGTGTGTATATATATATATATATATATATATATATATATATATATATATATATATATATATATATATATATATATATATATATATATATATATATATATAATATATATATAAAACAAGGTTTCCTTCTCCCCACGCAAAAAAGGGTGACAAGGCGACGTCACTGCCTCATCGCCTCATTTCTTCTGCCCGCATGGGGAGAAGAAACGTCGCCTTGACGATGCTCCGTTTCTTCTCCCCGCGATGTCGTTGAGGCTTCTTCTCCCTGCGTGGATGAGGAGAAGTCGCCGACGACGCCGAAGCCTCGTTGCCTTAGACAAGGAGGCGACATCTCATCTACGGCGTCTAGCAAGGGAGGGCGGCGACGGATCGGGATCGTTGAGAGAGAGCGAGGCCGAATCTCCAGGTTCTCCGTTTTCTTCTCCCTCTTCTTTCTTCTCTCTCGGCTAATACCACCTAATAACGAGCGACGGTAGTCAAAATCGACCATCACCAACTAATTAAGGGTAGTAATAGGGCGAAAGCAGCCCCAATCGATGGTACCGCCAGGTAATGGGCGGTCTACGTACCGATTTGCCGGTGGACCAATACAAACGGTATTATTCGAAATTAAAATTCTTGGTCTCAATCAATGTTTCTAATTTTTTAATGCAGCCAACTGGTTGCTGGTGTCAACATGTAGGTGAAGGACTGCAGGCACAAACACTGTACTAACCAAGGTATACAGTTTCAAATGATACCGTCCGATATGGGCAGTACATACCGGTCCAACAGTAAATCGATACGCGGACCGCTCGCTACCGAACGATATTTTTTATTTATAAATAAATTATACACACACACACACACACACGAACGATATAACGAGCGGTATACCGCTTGGTATACAGTATTATACCATACCGAGACACACACACACACATATACCGAACGATATAACGAGCGGTATACCGCTTGGTATACAGTATTATATCATACCGAGAGAGTGTCGAAACTTCGGTACGGTACGATATTTCAATCCTTGGTACTAAGTACTAAGTACTAACTACTAAACAAGTGTAGCATTGGCACACTGGCATGCCAGGTCCACTGTACAGATCAGTATGTCCAGCACTGGAATCCTTGTTGACAATGGTTTATCAGTAAATCCACAAGAACAAGAGCATAAGTAAATCTGAAAAACTGTTCTGTACAGTTTAGCTAGTTCTACGATGAATTCTTAGAACTATAACAAAAGAAAATAAACAAAAGAAAATAACAGACGTATACTTCATGTGACCATGCCACTTATGAGTTGGTAATATTATCACTTAAAAAACCTTATCACATCAGCAGAAATAAACAAAGTCATGAAGAGGGTTTAAGTTCCAACTCAATGAGATAAACGCCACAGCAAAGTTGACCCAGCTAACAGTCCTTTGTTTGAAACACTACTTGGTAGGCCTAAAACAGATCAAATCAAAAGCAGCAGGCTGAGTGAGATATTTGACTGAGATTAACAAGTTCATATTACTAAACAATGTCTACAAAGAGCATAGGACACAAAACAATGTAAAGGTCTGAAATTATCTTTGGGCTTGATATGGTGAAAAGATATTCCTGCAACTATTTGCATGCGAAAAATTAAAGTCTCCCAAGTCCTATTCTTAATACATGGGTTAAGCCTTATTTGAAAGAAAAAATGAACTACTAAAGAACTAAATGTGAAGAGAATTTTATCTATCAATTATCAAACATTGCTTTTACACCCTGTGACTCCCATGTTTAATGCATGAGAGTCTACCAAATAACCTGTGTCACATGGGAAGAGAGGTTATGCTTTGGCTGGTTTTCCACACTTGGTGGGAAGAAGCCATTATAGAAAGTTCATATAACCCTTGACTCTGGATGGTGGTCATGCATCTGATAGGCATCTTAGATATAGTTGTTTCAACATAGCAGTTGTTTTTGAACTTTCCAACAAATTCAGGTGATCATAAAAGGTCCCAACATCATAATAAAGATCTTGGAAACTGAAAAGAAAGAACATCATAATCTATCTTTTAGCAGAAAAGCCAAATGTCAGACTCAAAAACAAACCTTGTCATTGTTGCATTGCACATTTGTGATGGTATGGGATCGCAGGTTGGAGCAAAAAGAGTCTAGATACGATCTGAGAATTGCCAAGAAACCTTTAGCGGCTTCAATCTGTAAACACAAGAAAAAAAATTAATACGCATTTCAAAAAATTAACCTCCTGAGTGTCAATAAGAATTATGCATATTTTACAAGAAAAACATAATAAGAATGCAAAACAGTGCCATGATTAAGTAACTTCAAAACAGTGTTTGCAGTTCTGGGTACCAGTACTATACTGGTCAGGCATCGGAACAGTATGGGTTCATACCGATTTACCAAGTGTTGGTACACCGGTGAGTTCTGGATTTTGAGAAATACATTAAACTATTACCAGAAATCTAGGAATAACCACGTTTATCCTTATTTTCTCCACTTTTTTAGTTATATACAATCAAATTAGACAGCTATAAATTGATTTAGATCTATAAAATTATAAATAAGATGTAAAACAAATAACAGGCTACCAAAAAACATGCTGCCATGACTAAATTATGTGTTAATGGAATAATAATAAACACTTAATTAGTCATTAATAATCTAGCAACAAAAAACACACTGCAATGAGGACTAAATTACCACTAACTAACCCTTAATTATAGGTTAATGGAATAATCAACCCTTAATTAGCCATTAATTTCTTAATCTACCAACATTAAACATACTAGAGCAAGCCCATAATTACCTCTAGTTAGCCCTTAATTATATGTAAATGGAAGAATAAAACCTTGATTCATGGATAATTTCCTAATTAAGCAAGAATAAACATGCTACAATTAGTCCTTAATTAGGTGTACATTGAAGAATTATATCTTAAGTATGAATATACATGCTCCAATGACCCCTTAATTAGCTCTAACTAGCCCTTCATTAAGTGTATATGAAAGAATAAGCCCTTCATTATCCCTTAATTGCCTAATCACACAAGAATAAACATTTATGAAACCTAATTACATGAAATATCAGGGATCAAATTTCAGATTAACTTGATCTCAAGACAAGTAGGATCATATCATGAGATTTAAGTCTCTTAGAATGCAAACCAACCTTCCCTAATTGTTTTTTAAGGCAATCAGAGAAGATCTAAACCTTTTGACCAAGAAAACAAGAGATTGAGGTTGAGAATGAGATTGCGAAAGAGAGTGAGGGTGAAAGGGGTGTATTTAAACACCCAAAGAGGGGCTCCAGTGGTCGGATGGATTTAAATGACACAAATTTGGCTGTTACCGTCTGCTACAGGTCAGTACCAATCAAATTTTGACTGGGTATGGCTGGTAAAGCATGTGTATTACCCAGTACACCTCAAATACTGACTGCTATGTTTGTACCAGCCTTGAACCGGCTGATATGTCATTGGTCTGAGAACTGATCAGTGGTCAGATCGGTGAATACGGAACCTACCACACTGAACTGGTCGAACTTACGAACCTTGCTTCAAAATAATCTTCATCATAGTGAAACCCCCATGTCAAGATTAGATGATTTGCTATGCCATTCAAGCATGCTGCGAAATTAGATTGCACGATACCAGGTTAAAGACCTTGACAATTATGAAAATAAAATTTCTCAAAGCAAAACCAAGTTCAGTGCAGACTGTTGTGCAGACTATATCTTCACACTCAAGAAAATTATTGTTCTACCTGAATTAGAATGAAAAATCTTGATTTCAAGTTAAAGTTATTGTGTTATAGATATAAAACTATAAAAATTTCCTACTTGTCCTCATGAAACAAACATAAGCTTTTTTTTTTTGTTCCAATAATAAGTTCATAGAACTAATTCAGCAAATTCTGACCTCCCTTTAGTGATGATGGATAAATTGTGTATAGGACCAGAATCTAGCTTGACATAGAACACAAGGCAGATGTGGAGAACTGTTTTGTAAGTTCTAAATAAAGACAAGGTAAATGTAGAAAACTGCAAATGAAATTCTCTTTAATGGAATAACGTATGACATGGGGATGCAAGATTCAGTCAAGAACTGACTTAACATCAAATCCCCAAGAATTGTTGTTAATCATTGTTTAAAGCTTCTCCAAAATGGAGAAGATTTAGTGCTTAGACTGGTACTTGTGCAAATATTCTAAATGGAATCACATCTCATCTGTCACAGAAGTTAGCATTTCCTGGATTTCCTATGCTTTTCTTTTTTTAGTTACCATTTTTGAAAAATATCAAAAAATCACAACAAAAAAATTGAGTTGCATAACACTCCTTTGAAAGATAGCACTGGTTTTGCTACTACCCTTCGGATAACAAATTTCAATCTTGTTAACTTATTTTTTAAGAAAATTAGCAAAAAACTAAATTTCAGTATAAACTACACTTAAGAATGCAAACTATGGCACAGCTCAGCATAATAGAATTTTTTTTATAAATAATGTATCTACTTGGTTCATTAGCTCCCATAGTGAAACACTTGCACAAAGTTCAGAAAAAAGAAGGAATAAAGGATACATGAGCTAGGATTAGAGCTTGCCTGTACATCAGTGCACTCATAAACTGGCCTTCTTCTAGCTAGGTAGCTTTCACCAACAAGTTTTGCATAGTATGGGCTTAGAAATGAGAATAATTCTTTATGTTGTGGCAATTGTGGCATTGAGGGCGATTTAACCTACATGGTCCAATTTGATGATGATTATGAGAAATAAAAAGTAGACAAAGAACATTAGAAATTCAACTTCAACAAAACAACTAAACAAGAACAGAAACCAAAATCCAATATATTTCAGAAAGAAATTACAACTAGCAAATATTTGAGAGATCATCTGTAATTATAAAGTAATAAGACAAATATCTTGTACAAAATTGCCATATGCAAAAACCCTCATGTTTATTATGTGATGCCAATAGTCATTATACATATCCGAGTCATGTATGTACTATATATTAACTCTAATATTAAGCAACAGAGGAACATATTAACCACAAGTTAAATCATGACCACAATTATGAGTTTGTCAGGGATCATCAAACTTGTTGAGATTTGTTAGCAATCTCAAAACTGTTCATTTATTCAGTATCTCAAAAACTACAAATACCTCAGCTGTGTACAAACTACAAACCAAGATAACTAAACTGCTTCTCCAAAGGCATTATTAGGCAACACAACTGTATGCCTATATAGCATGAACATAGCAATCTATCATGCCATACTGGACAAATGATACAGATACAAGTTGGACTCAGTTTGCAAAATTGTTCTTAGGATCTACTTGGGATGTTACAACAAACCTTGGTGGCATGGATAAGATAGAATTGACAAAATAGAATCGCCAAAACAATATTTCAACAAAATAGTAAAAGATATCAAAACTGGAGAAAATGTAATATTCTAAAGAATTTAATTACCTTCATGTTTTACAAAATTTCTTACTTCCCAAAAGGGCATCAAAATCAAAATAAAAAAATAAGGGCATAATTATCATATCATACAATGATATCAATGTAGTAAATAACTATTATAAATAGATCATACAAAAGATTCAAATTTATTCACATAACCTATGAATATATTGAATGGATCCCATTATAGCCCCAAGTGTTTAAAATTACCATGAAAGTCAAGTGTCAGGTAAATGAAAATTAAAAAAAATGTCAGTTAGTGCAAAGAAAAGTAACCTTCATGCAACCATATTGCCACGTACTTTAAGAATAATCTCATGACATTTTTATTTTTCATTATCTACCATGGAATACGTATTTCCTTAACAAGTGTAGGCTACATATCGTCCTCTCATCTTTCATGATATTCTTTCTTCTTCACTTTATCAATGATGGTGAACAATGCAATCATACTTTAAAATGTACTGACATACTGGTCTAACCGAGAAAAAGTACCAGCCTAAACCTCAGTGTAGCTCTCAGTATACCTTTCATTCTTTTCAGTGATACCGGATGGTGTATGCCACTTTACTGCTCAATATACCGATAAGTTGTCAAAAGTGATTCTTGGAATTTAAAACCTTAAGTATAATATTAGTTGTGACAATATCTACTATGACAACAATCCGGTTGCTTTAAATAATAAACAAAATAGCAGCAGTG
Source organism: Musa balbisiana (assembly GCA_004837865.1). NCBI lineage: Eukaryota > Viridiplantae > Streptophyta > Magnoliopsida > Zingiberales > Musaceae > Musa > Musa balbisiana. The sequence continues at coordinate 34,656,624 of CM017194.1, forward strand.
ACTGTCCCAAACTCCCAATCATAGTTATAAGTTTCTTTTTGCCCTTTCTTCCTCTATTTCCCTCTTCTTATCCTTCCTTCCCGTGCACTCTTCTTTAACTCTCTTAGGTTCTCAAATTGTTTGACCAAAATTGGCCAACTCCAATCAAAATCAATTAACTCTAACGGATCAGAAATTTTTTTAAGGCCAAAAAATTAGTCAAAATTGGATAGGTTTTAGGTAATGCCAATATGAATGGGGCATATTGTATCGGATTAGACTTGTCAATACATAATACCAATTATGATTTTAATACCAATCCACAACCGGTATCAGGCAATGCACAGTATTAATATACATAGTGTTATTTAACTGACCAGTACTGACTTATATAGTCTGGCACCATTTTTAGTCAGACTGACAAAAACTGATTCGTACACATCGGTATGTATCAGTTCAACTGGCTCAACTGATATTTGAAGTTTTGAACTAATATCACTGGAAAATGGATTAAGTCAACTTAGGCTACCAAATTATTGGAGTGTCTAGCAATGAATTTTGTCAATTTGATAAATTAAAGATTTAATCGAGATTACTATCCAAAGACTGTACAACCATTTCTCAAGAAGTTGGGCATGAAATTCTACATGGCAGAAAGAAATAACTTTAATACATAAAAAGAATGACAGCTAACAGCCAACAGTGTAAGATGGGATGTTGCCTGGTTTATCAGACAACTTCAACTACAAAATTCTGCAAATAAACTAATAAAAAGTCAAGACACAATGATCAGCAATATTATTCGCCGTAAGCATTCAAGTTGCAGAGGAAGAAGATCAAGGCAAGGAAACACTAATGTATTGATGCTAAGCTGATGACCAACACATGCATAATAACAATAGACATTCGAAGTTGCCTTGCCTACCTGGTTCTTGTCAGCATCAACAAGTATGACATTAGCCAACTTTGATTGTATGTCAGTAGTTTTGTTCTTTATTCCCACCTGCAAATGCACAAAATTTCCAAGAGAAATAAAAGTAAGCTTTAAAAATACTACAAATGACAAAAGGAACTAGGAGATGGATAAAAGATGCAAATGAAGTCTTTCAACTTGGTTGATGCTCTTTTTTTGTTGGGTTACATCATTCGACTTTGTGACTGATCTGTAATGTATTAGATCTCCTTCATTTTCCTTGTCCCATAATAGACACAGAATTTTGTATTTGTTTATCTTAATAATGGATTATCTTAAGCATCCATCTCACAAAGATACACAGGTTGGTTTCATAAACCTACGCTGATGAAGAATATTAATCCAGAATAACTTAAAACTAACAGGTTATTGTAAATTCCTCCTGAGATTTGCCAGCAAGGAGTTATATCAAAGATTCCAAATTCTCATCCAAACAATCTATTAACAAATCAAGCCAATTTTTGCATAGATAAACAATAGTTATTGAGTGATTTTGAATGAGTATTTTTGATAAAACAATAATGGTGTTGAAACAGAAAACCTTGATTATGGCTTTTTAACAATTTCAAGCTACATGTTTGTCAATACAATGCATCTCAGTAGTCTTCTTCTGAAATTCATTAAGCAAGATGACAGAGCAGACCACACAGACACAAAGGGAACCAAACTAAATCATATGAATCTTCAAGAAGACTGAAGATTTGGTTAACTACAAAAATGACAGTTCTAAGGACTCCTGACATTAACAGTCTTTTATGTCACTGCATGAAGATAAAATCAGATATTACAAGTTCAATAAATGGAGTTGTGGTATATAGAAACTTACAATGTATGGTACTGGTGCATCCACAAAGTCCAGCATATCATTTGGCAAAACCTAATTTTCCAGATATAAGCACATCGAATGTACAATTGCATGTAAAACCCTTTTATTGCAGTAGGTTAAAATTATTGAGGTAACATACTGGCATTAGTAGGCTATGCCACTGATAGGGGCGTATCAGCGGAACTACTGATAAAACTGAAGCTGATAAAACACCCTGCACATCAAATGTTGATTTAATAAATTGTAGAAATATTAGCCTTCACACTTGGAAGAGAATGCAAAGATTACTAACCAACAATTATCATTTATTTCATCGAACTTATAGCAAAAGCATGCCTATAGGCAATTCATGATCAATATTGAGAAGATAAGGAACAATGTAGTCCCCAAATTCATTCGCAAGAATTACAAAAGATCACTAGCATGAACTTGGACATCCTCCAGCATATATGGATGCCTCCAGCGATGCCACAATCATGATAAGATTATAAGGGATTCTTTATTTTAGAATTATTTAGTGTAAACAAACAATTATGTTAGCTACTTTACATATCAATGCTGCAATAATATGTAATCATCATGAGATCAAGAATTCTGAATACAGGATAATAACACTAGACTAAATAAGGGGAAGTTAGGTACACTAAATTTACATTATTTAGAACAACATCTTGCGCAAAAACAAGAATCTTAAAATAAAAGAAGAAAGGAAATGCACCTTACCAAGTTTGAGCAAATGACAACGATTTGTTTCTCTAAAAGTGCACCAGCAAGCATCACCAGTATCTGACAAGTGAAAAACAAAACAAGAACGTAGATGCAATGATCCAGTGTTACGTGTAGAGAATTCTCAAAAGGCACGAATATGATAACAACACATCCATATATCAGAGTTTTGGTCTCTAAGGAGACAGCTAGATCAAGTGCATTGTTTGTGGAGTCAAGAGGTCAGGGCTTCAAGTCTCACAGCTAGCAAAATATATATCTATAGTTTTACCATTAGCGGATGAGCAGTACACTTAAAGCCTAGGCACCAATTCGTACATGATTATCTGCAGCTATAATTTCTGCAATTCATCACAGAACTAATGCACTACGAATACTCGCACACATGCATCAAGTGCCCACCTTACGACACCTCTCTCCATCTCTTCGTCTCCCCTCTTCTATCTGTCTCTCTCTCCCGTTCCCTCCTGCTCCACCTACTCCCCCCTCCTCCTCCCCTCTTCTCTCACTCTCTTACTCTCTCCCTCTCTGGTCCAAGTGATACTGACTGGTACCAAAGCTATAACGAGGTAAGAAACGTCAGACCATACAGGTACCATACTGATTCAACAACAGAATGGTTTTAGTACTGTATCAAGACATTAATCTATGCTAAGATAAGGCACAGGGAAAGGTTACCATTTATTAACCATCAAGATTTTTAACCATTTTCAGTATTGCATCAAGATTTTAACCATCATTTATATTTAGAGTTTTAGATAAAGGCTACCATTTTTGAGAAACTTTTGGGGTCATATTCTTAGTGAGAGCTCCTCACCAACATTGTCTGTTGATGGGCCCATAGGCCAAACTATGTAAAGTTGTAAACATTGTGTATTGTTATGTGATTGTCACTCTCTTCTCGTATCTTCTTCCTCCCTATTCTGTGCTATCTTCCCTATATTGGCCTCTTGGCAACAACATTAAGTAATTACTAAATCATGCCCATTGTGATTTTAGATCAAAAGGTAGCTGTCTACAGAATCACCATAAACAATCGAATAAGTTCATCTATGCATGGTACGATGTCAAAATAAGAAACTTTTTATTCTTTAACATTTTAGGGACCTTTGGGGAAGACAGGAGATTAAAATATTAACAAAAGGTTTGACATCTGAAAGGAGCTTCTGCATGTCAGTTTATAATAATGATAACACTTACATGTTCAAGCCTCAAGCATCCACAAATGGTTGCAACTGTCCATACAGACAGAGCAGTTGCCTCCTCTTCTGCCAAGAGAGAAGTACGTACCTATAATAAGGGCAGCACATAAACAAATATAAAACCTTTGTCAAGCTTGTTCATTCAAGCAGTCTAAAGCTATCATGGATATAGCAACCAGATAGCAAACTGAAGCTGAAACTAGGATCAGCAGAAATGTACCTCAGCCATCTCTAAGTTTGTGCCATTAGATCTTAGATCAATAGTGGAGCCAGCAATATGAAGAACTGTCTCACCAGGTCTATGAAACTCCAAAGGATGCAAGTGCTCCAAAGGCTGAAAAGTGAGTGTTGAACCTCTAGCAGGGCACTGTAATTCATAGTACTCACAAATGATCTGTAAGGATCCCTTGCAGTTTGCCTGAAATTAAATGGGAGCAGTAGATGAACTATTAGGGAGTTCATGAAATGTGGAAATTTCAGAATCCAGGATTTATTATACTTGTACCAAACTCCAGTAAAACTACTTTCAAACCTTGGCCCAATCAAGAATTTTATTTTGACGACCCAAATCTTCTTGACCTGATGAAGATGGCTCTTCCAGATCTGCACTATCGATATTACTCCTAAGGTTTCTGTCTTCACATGGAGAACCCTGTACACTGAACAGGCAGGGTAAAGATTTCCTTTACTAACTCAGTCATCACAGTTGCTACATTTTATCTTCATTTTATGCAATTAATTTAACTCTATACATAAAAACGTTAAACCAGCCTAGAGATTATCATAGACCATTCTCTTCATCGAACACTCAGATGTAGTCATCAATCACTTGTACCATTTTGGAGTTGTGACATTAATTAAATCACTTCTGAAGGTGAAGATAATCTAAAATCATAATTTTATATTTGAAAATATCCCCTTAGGCCCATTTATGAAGTGACAACCATCTTTAAACAAAGTTTTGATTTAATAGAAAAATAATGTTGAAAACCAAACATTAATCTAATCAATCAAATTACACATATGATACAGTTTGCACACTTGCCAAAAAACATGATCTGAAGATGGTAACAACTGTCACTGACATGATCGCATCGCTGCTATGCACCTAAAAAGCTTGATGCCAAGTGCAACAGAAGAATTTGATGGGGATTTTACAAGTAATAAGAACATAGATATGTTTACTATCAAAGTGAAAACATGTTAGTTGGATATAGTATAATTATTTGAGAAATATATTCAACAATCAAATTTACAGTTCGACCTATTTCACAATGATCCCTGTTCAAAGTCTTTGAGGATGTAATCATGACAAGAAGAATGACGAGTAATCTTGTCTACACTTGACTAAACACTAACATGAACAAATCATAAAATTCTTGTGCAGCAAACAAAAATGTGTAAAGAAAAAAAATTGCAATTCAAACACTAGGAAATTTTCAATGAACAAAAAACAAAGTTCAGTAAATAGTCCGATTATGGCTCATGTCTAACTGCAAAATTGATGCCACAAAATTAGGAGTAACTTGTAAAAATTATTCTAAGCATACAGATGGCAATTATAGAATTGTTTGAAACATAGCAGACGAGAAACGACTAAAGGTTGTCTCAGTCACACTGAGGTTTGCTTCAGGACAAGCATGTTCATAAGAAAAAAAAAGATTAAATATGCTGCAACAATGGCATAATTTTCCAATATCATACTGGCATGATCATGGAAGATGATTTCTACCTGCCAGAAGATTCTGAGCTTTCATATACTTGACACCCTAAATGTGGCAAAACAGCATCCATAACATGCCTCTCATGTTGCTTCTTTCCATTGATATTATTAATAGAGTGATCAAGATTTCCTTCACTACAGACTCCATTTTCTTTTCCAGTTTGAGGGTCTCTTGCTCCTTGATTAACTTCCAAATTTACATTATTTTGGATGAAAATTTTAGGCTCTAAGACACTGACGGGGTCCCTGTCGCAAGAAACTTCCTCAGGAGTAGTTTCTGAAGTTAAATCAGAACCTCTTGCTGGGCTTAATCCTTCCTCCACAGCATACTCTACCCTCAAATTACTGTCAATGTTATTGTGCACTCGGTCTTCCTCAGCTGTTTCTTCATGCACACTGTCTTCCTCAGCGGTTTCTCCCGGCACCTTGTCTTCCTCAGCTGTTTCTTCTGGCGATAGCAAATTTAGCATGTCAGTGCCTTTTGTAAGCTGCTCCAATCTTTCTTCAATAAGGATACTACAGCAAAGAGAAGCATGTAAAAATTGTGACACCATCATAAACTAACACAAACACATGCAATGATTTAAGGAGATAAACTAACACAAACACATGCAATGATTTAAGGAGAAAAAGCCTTCATAAAATTAAAGAATCATAACAACACGAAAGTAAAAATTTACTTATTGATAAAATTAAGCACATAAAATAAAGGGCCAGGAGAGAATAGCAAAACACAAAATAATGGATAATTGATTTACATTGTATAAAACACAAAATTATAATTGCAAATTAATTATATTAGAGATATGGCTTTGATGATTCTTCAAGATACATCAGAAAAAAAATTTCTAGTTCTCAAAATAATAACTGGTAGAAAATAGTAATCTTCTTCAACTAAGGGCCAAGAGAGAAACGGTGATGGCAGTTTATAGGTATACATAACACAAATGAAGAAAGCCACACTACTGAGCATCGTAAAATCATAGGAAAATTAAGTATATAGAATGCAAATGAAGAAAACCACACTAATAAGTGTCATGATATCATAGGAAACTAAGCTAACCAACAAAGTCCAACACTGAACCACAAGCAAGCATGTCTTATCGTGGAAGAGAAGATGCCATTCTCTAGAAGTCCTATAACGTGTAGAGCATTAACAATCATGTTTTCACTGCTCAAGCATTGACCTTGGACCAGTTATTTTGGCTCAGTTTATTTTTGCTGTTAAGGATAATTGAAGTAAAATATCCTTATATAGAGCTGACTTAGATGAGGAAATTCTAAAGACATTCCTTGAAAGGTTTAGTTTGAATCCAAGACTGCATTTTTGAATGTTCAAAAATATCTTCAGTCAAAGCAAGATTTTAGCTTCCGTAAAGGGGTTAGAAATATAACCGAGTCAGGCCAAGCAAGTACATTTTGTCAGCCAAAGTACTGATTAAACACAAGACTCAGAGGATTGATTGGAAAAATTAGTAGTCCTGAACCAGTGTTGGAGGATCAGCAGATCAGTAGGATCGCATTTGCAAATTAGGTCAGGCCAATTACAAAATGTTCAACTCAAGAAAAATTAAATAATTGAATAAAAGTGAAAATACTAATATAAGCTTAAAATGTTTTAATTTACTTCATTATTTAAAAAAATCAAAAATCTGGACCAAAGAATTTTAGTGCTCACTCACCTAACCACATAGCCGAACCCTCCCCTTATTTACTTCTTTCCATCTTCTCTCCCGTATCTCACCCTCCCACCTTCCACACAACCAACACCCTTTTTTCAGTGTCACTTGGGTGGCAAAGTGGTGGTTGGCAACAAGCCCAGGCAGCTTATACAGCGTGTGATGAAAGACAATGAGAGATGTGGGTGCAGTATGTGGTGGCAAGAAACGGAAGGGGGAGATCACTAGGGAGGAAGTAATCAAGGGCCTGAGGAAGAGGATGGCAGCATGCAGCATAAGGATTAAGTAGTAATCTTCATGCTAAGCATTGGAAAGATCTAAATATTCTTAAAACTTAAAAGAAATAAAAGGATAGATAGAACTCAAGATACTCGAATCATTGTGCTGGATGATAAAATTTGACTGTTCTATTCAACAAGATCGAATCACATGGGTCATTGAAAAACCCAAATTGTCAGCCAGTTCAATATAGTTTTCAGGCACCGGAGATATAATAACTAAACTGAACTGGTCAGGTGTTTGAATGCCAATTTTCTGTCCAACTAGCTGGTCTGCTCTGGTATTGATAAATGATAACTATAGATCTAAGCTATGTAGTTTGATGAAATAGTAATTCTTCTTAGGTGCCTCACATTGATCTTGGCAATAATATTCAAGTTTCATAAGCTTAAAATATGACTATTTACTCAAATAAATCACTTCCTCTTTTCTACTAATACATGCACCTTAGACACCAAAACTTATGGGCTGAGGAAGGCCACTAGAGATGACAGTAGAAATTACAATCCAACTAAAGGGAGGGATAGCCAATACAAGCTAGGCGCCAATGATTTAAAAAGCGCTAGACGCCAAGGTCCAAAAACGCCCGAGGTGCTAGGCGCTCGCCCGAGCGAAGCGAGACGCTAAAATATAAAAATATATAATATAATTAATAAATATAATTATTTAAAATTTTAAATAAAAATATGCTATCTAATAAATACAAATATTGTTACTAGTATACAGTTAACAGTATACTATATATTGTTAACAGTATACTGTATACTGTTAATAATATACTTTCGAAAGAGGAGAAGCGAAAGAGAAGAGAGGAGTGTAAGGGAAGACCGAGGGTGCCGACTGAGAAAAGTGGGAGCGGCAACTGTAGCGGCAACAGCGAGCGACGGCGATAGCAACGAGCAGCGAGAGTGGGAGCGGCGAGCGACGACAGTGGCAGCGACAGCAGCGAGCGGCGAGCGGCGACAGTGGCAGCGTTAAAAGCGAGCAACGGCAACGACAGCGAGAGCAGCGAGTGGCAATAGTGGCAGCGGCAGCAGCAGCAGCAGTGGGAGCGGGAGCGGCGAGTGGCGACAACGGCAGCGAGCAGCGGCAATGGTAGCATGAACGACGAGCAGGGTCAGGGTTGGGGAAGTCGTGATAATATCGGTGGTTTAGTTGGTTCGACTAAACCAACTAAAGCACCGGAGACCGAACCAGACCTAAAACGCTAGTTCAGTCGTCTAGTTTAACCCAGGCGCTCGCCCGAAGCGCCCGGCGCTTGGGCTCGGGCGAGTGCCCAAGCGGCACCTCTTTAAAGCGAGGCGCTCGGGCCTCGCCTCACCTCACCCGTGCGCCTAGGCGAGCGCCCGAGCGCCTTTTTAAATCACTGCTAGGCGCCAAATTAAAACAGTCAGGCATATCTAATACCAACACCCATGTTCTACCACATTGAATGTGTGACAAACCAAGTTCAAACAACTTAGATGAGCAGCTATTACAACGGGATTATTGTGCAAAAGCTTAACTCAACAGCTTATTTGGTTTCTTTTAATCAAGGGAATAGATAAATATTAAAATTTTGAAACACCATCCAATTCGACCGATACAATAAACCAAATCCAAAATGAATATCATGACCCCATAGCATCGATAAGGAAAAGGTTTAAGTTTGGTGGTTGTGCTCAAAGAAAGTCAGAACTAGTGAAATCTTTTTTCTACAAACACCACCTTCGTCATCTTGAGATAAATAACATCAGTAGCACTTCTCTCACTTCAACAGTCTTAGGCGTACTCTCTTAGGAAACTAAGAGACTACAGAAGGTGCAAATGCAAGATGAAACCAGATTGACATAAACAAGAAAAGTTCTCTTTTAGGGGACATCAAACATATCGATAGGATTTTCTTTAGAAAAAACAGCCATAAAGTGGATGGATCCATAATCAGGTATTAGTAAGTAACAAATTGTATGATAAATGAAACTGTTAAAAATCAAACATCATATTGTAATCATTATTTCTAAATTGAGTACACTGCTAAGCTTTTGCAGTGATGTTTTCAGCAAGCAAAATACAAAACTAGAAGGCAATAAGAAGGTTGAAAGCATTATCAACTTATATAGATGTGTTACCTTTTCAGTATGCCAAAATGCATATCAAAAAATGGAAGCCTTGATAGAATGCAGTAACAACGTGATGTAGTTAATATATGACGGCTTAAGCGTGATGAGCATTGTTTCTCTCCCATAGGCAATGAAACCAAGTTTGAAGGTTTTTGCACGGGTTCTTCGACCAAGACACAGCATCCATACAAGGTCGAATCATCAGCAGCCTGTGACTTTGAAAATATTAAGAAATACTAAATTTATTGCAACAACAAGTCATATAGTTAACTGACAGCACTGATAGGAAAAAAAAACAATGTCCTATCTTATAGATCAACATGGTTATATACCATATTAACTGGCTGAATAAGAAGAACCGGTTTATTAAAATCCAGATCTCATAATTATCTGGTACTCTGTCAAAGCTAGAATCATTACATCACAGTAACACATTCTCAACACTTAATCAGTTATGGTTCTGAAGAAGTGGTAAATTTAATAACAAAGCCATAAACATCAACTATTTGGTGCTTCTTCTGAAAGACTGTTACAGAGGAGATAGTGGAATTCCACAAAGAAACCACAAGTATCATTTCACAATAAGAAGCCAAAGATTCCCGCATTTTGAAGTTGGCTCTGTGGATCTTTTCTAACATCAAACCCCTACCAAAGGCAATACCACAAATAAAAAATCCTTTATTTTACCATAGTCTTCCACCAGGCCTAGTTGCTCAATAAGAAAAAGTGTTGGATTTCTTTTATTTTTGCTCTACCTAATTTCATAAGAGCTCTCAACCATCACTGTGAGAGAGACTATATTCAATAAGAACATTTAAGAATCACTATAACAAAAGATATAGTACATAGATTCTCAAGTATTATAGTGTTTTTAGAATGAGGACAATAAAGATCAATTTAAGGCTTTGCTACCACATAGATAATGAAAAAGATGTGACATTCAATGATAAGTAGGAAATGATTCTAATAGTTTATATGATACAAATGTAAAATTACAAACCTCTCGAAACAATAAGACATCTGTACATCATAGACAGTGGTACTTGGGAGTGGGGATTGTAATATATTCTTCAAGTTTTTCAAATTTTCACTCTATATTAGTTCTATTGCTCAAGATGAGCTAAAATTTCACATAAATCCTATTATGCTGGCATTGCCTGGAACAAAATTTTTGTTCGATGCAAATCAACAGCTAAAACTAATAACACAGGAAATTAACAAAAAATATTAGACAGGTTTTATTACCTTTAAACGAAAAACAAATGACTGATTGCTTTGCTTAAGCTGTTCCTGCAAAACATAGCAGCTTGTAGTGACAGGAAAACAGACACCAATCTCAACAAAGCAGGTGAATAAACCAATGGAATTTTTAATGTCCAGGCGAGCATTTCAAAGCAGATAACTTAGTTTATGAAGACTCACCTGCCCTAGTATTATTTCATTCAGCTCACTCAATGAAGGAGTTCTTTCTACAGCATGAACCTAGAATGAAAAATCCAAGTGTTGAAATCACAAAGACGTAACCATGCCAATCCAACCTATGAATGCAGAAGGGAACAGAACAGGTGTAGAGAATGGAACTCATATGAAGGTAACAACTGTCTAAATAAAAGCATACATATAGTATTTAAAATTTACAACAGTTTAGAAAATTAGTCTAAAAGTGGAGTCTATTACAATGCAAAATAGTATGAAGCAGTCTAAATAGATCAAAGCCTTATGTCAAGAAAATGATATCTCCCTTCCTCCTCCTCTCATCTGGCAGTGCAAGGCCCCCTTCTACAGCTCCCAATTCTCTCTGCCACCTCCCCCTTCTCTCTCCTAGCATTGCAAGCGCTCCCCCCTTCCCCACACTCGGGTCTCTGTCTCAGCCATGTGAGGGCACCCATCCCCTGCCTCTTAGCATGTATTATCTAATTAGTAATGATATTTTGAATATAAATGATATGAAACTCATGTATTATCTAATTTTGTTTAATGATTGTCTTTATCCTTAATTATATATTTTTATAATTTTTATATTGGTGAGTGTCTCGCTTCACTCAGGTGAGCGCCTAGAGTAAACATTTTGGAACCTCAGAGTCCTTTAGCACCTAGAGCCTTTGCCAGTACCAACAAAGATGAAAATGGGAGAGACAAGCAAATAACATGGTTTTGTTAGGCCACGTATATTATACCAAGAATGCAAGAGAGAGACAGAGAGAAGAGAATTAGCAATCTAGAGGAAAAGGTTGTTGAAGCATTATCTCTGAAGATCCTGGTTTCATATTAAAAAATCTCCAGTATGTTGTAGATTATTTCTGAGGTGGAGCATTTTGGCTACCAAAATGCTCTTGATAAATGCAGCAGGGAAGTTGAACAAACACTGGAAGTCGAGCGAAGAACAAGTACAACTCAAAAATATCTAAAGTCTAAACCCAACAAAAGAGAAGAATCCAGCATCTGCTTTTGGATCTCTATGCAGATAATTGAAGTGGCCTAGCAGAAGTCTAACTAGCACATTCCTTTTCTATATATTACACGACTAGCAATCAATCTAATAGAAATGGTGACGAGTGAAATACACTAAATGTAAAGATTTTAATTTATTAAGTATCAACTACATTCACCAGAAGGTATGTATCCAGTATCCACTCTAATACACATTTAAGTCTTCAGAAATCATACGGAAAAAAGATAACAATAGAGAAACCCAAGAAATAACATGGTTTAAAAGTACTAAACCTCCAAGCCTCCAGGAAAGCAAAATGAGAGAAGATCCTTATACTTGAGGGGTAGCTGTTTCTCAGGCGGATAGACAAACAGAACCTAACAGAAGGAAGAGTTTAAGAGTTCAGCCTGCATGTAAAGCAGCTAATCTGATGTTGTAAATGGTAGGAAAAGACCAGCAACTAGGAGGCATAAAGTTGCAAAGCAAGATGCAGCAGACCTTTTAATGTTTAGAATAAGAATGCTAATAAAAACATATCTCCAAACATGCATGAAAGTCTATCCATAAACAACATTGGACATATAATTATAACATTTATAATAATGCATGCAGATAGGATAAGAACCTGTGGTTCAAGATTTGATTCAGCATTAACTTGATGATTGTAATTCAGTAAGTTTCTTCTCTTTGAGTAATCATTGTTATGATCCAAAATCAGCTTATGAAGTGCTTGGACATCAACACTAGGATGAAGTCCAACAACCACCATGCTCTCAAAAAATTTTGTCGGCTCCTTCACAGATCGCTGATCCTGCTTGGAAAATTTTGAAGGCATATGCTACAACTTAAAATGCATGATATAAGTTGGGAAATAAATTCGAAACACAACAGACATGTCAGATTATCAAGGCAAGCAAAAAGAGACTGCAATTACAAACTCATGATACCTTTTTTCAGTAAGTGTTCAGAATTAAAAGCATATGATTCATATGACACAATATATGTTTTAAAGTTTAAACAGTCCATGATGTTCCTCCAATTTACAAAAGAAAGATAAATTGACAAATTGTTTCATCCACAGTTCTCCAATTAACCTGAAGAATTTAGAAGTCATATAATACCAGAGAAAATGGAATTCAGAATGCACAATATGTTGCTGCGCCAGAAAAACAATAGACTGAACAAACCCAACAGACCACTGGTTCAATTCCCTAAGCAAACAGAACGTATGACAAAATTTATATATAATATACATATAAGATAAGCCAATGCAGCTGCACAAGAAATTCTCAAATGCATTGTGGTTGTCTGATTTGCTTTTTATGGCAATGGTCCTTAAAATATTGAATTATGCAAAGAATAAAGTGTCATTTCACTCTTCTCAGATATCAATCAGATGATAGACTGTACTCAAATATCTTAAAAGCCTTCAAAGTAGTTAATTAAGTGTTTAAAATGTAAGCTTTTAGGTGGCTGTTTGAGACTATTACTAATCTTAGATGATGTATGGCCAATCATGCTGACTGCACTTAAATCAGCATAGCCAAACAAGCATCAGGAGAATACAGAATCAAGTGTCCATAGGCTGTGCTGGTGCATGGGGTCAACATTTATCCAAGCGTTTTCTCTGGCTGCCTATAAGTTCTTGTAGTATTGTTTCATCATTTATTTCAAAACAAGAAAATGAAGGCTTCTTCCATCTTCCAAGGTTCACGATGACTTCTCCCTTTTTTTCCCCTTTCCTCGTCTCTTGGAATATCTACTTTTCTCTTCTCTTCTTACTGTTTTCTCTAGCTTTCCTATGTTTGCAGAAATTAAAAATAGCTATTGTTGCAATTCAAAATTAATTATTTTTTCTTTAAGTAAAAACTTTAGATATCATATATCAATTACTCAATAAAATAGAGAGATCGATGAAGATATAATTCATAGAGTAAAAACATGATGGTTAAAATGACGAAAGGCGTCAGGAGTCTTGTGTGATCATCGAATACCTTTGAGATTAAAAAAAAAAATTATAAGATTATTGTGATTTGCAAGACCAACAATGCTTTATGAATCTGAGTATTGGATAGTTAAAAAACAATATATACAAAAATTTTGCGTTGTCCAGATGAGATTGTTGAGATGAATGTGTAGAGTTACTAAGAAAGATAGGAAAAGATATATTTTTATTCATAAACAACCAGGTATCACTTCGATAGATGATACGATGAAAGAAAATCGTTTAAGATGGCATGGACAAATGCTTAGGAGACTTCTAGATGCAGTAGTCAAAAGAGGTGAAATGATTAATATTAATGATATGAGAAGATGTAGAAGAAAACCTAAAAAGACTTTAATAAAAACTATAAATAAATATTTAAGTACTCTAAACTTAACTAAGCATATGGCCTTTTATAAATCTCAATGGCGAAAAAAAATCCATGTAACCGACCCTAAATAGTTGGGGCTTACGGCTTTGTTGTTGTATTATATGTTCTGTAAGCAATAAACAACAATTTCAATTGTTTCTAAAAGTTCATAACCTCATACTTCTTATTGAATATGTTGTGAACCAGATTACTAGCTCAACATGACATAATGTAGAAGTTATTTTTCCTTTGAAAGAAGCAATTTGTGCACCAAATTGACTACTAGTGTGCATATGATACTCTTACACAATATTCTGATCAGAATAACCAAGCACTTATAGAAAATGAAGACCGGTTATACATGATTATGCAAACAACAACCATACATCTTATAGGCATGAGGTAATAAAATTTTGAAAATCCAAACTGGGTTCAGGATAAGCCATTCACAAAATTTGGGATTGAAATCAAACAGATTAGGGATTATAGCTGACAGATCAGGTCTCGGTCATCACATAATTAAACATTACTTCAGAACTAGAAAGTACAATATATCCAAAAAAAACTTAAATCTTCTAATTAAATTTTTTTTAATATTTTAAATTTTGACCTTTAGTAAATTATTTGAAAATTTTAGAAAAATTCCTGAAGAAGCCTGGGATCATCTTTTTCATTTTATCCCCAGCCAAGACCAGCTTTAAAGGGAATGGACACAATGTTCTTCCTTAAATAAACAACTACCAACAGCTTTCCCTTATAATGTGATATTTTCTCTGTGTCCTCTCTCCCTCTCATTTTCTCTCTTATCAACAAAAATCAGCAGTTATTTTTTTCCTCTTCATCTTCCACCATCACACCATAGACACTGCCTCCCCCTCTCTCTCCTTAACCAAAAAAAGTAACCAAAATTATGTTTTCCTTTTTCATCTTTCTCTTCCTCCTCTTCTTCCACCTCTTCGGCTAACAAACCACTGCTAATGTTATTTATGGACCAGCCTCCTCTCTCCCTTCTCCCTTCTCAACAAAAAAAAAAAGAGACAGAAACTCTTCACTTCTTCATCTTACACACCAGACTTTGCAACAATGATTTCAGTCTCCTTCTTCATTCTCTTCCTCAGCACAACAAAAAAATGTGTAATGTTATTTCTGCACCAGCCTTCTCTCTCCCTTCTCCTTTCTCAACCAAAAAAAAGAGAGAGAGAAACTCTTCTTCATTTCTTCATCTTACACACCAGACATTGCAACAATGATTTCAGTCTCCTACTTCATTCTCTTCCTCAGCACAACAAAAAAATGTGTACTTCTTTAATAACCATTGTCGTTGTTATGGCAATTGCCTCAACGTTTCCATCATTTAGTGTCCGTTATATATAATATAAAAATTTCACGCTTACAAGGCCGATGCAAATTGGGTGTTCTCTTCCACAAACATGCTACCACCTTTTGAACAGTATGGACATGAGCAGTTACTTGTGTATATTGTATGGCATTGACAAAATTCACCACATCACCCTTACTATAAAGTAGAAACTACTAATATCTTTCTATAACAGTAAACAAGACATCACATTGGCAAATCTAATGCCCAAAGACTAACTCAAAACAAAAATTTGTGGAGGAACTACTCTGACTATTCAACTACAGAAAAGGGACCATTTATGATATTAACCCTATGTGAAACTAATGGAAAGTCATCTAAATTGATTGATCAAAGACAAGTATTTTGAAGGCAAATGTCAAACCCCAAGAGTGTTTGTTTAGTTTAATTATATGAATTGATCATTGTTGATGTAGAAAAGCAAGAATATATACTTATCAGTAATCTATTATGTCAGACATGATTATCCAAAATAAGATTCAGAAATATTTCCCCACTAAAATGACACAAGAAGAATACCTAAATAAAAAAAACATGCTTTAACCCCTTCAAAAGAACAAGAAAAAGAAAACAAATTGTTACCAATGATTGCACCTGAAACCTAGACCATTGGCGCTTTTGACTTGTAAGGATTTCTGGATTGTAAGATCCCTTCACTTCTGGTGTAGCTGATAAACCCTTCAACATTCTTGAAACATGACGCCGCAATTTTATTTGGCTATCACCATTATCATCCGTGGATGAGAATACAACAGATGGGTGTGGTGATCGAACAGTTGAAGCTGAAGTAGCAGAAAGGAAAGCTCTGGCAACATCTTCCGTTTGCATGAACAGTGAAGCACCCCATCCTGGGCTACCAGAGTCTTCATTCTTATCCATCTGACTTAAATAAAAAATAACAGGTCACATGCAAATGATATGGCACATTTAAAGAATCAAAATAAAAACTTTTATTTTCAAGAAAGGTAGGGAAATCTTTATCAAAAAAAAATATCAAATAAAAACTTTCAATTTTCAAGAAAGGTAGGGAAACCTTTAACTACAAAACTTTCAACATTTAAAGAATCAAAATAAAAACTTTTAATTTTCAAGAAAGGTAGGAAAACCTATATCTCCTCAGTCTGATATAATTTCTTGTTCCTCCCGTTGTTGGGCTCAGCTAGGTGAGGACAAAGGAGAGAAATCCCTCCCCTTAAATAGGAGGAGGTGAGCCTCCATTAAAGGAATTTTTTCTTAATTTTTGTATTTATTTAAAATGAATTATTTTATTTAATATACTAACAAATATGATACCACCCTATTGAAAATTGGAATGCTTAATAGTTATTTCCTAATTCGCAATGGCAAACAAGGAAATAAGATTATATTTCCTAATTACAATGGCAATTAGGAATATAAAAACTTTTATTTTCAAGAAAGGTAGGGAAACCTTTAACTACAAAACTTTCAACATTTAAAGAATCAAAATAAAAACTTTTATTTTCAAGAAAGGTAGGGAAACCTTTAACTACAAAACTTTCAACATTTAAAGAATCAAAATAAAAACTTTCAATTTTCAAGAAAGGTAGGGAAATCTTTATCAAAAAAAAATATCAAAATAAAAACTTTTATTTTCAAGAAAGGTAGGGAAACCTTTAACTACAAAACTTTCAACATTTAAAGAATCAAAATAAAAACTTTCAATTTTCAAGAAAGGTAGGGAAACCTTTAACTACAAAACTTTCAACATTTAAAGAATCAAAATAAAAACTTTCAATTTTCAAGAAAGGTAGGGAAATCTTTATCAAAAAAAAATATCAAAATAAAAACTTTCAATTTTCAAGAAAGGTAGGGAAACCTTTAACTACAAAACTTTCAACATTTAAAGAATCAAAATAAAAACTTTCAATTTTCAAGAAAGGTAGGGAAACCTTTAACTACAAAACTTTCAACATTTAAAGAATCAAAATAAAAACTTTCAATTTTCAAGAAAGGTAGGGAAACCTTTAACTACAAAACTTTCAACATTTAAAGAATCAAAATAAAAACTTTTAATTTTCAAGAAAGGTAGGGAAATCTTTATCAAAAAAAAATATCAAAATAAAAACTTTTATTTTCAAGAAAGGTAGGGAAACCTTTAACTACAAAACTTTCAACATTTAAAGAATCAAAATAAAAACTTTCAATTTTCAAGAAAGGTAGGGAAACCTTTAACTACAAAACTTTCAACATTTAAAGAATCAAAATAAAAACTTTCAATTTTCAAGAAAGGTAGGGAAACCTTTAACTACAAAACTTTCAACATTTAAAGAATCAAAATAAAAACTTTTATTTTCAAGAAAGGTAGGGAAATCTTTATCAAAAAAAAATATCAAAATAAAAACTTTCAATTTTCAAGAAAGGTAGGGAAACCTTTATTCTTAAATTAAATATTTGATTTGATTACAAAACGAGGGTTAGATGGATGAATCTAATAAGAGATAGCAAAGAAGGAAAATCAAGGGTACGAAGACAGAAAGAAACTCACAGTTCCATTAAGAAAACATCATAACTCAATACATCATCAAAGACTCCCAACTAAACTCCAAGTTATAATGACACGTTAACAAAAGGAATTCTCTGGAAAAGTAAAAAATGAAAACAAAGATTAGATCAACTGATTCCACTTTCTTGTTTCTCCCTTCCTTTTTACTTGATCAGAATCTTCAATATTATATGGGATTATAACTTTGATGTGGAACTGTTGTCATGTTTCACCAGCTGAGTATGGTGATCTGTTTCTATATAACAATCAAATGATCATATACCACATTTCTAATCCTGACAGCTTACCAAATATTAAGATAACATTAGACTCCTAACCATAACTAATATAGACCCAAATCTGATAAAAAAATTATTTACTCTGTTGAAAATCATATGCTAATGTACAAATAGAGACCTAGAAAGTAGAAAAAAAATCCTATAACTCAAACTACTCCTAGGAAGTTACCATACAAATAAATAAATAAAGTACATAGAACATTAGAAAATGTATGCTAACACTTCCCAGACTCAATCAAAACCTAATTAGACAAAATGTTAGCTTTAAGCTCACAACGATCTTCATCATTCTGCACAACATCACATTTTTCATAATGAAGTGTTGTAGATGTGAGGACTTATAGGAATAAGACTTGAATATATAAGTATTTATACTAAGACCAAAATCAAATATATCATGAGCAACTTTAGAAATGATAAGAAAAAACTTAGAGTATAGTTAAGATGGGAGGAAAAGGAGTTCTTGCAATTAAATATTTGATTTGATTACAAAACGAGGGTTAGATGGATGAATCTATAAGAGATAGCAAAGAAGGAAAATCAAGGGTACGAAGACAGAAAGAAACTCACAGTTCCATTAAGAAAACATCATAACTCAATACATCATCAAAGACTCCCAACTAAACTCCAAGTTATAATGACACGTTAACAAAAGGAATTCTCTGGAAAAGTAAAAAATGAAAACAAAGATTAGATCAACTGATTCCACTTTCTTGTTTCTCCCTTCCTTTTTACTTGATCAGAATCTTCAATATTATATGGGATTATAACTTTGATGTGGAACTGTTGTCATGTTTCACCAGCTGAGTATGGTGATCTGTTTCTATATAACAATCAAATGATCATATACCACATTTCTAATCCTGACAGCTTACCAAATATTAAGATAACATTAGACTCCTAACCATAACTAATATAGACCCAAATCTGATAAAAAAATTATTTACTCTGTTGAAAATCATATGCTAATGTACAAATAGAGACCTAGAAAGTAGAAAAAAAATCCTATAACTCAAACTACTCCTAGGAAGTTACCATACAAATAAATAAATAAAGTACATAGAACATTAGAAAATGTATGCTAACACTTCCCAGACTCAATCAAAACCTAATTAGACAAAATGTTAGCTTTAAGCTCACAACGATCTTCATCATTCTGCACAACATCACATTTTTCATAATGAAGTGTTGTAGATGTGAGGACTTATAGGAATAAGACTTGAATATATAAGTATTTATACTAAGACCAAAATCAAATATATCATGAGCAACTTTAGAAATGATAAGAAAAAACTTAGAGTATAGTTAAGATGGGAGGAAAAGGAGTTCTTGCAATTAAATATTTTATATATCTTTTATGAATAATTCAGCGGGAAGAAGAAGAAAAACAGAGCAATCAGTCATAGAGTTAACACAGGATGATTAAAATTGAAAGTGGTTTCATTAGCTCTATGTAGTTGTTGTATGTTCCCTTGGTTAAAAGGTAAATTTACAAGATTGTAAAGTCTGCAATGTCTTACAATCTGGAATGTTGGGCATTAGAAAACAAGAAAAAAAAAAAAAGGTAATATCGGTAAGACGAGGAGATAGAGTTGGATATGTGAGGTTACCAAAAAAGAGAGACTGAAAATTGTTTACCTTCAAAAGCAACTAGATATAGCTCTGACAGATAAAGGAAAACAACATTTAAGATGGCATGGATATGTCAATAACATATTATGAAGTGAATTGATTAAGGATGTTAGTGCAACGAAAGTAGAAAACTTCATCAGAAACAATAAAAAGAGATTTTAATCCACGCAGTTGGCCCAAATTAGTTGGAAATGACAGTTTGCTGCTCTCGTTGACACGTCAACTAATCATCCAATTCACTCACCTTTCCTAAATCTGAAAAAAGTTATATGGGCCTTCTTTCACATCCCAAAATAAGAAAGGAAGGCTTGGCAACCTTCAGAAACCAAATTAATCGCCACCAAAATAAACTGCACTCGTGCAGCTTCAACAGAGAGAATTTAAAAAAAAAAAAAAAAAGCATTTCCGCCGCTACCATAGAGCAGATGTGCCCATTTGACCGCAAGAACCACATCGCATCTTAAACGACCGTTCGATTGATAATGAATACTTCATAAAACTATTCAAATTCAGCATGATTTCAACAAAAACTCAAAAAAATATATTACTTTTCCACGGATTTGACAACCACACTCGAGAAAAAACTCAGTCAAACAAAAAGTTGCACCTTATAAGAAATTTTGTTATTAGGAAAAGATGAGACCATCAACAAAAGATCACTTATCGCAGAAGATCCTTTTCTCAGAGGCTGCTCCTGAGTCGGAAGGAACTAAGATTGCTCACGTATAATTTGGCGATACACAAGGGAATCGAACAAGCAATTAAAGGAAAAAGGGGAAGAACCGGAGAATCTGTGAGGAGGAAACAGGATAAAAGGATCGAAATCGACTACCTCGGAGGATCCGATGGATTCAAGAGCAAGCGCGCCGGCCGCCGAGGGCTCCCTCGCTCCTTTCCTTTCGCGAATATATCGTGAGAGAGAAGAAACCAAGACACTGCAATTTGGCTTGGACTAAAGAAGTTATAAATGCACCGAACACCAAACCGAAACCTCTACCGTGCAAAGATGGCACGACGCGTCAGCCAATTAAGTGGAGCGCTCCTAAAAGTGTTCCGAACTCTCTACGTGGCAGCTCGTGGAGCCCATTCTAACTTGCTGTTTTCGAGTTCCTTTGTGCGCCTGTCGTTCCCTCGGCTCGGTGCAAAATAATGAATTATTGTCCAAAACTGTAGCGAATCTGGTCACAGTCGGTACGGTTACCGTCCGACTGCTCTTCTTCTCTCCTCTCTCTCTCTCTCCCCCCGCTTTATTAACGTGGCGTCCTTTTCAGACACGTAAGCAAGTCACGATTAACGCTACATGATACCCGAGTGGATGCATCTGGAACAAGGATAGCTCATGAACAGCAGCATACGAGTACACGCATCAAATACACACACACACACACATAAAGTTCCTTTTTTGTGCATAGTTTTTGGGAAATCAAGTGGAGTAATTATGTCTCTATTTCTTTTTATTATTTTATAGAAAATATGATTTACAGATTACACATTGGCAAACCTCACCAAACATGAAGAGTCTTTCTTATCTTTGTTTGGATTGGCAACCTTAATGGTGGTTGTAAGCTAAGCAGATCGATCCCTCGTAAAGAAGAGTCACGGAGAAGGGCAAATCCAAGACGAGGTAGGTCAGAGAAGGTGTCTTTGTCAAGAGAAAGATAATTAATTGAATTGTCAATTATTCTAGATGGGTTCCCCAATGTTTTATGCCATGTAAGGTGGCATGAAACCTCCATAAAGATTCCCTTTCGTTAAATGTATTCTATTATGTGATGATATTGACTTGTGTTTGATTCCATTGGTATTGGTCCTACTATGTCTAGTTGGATGTAGGAGTCCATCCATTTTTCATTAGGTTTTATGTCATTAAGTCGAGTCAACCTGATTTACTTTGGAAAGTAATTGGGTGTTCAAAATTGAATTTATAAATAGTATTATAATACTAGTCTCTCAAAATAAATTGTATATAAATTTTACATGACTAAACATTCAATATAAGGATTGAAAATAGAGTTCCACATGATGAGGGTAATAATAATGATGGGACACGAACTAACGTCACCTGCTCTCGAGTGACGTCTCCTAGGTCACACAACCGAAGAGCTACGAGGGTCGCTTGCCTCGATCTGACCTGATAGCGCCTGGTCGAAGTAGACCAAGACGCCGACCGAGCATGTCGCCATCCTATAGG
Organism: Musa balbisiana; assembly: GCA_004837865.1. Classification (NCBI taxonomy): domain Eukaryota; kingdom Viridiplantae; phylum Streptophyta; class Magnoliopsida; order Zingiberales; family Musaceae; genus Musa; species Musa balbisiana. Next base: position 34,678,898 of record CM017194.1, read on the forward strand.
AGTCCGGTCCTTCACGCAACGCCAAATGTCGGTGTCAGACGTTATCCAAGGTACGACCCTGCTCCCTACAAGCGGGCACATTAGGAAACGGTGACCTTCCCTATAAAAACCCTCGCATTCGGAACGAAAATGAGGGGAAAAAATCCCCTGAGACTATCAACTACCTACATTTATCATTAGAGGGGTCGGGTCGAGCTCTCCTAACCCCACCTATGCACAAGGACGAAGACAGATTGCTTCCCACCGAACGCGCAGGCGAGGAGTCCCCTCCCGGAGAAAACAGTGACCCCGTCGCAATCGGACCACCGAGTTGGCTACCTCAGTAGTCTCAAGGGTCGTTCAGGGAGATATCCAATCATTCGGATCCAAACCCCAACTGTATTAGCTTCAAGGTCACGGCATAAAGATGTTTGACACTAACACTATATATTTGGTTTACATCATCTTTATAGACAACACAAACCGAAGAGCTACGAGGGTCGCTTGCCTCGATCTGACCTGATAGCGCCTGGTCGAAGTAGACCAAGACGCCGACCGAGGCATGTCGCCATCCTATAGGAGTCCGGTCCTTCACGCAACGCAAATGTCGGTGTCAGACGTTATCCAAGGTACGACCCTGCTCCCTACAAGCGGGCACATTAGGAAACGGTGACCTTCCCTATAAAACCCTCGCATTCGGAACGAAAATGAGGGGAAAAATCCCATGAGACTATCAACTAACTTGATCATTAGAGGGGTGGGTCGACTCTCCTAACCCAACCTAGCACAAGGACGAAGACAGATTGCTTCCCACCGAGACGCCGCAGGCGAGGAGTACCCCTCCGGAGAAATATATATATATAATTTTCATAAATTTACTCTTAAATAAGCAAACTGAGAATAAGGAATATCTAATAGCTTTTATGGAATACTAGCTCTAGTTTTTAATAAAAATATTTTTATTTAGTAAGCGACCAAATAAATCTTAATTTTAGCTTTTTTTGTAAAAAAAAATATCGAGAGAGCTACTCACTATGAAATTAGAGCACTCGATTGAGAGGGCTACTCCTCCTCTCTTTAAAAAAGAAAATATTTTATATTCTTTTTAGCATTCTTAGTTAGCTTGATAATATCGATAATCTTATTGGATTTTTATGTACACAAAAAATAAATCCAAATATCATTAATTACTTAAATTTCACACTGCTCATAAGATTTGAGCCTATGGTAGCACTCAAATAAGTATTTCATAATCAACCTCAAAATACATTAGAATATTTTGGTTTATGGCCAAGCGAATACCATGCTTCCACATCGATTAGTTTGTCCCACCAAGTACAAACCCTTAGACTCCTTGTTGGTCCTCCAATAAAATCATCACAATTAACTTAATTCAATCTTAATTTTATTTAAAAGATGAGTCATTAATATCCACAACAAATTTCAGCTTTTTTTAACTTCATTTTAGGAGTAAAACAATGTATTTAAAAGACTCCATTTCAACCATAAAAATAACTTGTGTACAAGAAAAATATTAATGTAATTCAGTAAGAAAGACCAATCTTTTTTTTTTATAACCTATACCTTTAATTTCTTTTTACATTTTTAGAGAAGTCTATCTTCTGCCTTCAAATTGAGTAGATATTTTTTTTTTATGATAACCTCAAGAAGATATTGATCAATTATAAAAATAAAATAAAACTACTACACAAATGATTCAAGATGAAGGGATTTATTATGATATGTAAAGAGGCCATATAAAAGATATATATATTTTAAGTGAAAGAGTTTTAGTCTACACTTTGGTCCAACCTCAAAATAAGGTCCCAACCCTAGTTCAAATAGAGTAACCAACTTTAAAATTATTGGTGCAACATGTAATTTGGCCATGAGTCTAATGTTATTATCCATTATCAAACAAAAAATATACTCCTTGGATGCTTCTTAGTATAATTAAGCAATGCAAAGAACTCCATCAAAATTTGACTCATCTTATGTTTTCAATAGAACCATTTTCTTATATTTTTCTTTCTTATATTGTTTTTTTTTGTTGATCTCTCATCTATATGTCACTCTCTAGTATGGTATGTAATTTCAAATTGTACCACGGGCAACACATACCAGTTCGACGACATATCGATACGCGGATCGCCTGTTATCGGACGGAACACGCTACAGTGCTACGATAAAGAGAAAAAAATATTTAAAACAGCTCGATAACAATGATATAGTGCTCCAACGGTCAAATTGACCATTGGAGCCATTTCTCATAGTATTTAAACCCTTTTTCCCTCATATTTCACTCAATTACATTTATATACTCTCTTAAACTATCTCAAACTCTTTCTTTCTTGTGCTCTCATAAACTCTATAAAACAATAATTTGTGAATTGAATCGAGATTAATTTAAAAAAATTAAGAAAAAAAACTTTCTAATCAAGAGATATGTTTATATAAGGACAATCCGTAATGGATTAAAATACGAACATTGCACAAGATATTATTCAAAACCCAAAAAATATACGTGATACTATTTTTACCTAATTTATATTTATTTTAATAAATTTCTGCTATTACTATATTTATTTATAACTTAAAAATCCTATCATAATTTTTTTATTTTCATATATTTTCGGAGGGTTTTACACCTAAATTAGGTGTACCGTTCGGTACGTCATAGCGTATCGCTTGATACACGATATCGTACTATATCAAGTCAATCTTGAAATATCGATATGGTATGGTATTGCATACCTTGTTCTGAGATTAATAAAATAATTATTCATGATAATAACTTATAATTATCAAAGCTATGGATCACTCAGTATCTTTTCGTTCTATCTCATTTATATTTTTTTCCTTCCCTTTTTCGTTTTCAGATTGCGTTAACTAATCAAAGCATTATAGAAGGATTGGAAAACCGAGTAAGAAAGCCAAATGAAAGCAACTTAATAAGCTTTACAAGATCAAGACAACTTAGGTTTTATTGGTACGTAACTCCGATCTAGAAAGGCAAATTACAATGATCGGAGAGATTAGCAGCTCTGATTCGTACAAAACCCCCCCTGCTATTCTTCAACAAACAGGAAAATACTATGGCGACACACCAAAGACAATGAGAAACACGTGATGAGGACCGACTTCCCCGCCAAAGTTGACCGCCGCACTGATAGGAAAGAGACGCGCACCGACCCCACGACAGTGGTTCCCCTGTCTCGCCCCAGTCACCGAACACGTGAATAAGAGCTCCGGTTGGTGGCAGTTGCGGGCCGCAAGTGAAGTCTCCGTTGTGGAAGTTGGATGCTATCAGCCGAGGACGGGAAAAAGGTACCCATGGGGCTCGAGTGGGACTGGGAGTTGGGCCCTCCACCGCCGACGCCACGAGGTCGAGTCGGGGTCGCGCTTCCTGTGTCGCGGCCGAGCTACCGTCGTAGCAGAAGGAAGCTCCCATTAGATAGCAGCCAATGGCCCCACGTGCATGTTCACTGTGGCCCGCGGTCGTCGACCAATGGGATCACTTGATCCCGCGTTTCGTCCGGTGGACGGCTCCAGTATCGGGCCCGATCGAGTCCTTTTCCCCGTCCTCTCCACTTGCAGCTTCCAATGTTCTATTTATCTCCCCTCGCTCTTTCCCCACTGAGGAGAACTCCCACTGCCTTTTCCGGTTCTTCCCCTCTCCCACCAGCTTTCGATATCCGGACCGATGACTCAACGACCGTCGCTCTTCTCACCTCACCAGATGGGCCGATTCCGTCTCTCCCACAGGTCAGCTCATCTCTCTCTCTCTCGATCCGAGTTCTCTTCCTGTAAAGTACCGGCAATGTTTCGAGAGGGGAAGGGGGGTAGTTCTGTAAATTTGAAGCGAGGTCTCGGAGCTTACCTCAACCTGAGAGGAGGGAGAGAGCGGGGCCTTCTTCTGTTTACCGATATTGCCCTCGTCCCTTGGAAATATTGACATCGTTTCTATTTCCTTTTGTTGTTTGCCTCGGCCGCAGAGTGGTGTTGGCTCCGGTAACTAGGTGCCGGGCGATCGATGGGATCCCGCTGCCCGCCCACGTCGAGTATTACACGCAGAGGGCCACCGACGGAGGTTTCCTCATCTCGGAGGGCACCGTAATTTCCCCGACCGGCTCAGGGTATTTTCGTCACCGGAACCCCTTTTACAGTTCAATTTAAACTTATATTAAATTGAGCCTTTTCTTTCGTTCAGTCACAACTATTACACTGGGGAGATTCGGGAATTCATGTGCATAGGTTCTTGATTTCTTCGCTTGGTGGTTGCCCTGATTATTCCTCAAAGGAAAAAGAAATCGCCTTTTCTTTTTGACAACAATAGAATGCATTAATTAGTATAAATTCATCAAAATGCCTCATTATAATAGCGTAATTACTGTCTTAGTTTCGGTCTATGCCTCCATCTTGAAAGATGTCATTTTGCTTTAGAATGAAAGGTGGTAATTCTGTGACACAACTTGATTCTCATGCTCAAAGATATACGACGTTGGTACTCCCAAAGTTGCGCCAGCTAGAATATGAGAATAGAGTAGAATTTTAGTATATACTCAGCTGCGACCGGCCACATGCTGCAACATTGTTTAATCATGAATGTTGTTGACATTCTTGTAATGTTGTCGAAGGTTCCCACGTTGCCCTGGAATATACACAAGGGAGCAGATAGATGCATGGAAGAAAGTTGTCGATGCTGTTCATGCCAAGGGAAGCATCATCTTTTGCCAGTTGTGGGGCATGTTGGTCGAGCATCCAATCAAAGTATGTATAGGTCATTCTATCTCAAGTCTCGCTAACCAAGGATAGCAATCAAGATGACCAAGTTACACTATCTCTTTTGTTTGTTAAAACATTGATCAATCATATTTATTTATATATATATATATATAGATATATATATTATATATATATTATATATATATATATATATATATATATATTATATATATATATATATTATATATATATATATTATATATATATATATATATTATATATATATATATATATATTATATATATATATTATATATATATATTATATATATATATTATATATATATATTATATATATATATATATATTATATATATATATATATATATATTATATATATATATATATATTATATATATATATATATTATATATATATATATATATATTATATATATATATTATATATATATATATATATATATATATATATTATATATATATATTATATATATATATTATATATATATATATATATTATATATATATATATATATTATATATATATATATTATATATATATATATATTATATATATATATATATTATATATATATATTATATATATATATATATTATATATATATATATTATATATATATATATATTATATATATATATTATATATATATATATATATATATATATATTATCTCTTGAAAGATTCACAGTTCATGTGACGATAGTGTTTTCAAGTAACATGCCATATCAAGTACGGTACGAGTGCATACTTCTTACTTTTGTAAAACGGAAAATTTAATTCATAAACTAAACGAGGTTAACAACAGGCACCACTCAGATCATAGTTACAAATCTGGGTGGCTCAGAAGGTAGAGATTCAATATTTGGCTAACCAAACAGTAACATGTTTAGCTTCCTCATAAATGGGCAATATCTTATAAGACTCCAAATTCTTTGGTGACAATTAAGAATCACTCCCTCCCTCTACGACATAGAGATAAATGAGCCATCAGTATTCATTTTAACCCAATGAGGGAATGGAGGGTCCAATTTGACCCACTCTTTTGGTTGCAGTACTGTTAATCTCTGATTATTTGCATGAGTTGCTTAAGTTGAGATTAGTTAAAGTTGTCTTGCACTTGCTAACCCACCTATTCATATGATAAATGCTGCAGATATTTTCCTGAAATGCAAATGAAAATTGTTTTTGCTTCTGGAAGGCTTTAGAATTGTTATTATGGAAGGAGCTCTCACTTAAGTCTGATTTTAGAAATTATACTGTAAAACACAATATGGTGTATGTTTGTTTGCTCCTGAAAACTATGCATATAAACATTATCTTGAACTCTGTTGAAGTACTAACAAAATAAATGTGAACATGCTTAGTGATGCACATGTTTTTCTAAGGTATAAAATTTTCCTGATTAACCAAATTAATGATACAAGCACATTTGTAGTTTTTATTTCCTATACCAAAAAGTACCTTTAAGCTTGTCTCAGTATCTTTTTTTTGAGTTGTCAATTCTTTTCATCATTGCACTGAAGAGAATTCAGATAATTTGTTTGCTCAATAGATGATAGTGGCGAGATGTAGTATATTGAAGCCATCAACATCAAACTATAAAGGTCTTAGGTTCCCGTATAGCTATGTTTTTTCCATACGGATTGATACAGGAAAATAAATCCAGTTGAACTCATCCTTCTTTTTCTGCCTGAATACTGATAGAACTTCCTTCTCACAGTATACCAACCAGGAGGTACCGCAGCTCCTATATCCTCCACTGATAAGCCAGTATCAGGGAGGTGGAAGATACTGATGCCTGATGGGAAATATGGTAGCTATGCCAGGCCCCGGAGGCTTGCCACTTCAGAGATACCAGTAATAGTGCAGCACTATCGGCAAGCAGCCCTGAATGCAATTGAAGCAGGTATGTGACCAACCACCCGACATTTATGTAATGAATCTTTCCATAAATTAAAATCATTTTATTGATATGGTTTTCTGTCAATTAACTGTTGTCATGGCATGTTTCAATTTTTTTAAAAGAATTTATGATTTTTGTAAATCTAACATCTTTTAGGAAATAATCTTTTTTTAATAAATTTTACACTGAATTCAGCATGCTTTTTGGAGCAAGGTTTTCTAGTTTTTTAAGTAGAGATAAAGCAAGTTCTTAACACAGAGAGTTAAAATATTAGGATTTAAGACTAGCATTAGGGTTTTTTATTTCTGAAAAAGGTCAAACTTAAATCCAGATCCATTCAGTACAAAACGTCCAAGCAACTTAATTCACTGCAAAAATACTCAGCCTTCTAACCATCTAAATTATATATGGGTTTGCTACAATTCAAGACAATTACTAAATATTCCCCTGGAAATTTTAAAATGAACAGGTTCAACTGTACATCTTTTGCTTTGAAATAAATTATCTCAACACATTCAATCAAGTGTAATATATGGCATTAGCAAATACACAGTTCCTCGGTCTTTAGTGACTTCTTTCCCTAATGATCAACATTTGACTTCCATAGGAAGAGGTATGTAAATATGCAGCTGAAAAAGATATGTCCTCTGCATTCTCACTACTTTCATTGCAACGTACTCATGGGAGTGGTAAAGTATTCTTTCTCCTCCAAAACATTCCCTGTTCAACAGGGAATGTTTTGGAGGAGAAATTCTGCACAACCAACCATAGGAAAATGGCACGTTTAAGCAACTGTCGACGATACCGGACCATTTTATGCCACCACACATGCCAGCTAAATAGAGGCAAATTTTGGCAGCCTTCAAGGACCACTCTATACCGCCACACATTCCCTTTCAACTTTAGACAATTCCACATTTCATGTGTTCTTACTTCCTCGATCTTTGATGCTTTCTAGATTTTCCCATCCGTGAACCCTTGAGAAAGTTTCCAATATTTTATTTTATTTTAGCAGTATCTACAAGTATTCAGGCGGAGGGTTCTATCTGTTATGCAAATATAACATCTACAGCTTGAGCTTTCTCTGATATGTCCTGGTTCAACATTCCATCCTTTATTAATCTATCTAGCAAGGGACCTCTTGGTAACCATGTGTTGGATGAAAAAGATAAAGACTTTTATGTTTTCTAGTCGTTAATCTATTAGACTACCTCACAATTCCCAAAACTTATGGTTTTCTTCTCCATAACCATGTATCAAAAGGAAATGATAGCTTTCTTCAATTGTTAGTCCATATTCTTCTAGATTTCCGTGCAATTCCTGTAATTTAAGTGTTTTTTCCCCCTATCCAGCTACTGTCAAAGGGGTTTTTAATGCTCTAGATACTTTTCCTATGCAATTTCATTGCATGAATCAATTCAGGATCACTTTGTTTCACTGAAAGTGAAAATTGGCACTGATGTAGTTTTGCAAAGTCATTTTCATTAGTTTTTTTTTGCTGTTTGAAAGCTATTGAATCAGAGTTTCCGAAGCCAAAACACAACCATCTTCCCTTCCCATTTTGATTGCTCTCCGCCAAAACCCACTTGCTCCAAATTAAAGGTTTTTGGATCACCAATTCCAAGTTAAAATTTATATCCCATAAGCTAAACACAGAAGCTGATGGTCTTTCGGTGAAACAAATGAACCCAATCCATGATGACTGTAACCCCGAGCCACTTTTTAAGCTTTACATGCTACCTCGGAGCCACTAATCCTCTATTTTTCAGTTATTTTCAACTTGTAAAAGAAAATTTTCATTAGTAATATTTACTCCTTTTTATGTAATTGTGATGCCTCCAAACAAGACATGATTCTTTTCTGCACTGATAAATTATTGTCGTATTTCTTTGAGAAGTCCTAGAAATAGTTTCTGAGACAGCTTTCTCCAGTCTGACCACTATATTCTAAACATGCACAGCTTTTAAAGCAATGCTTAGCTGTTGCGATGGAATACTTCGTCTCCACGTACTAACTTTTGCTCCATCAACGTATGCATAGGGTTCGATGGCGTCGAGATCCACGGGGCGCACGGTTACCTGATCGACCAGTTCCTCAAAGACGGCATCAACGACCGGACCGACGCCTACGGCGGCTCGCTCCAGAACCGGTGCCGGTTCCTGGTGGAAGTGACCCGGGCGGTGACCTCCGCCGTAGGGCCAGAGCGGGTGGCCGTCCGCCTCTCGCCCGCCATCGACCACCTCGACGCGTACGACTCGGACCCGCTCCGGCTGGGGCTGACCGTGATCGAGCAGCTCAACGCGCTTCAGCGGGAGTCCGGGGAGCGGCTCGCGTACCTGCACGTGACCCAGCCGCGGTACGTTGCGTACGGGCAGACGGAGTCGGGGCTGCAAGGTAGTGCGGAGGAGGAGAGCCAGATGATGCGGGCGTTGCGGGAGGCGTACAACGGGAGCTTCATGTGCAGCGGGGGATTCACGCGGGAGCTGGCGGTGGAGGCGGTGGAGCAAGGCGACGCCGATCTGGTGTCCTTCGGCAGGCTCTTCATATCCAACCCGGACCTGGTGGAGCGGTTCAAGCTGGGCGCTCCCCTCAACAGGTACGTGAGGGCCACCTTCTACACTGCGGACCCCGTCGTCGGCTACACCGACTACCCCTTCCTCGGTCAACAGAAGCAGCAGCGGCGGTCGAGGCTGTGAATTCTTCCCCGCAGGTACCGAGGCTCATCATCTTAATATATAATTAATGGAACGCTGTGGAGAGGAGGTGAAGTGCAGTAATGTCTTATTCCGGGCATTCCATATCTGTATGTACTGCAGCGAAGCAGATGATGTCACGTATAAGGAGGGCGTGTGATCGCAGAGTTTCTCCTCCATCGGAGTTCAAGCAGAGCCGTCGTCAGCACTCAAATAAGACTACCATTTGTGTACTACGTTGATTCGTAGAATAATGGTGTTGTTATGTGTACTTCACATGATTGTTTAGTATGCATGTCAAATTTAGCTCTTGGGTTATCAGTCTGTTCTTGTCATCAGCATGAACTCGGAGGCATCGATTCATTGGAGGGTCCAAATTAAAATGTAGTAATAGTATGTGCTAGGATGCATATATTTATAGCAAAAAGCTATGTTGGTCTTAATCTACTTGGCAACTAATATCTTTAGTATGTACCTTAGCTGTTGTACGAGATTTGAGTTCCACCTGTCCTAAAATTCTTTTCCAAAATAAGCATCCTAGTCGCTTATAATTTCCTTGTTGCTGATTTGCTTAGCATGTTTGGCTTAAGCGTAAAAACAATCCAAAACAACAAATTAGTTTGAGATACGAAATTTTATCTTCAATATAAGAAATAAAAATGAAAGATAATACGAAAACAAATTGTCATGATCCTCAGCAACCTTTTCGTTCACAACCTCTCCTACGATTTAATCTGTCTGCAGCATTCAGCGTTCCGTGGCTGAGGAAAGATTGACCTCCGCATAAACTCTTCTTTCTTTAGAGAGTTGACTCATCACCTCCTCTGTCTCATTTCGTAACTCTCCCCGCACCAACCAAAGTTTTAGTAAACGGGTTGCGAGCCGTTCCAAGACTGCTGAAGGCTTGGTGGCCCCCTTCCTCACCATCGAGAATGAAATAGCTTGAACGCTAACTTGCCCGGGCATCATACTCCCCATGGCCAGGGGTGAAGGAGAGAGTTCCGATGGGCATTCGTCTGCTGCCACCATGCCGACCGTTTTCCGACAGGCCATCGGCGCCATCAAGGACCAGACCAGCATCAGCCTCGCCAAGTTCTCCGCGCGCTCCTCCGACATCGAGGTCGCCATCCTCAAGGCCACCTCCCACGACGAGGTCCCCATCGACGAGCGCAACCTAGCCGACGTCCTCCTCCTCTCGGCGTCCTCCCCGTCCTCAGCTGCAACCTGCTTGCAGATCCTCTCCCGCCGTATCTCGCGCACCAGCAACTGGGTAGTCGCCCTCAAGTCCCTCGTCATCGTGTTCCGCTTGCTCCACAACGGCGGCTCCCAGTTCATCCACGAAGCCCTCGCGGCTGGCGCCAGCTCCCGCCGCCTTCTCGACCTCTCCGCCTTCCGCGACCACTCCGCCGCCTCCACTCCCTGGGACTACTCCGCCTTCGTCCGAACCTTCGCGGTCTACCTCGATGCCCGCCTCGAGTCGGCTCTCCTCGGCAAGCTCAGCAACCTCGGGCGCCGTCCCTTCATGCCCGCCGACGTCTTCGCCAACATGAGGACCCCGTTGATCTTCGGACACATCGAACACCGGCAAAGGCTTCTCGACCGCGCGATGGGCACACGACCGACCGGCCCCGCCAAGACCAACCGCCTGGTCCAGATCGCGTTCTACTTGATCGTCTGTGAGACGTTCAGCCTCTACCACGACATTTCCAACGGGCTGTCGATGTTGCTCGACAATTTCTTCCATCTGCAACCTGAATCACGTCTCGAGACGTTGCATGCATGCATGAAGGCACGTAAGCAGTTCGAAGAGCTCGATTCCTTCTACGATCTCTGCAAAAAGATCGGGGTCGGGAGGATGTCCGAGTACCCGAGCGTCCAAAAAATCTCAGGATCCCTGCTGAAAGCATTGGAAGATTTCATCGAGAACGGGGCCCCGAATTCGCTCGGGACGTCTCCGATCACCAAGCCAAAGAATCCTCTCAAGCTGAAGCAGAAGTTGAAGGATCAGCAATCGGATATGACGGGAGGTGGCAGCGCATCGACGGGGGAGACGATAAGCGACTGGGAAACAGAAATGTCCGACCACCAAGACTGGCAGATTCAAGCGACCTCAACCAGCAGCAGCAGAAGCAGCTGCAATGGAGAAATTTGCATGGTTAAACGTCTACACCTGCTGGATGATAAACCAAAGACATCAAACGACTCGTCTGTCATGACAGCCAGCGTTAATCCTGTCCAAGGACCACGGCCCGTGATGCCATCAAAGAGCTCGCTCAGCTGGGACAATGCAGGTCAACCTGAGAGCTTTCCCAATCCATTTCTCCATAGTGATGACGATAGAGACTTAGTGATGAAATCGCCATCACCACCAACCTTGCTTCCACCTCCAAAGTTTTGCGGGAACAAAGCAAACAAAGAATTAGTATGCGAAGAGAAGGACGGTGCCCAGCCGTCACCTTCAGCGGCGCAGGGAACAGATGCTTCGATGAGGCAGCAACATATGTGGATGCAGCAGCAGAGCAAGCCCATTTCCAACAGATTATCATGTTAAATAAGAATATATTTATTCTGTTCTTAGCCCAGCAGCATATGATTGCTATTCGCTATAAAGTAATAGGTGTTCTTGAGCGTCACGGATAGCACTTAATAACGCATCATGCATGCGAAATAATTTGCAGTGTTTTCATATTTTGTTTTCAGAAATTGTTTGCAGAGTTTACATTTATAATTCCTTACAAATTATATATATATATATATATATATTTATATATTTATTTATTTATATTCACGAGTGATTCCAATTATAATTGACACATAAATGCCCGAAACATTTCTAATATTATTAACATTATACAACAATTCTGGAATTTAGATCACTACAAAAATTGGTCGACATCCATTTATTCTGATATTTATTTTCGACAGAAAAAGGATTTTATCGAAAATTAAAATATAAATGCATTTCGATCGACAAAGATTTTGGTGCGGAAAAAAGAAGGTCGACTACATTCTCTGAAATGATAGTTATCTTATAGCTGCTGTTGTTAAATGTACAAATTAAAATCATCCGAATGATATAATTAACTAATGCGATTACAAATCGCTTCATCATTTCTTAATTAAAACTTTAATCACTTGTTGCTCTCTCGTCATCTTATCCTAAGTTTGATCCTTATCTCTGCAGTGGACAAAGTGAGCTTCACATGATGAACGCAAGCAAAGGTGATATCTTCGTGCTTCTTTCTAATCTCCATCCTGAGGATAAAGCGGCATTCTATACATTCCAATGCAAAGTTTAGTCCAGCATTAGAACACCTTTATAATCATTTTGACGAAATAGTAATTTGGTAACAATTTATTTCTTTTATAATGCTTTCAATTAGCTTATATCATCAATTTTAGGTCTTCAGAAAAAGCAAAAAAAAGGGTACCAGATTGCTCATGTGCTCACCATTATGGCCATGGATTATTGCTTTTGTCTATATCTTTCACAGTGTTCATCAGACAAATCAATCCAAAGAGTAACTCTATATGCTTATTGAGTGTTGCTTTTCTCCTGCTGCATGAGCATCAACTTGTAAGTTCACTGGGCTGCCACTGCAAACTCAAAGCTAAAGCTCTTTAATTATGAGATTACTTACACAAAACTACGTGATCTTGACTACCAAAATCTAATACCCAAAGCCAAATCTTCCATAGACACATATAAGCACCATCTAATAACAGCGTTCTACAACCAAAGAAGTAGATTCTGGGCCTTTCCATGAATCAGAAAACTACATATAGATGCTAGGGTTTCTTTCCTTCACAGCTGAATGACTCATCAACTCCTTTTTATGCGTAGGCCATCTGCCTGAACAGCAGCAAAAACTGCAAGGTGACCACTGTTCTGTATCACTAGATCAGGTCCATTCAGTAACTCTACCACAGAAATGGTGTCGTTTGACCCGCAAGGTGACAAAATCTGACACACAAGAAAACGAATCCAGCATAAAATTTAACCCGCATCTGACATGCTTCAATGGCATAAAACAAAACATGATTCCTGGCACTCCTACTGGAAAGAAGTCACAATTAGCCATTTGGTATCCTTATCGACCACTAACAAATATGAACATATAATATATATGCTAACTGGGGATAACTTAAATGTTTAGTGACAGGTTGATATATATCATTGGAGGAAACTATTCTTTCATTAGAAGACAACACTTGACATTAGCTATTCTCCGAAGTACTTAATCATAATTCTGTCGTGAGAGTTAGGGGCGAGGATAACATCATTAGAAGGTCCACGATGATTAATGTCGATGGTTCGGGCCGGAATGACATTTGATAAACGGCAAACAAACAACTACAGTGTGTGTGTGTGCTTTGGACAGTCATGAGATCATGTTCTTATCATGCCGAGAGAAGATAAAGCTTATTACATTGTTACTAGCTAGAAGAATATATATTTATATATATAGATATATATATGTATACGCCATCTCGGATCCAGAGGATCGCCTTCCTTCACGGCTTATCGTCCGACCATTTGGTTCGATCGAATGCTGCCTGCTTGCGTTTCTGACACACCAATTCCATCATCACATTTGACAATGGACTTCTGTGCTCCTATACTGTGATGAATCAGTGCACGAAAAAGATGATAAGGTTGGGTTAGTTCTCTGAGGCAGCAATAACAAACCTTTCTACTGAACTGTTGGATCCTGTTTGTGTGGGTGGCGTCCTTCGCAGATTATTGTCCTCTGGGCATGCACCAACCGATTCTAAGACTGTGTCGATGCGACCTCAACCAGCTAATCCGAAGATGGAACAGTTGAGATGTCGCCTCGCACGTCGGCATGCATGCACACAAGTTCTTAGAATGGCTGCTTCACAGTGTTACATTTCATGATCCACGGAAAATAATTAGCACAGCAACACTTCCAACTACAAAGTTCATGGCTTGCCCGTTGACCCACCTGACTTGCGTGGGGCCGTCGAGGTAGACGCGAAGGGTATAGTATTTCTGAATTTAATCGGCCAAATAACCATTATGATTAGTGAGAATGTTGTGTACTTTCCTCACCTGCTTACGGCACATAGACCTAGCTGTCGGGCCAACGCTGCATCCAATCGAGATAGAGAGAGGCGCCCTTGGTTTAAACCAGCTGACATAGAACCTAAAATAGGGCGAAGAACAGTTACAGAGGGGAGAAAAGAGAGAGAAGAGGAGGGAAGAGAGATGGGGGTAAAAGAAGACATTAATGTTAGGCGGTGGCGGACCTCAATGTGGGTGTCAGACTGAAAAGGACTTTGTACTACCAAAGCGCTGCTTTCGGACCCAAAACCAAAGCGCACAGAGAGAGAGAGAGAGAGAGAGAGGGAGAGAGAGAGAGAGAGAGGGAGAGAGATGGGGGAAGGCATCATCGGCTCAGAGTCTGAGCTCTTGCTGATGCCATGCAAAAAAGATAACTGCTATCAGACACCCAATATAATTACACCCCCCTCCCCGTCGCTGCCACCCTCTGCCTCCGGTAATAATGGATTCTTGTCAGAAGTCGAGCTGGGCGCGGACCCCACCTCCGAGTCCATGACGTCAGATAAAGCTGGCCGGGGATCGGAGCTGTCCTTTTACCTTACCTCTCTTAGGTTCACCCAGAATCGTACCTTCATCTTGGATGGCCATATATATCTATGAGAGTCTCACCGCGTTCCTACCTGCCGCCGCTGGGTAATTCGTGTTCGAGTGGGTGGAAGTAACTTCGCTGTGTCGATTGATGCGGATCGCTGCGGATTTACCCGAGAAGGGTCGGGAGCGCAGTAACGGTGGGAAACACTTTGCGGTCCTGTTAAAGAAAACAGGAAACATTCCTCGGGCAACAACAAATCCACGAAGAGGACCCGTAGCTTTCTGCCCTGTTTCTTTTTCTTTGTTTCTTCGCTCTCGATTTCCAGTTATATAAGATTCTTATCGGTGGAAAAAAAACAAATAGAAACACAATAATGGAGAATAAATGTCAACTGCGTGAAGTTGCCGTATATGATTCTTGCATTGTATGGCTTAAAATCATTTCACATAAGTTGAGAAGTTGCTTTTAATTATGGAAACAATGTTTTTTTGACTCACTCATATTTTTAAGTCATTTCTTCTTCTTGATTCGTTTGTTTTTTATTTTAAAATGTTTTTCAAGGTTATATGCTTTATCCAAGAAATCCGATAATTTTTTATTTATATAATATATTCTATGATCATCAATCAAAATAAATTTATGATAAATAAAAATTATAAATATTTTGTCAAGTTTAATTAGGTACATATGAATTTATTAAAAATATATAAGTAAATGAAATAATAAATAATGGATGAATAAACTATGATTTGTATTAAAATATGTCAGAATAACCGAAGGAAATAATGGCGTAGGTTCAAATTAGCAATAGAAATAATTGTTGGGGCGGAGATATAAATGACGATAAATGAAGGGGTCAATATAAAAAATAATCCAGAAAATTTTGTCGATATATATTTTGAGTGCAAAATTTGGAATCACTAATATCCTCTAAATAAAAACTCCAAGATAAATTTCTTGTTTGGCCAATCGTCAAATTTTAGTATCCGATTGGCTTTCAATGTTGGCGTCCAATTTAGAAGCATTTTGTGGCATATTATTATTAGCACAGAGGTGATTCATACGTATATGTTGCTCATGATAAGATTTGTGTTAGAAAAGGGGACAACATTACCACAATGTAGACCGTCAAACTCTGATCTAACTCGAGCTGATGAGAGGAAACTGTGTGATGCAATGTAGACCGTCATTTGCATTAGGATGATGCAATAATTTCTGATACATTATTATTTGAGATCGATTAAATGGATTTTTACCGTTTAATATATAAGAAATTTACCATTTAATTAAATTAAAAAGTATGTATATATTATGAACAACACCTCATGGAAAGAAAGAACCGTGTCTTGAGAAGATTAGTAAATCATTCATTGGGTCTGAGATGGGTGTCAGGGCTTCTTCATGTGAGGACACACTCCAATGATCAAACAAGAAGCAAAACATATGATGCATGATCAGACAATTGGACAGGAAAAACTACTGCAAAGATCATATTAAAAATAATATATATATATATTTTTATCATCATAAATGGAGTTCTCTAAGTTCAATTTTTAAGATATTTAATGTATAATTTTATGGCTACAATATCTCAGTTGGGTTTGCATTATTGTGTTGATCGAAAATGCACATCACATGGCACCCCAGACAATGGACTGAACCATTAGGGATAAGAGGGGAGAGAGAGAGAGAGAGAGAGAGAGAGAGAGGAACATAATTGTACCATCAAATAATATAAATGGTCATAAAAATCACAAGAAAAATGGAGGTAAAAGGAACTCCTCTGTCACCTCTGCTGCCCTCTCCATATGCCTTCACGAACCTTTATCTCTCTCTCTCTCTCTCTCTCTCTCTTTCTCTCTCTGGTACTCTCAGTTCTCTCTCTTCCCTCATTTTTCTCTTATCACTAGAGTGACAGATAGAGAGATAGAGAGAGAGAGAGAGAGAGAGAGAGGTGAACTGCATTTAGAGACGCTGCAAGAATGATGTGACCCATCGAGCTACCACTTCGTGATCCACATCTCTCTCTATCTCGCTGAGATGAAATCCCCCTCTCGCTCCTTCACTCTCTAAGTTTCTCTCTGTGGCAGTAAGTAGGGGACACTGCATCACATTTCACTATGATGGAATAGAAGGAGAACCACAAAGAACAGCTCCTCCACCTCCCTTCCCCCCCCCCCCTCCTCCTCCTCCTCCTTGTCTCACTTCCATTGCACTTCGTAACTTCTCGCCGCCTGTAGCGCAGCTTCTGGCACGAAAGATCAGATCTTGGATTCTCCCTCGCGGAGGTGTCGGGTGGCCGATGAGTTCTTTTGGGTGTCTGGCTTTCTTTCGAGCGTCACAAGGCAGCGAGTAAGCGGGCGGTGGCCATGGCCGTGTGGTGGAGAGGGCTTGTGAGCCTGGTTCTCCTTGGATCTTTGAGCTGCGTCTGTGGCGACACGAGCGAAGGTAACCTGACGACCCGGCTAAAGTTGGGATTTTTATGTGTGTATATATTTATATATATCTAAGAGAAGGAATGAGCTGAGGGCTATCCATCTTTGGTTCTCGCGCATCCGCTCCTATTTTTCTATTCTGTGCTCTGTTCAAGGATAGATTAGCTTCTCTTGATATTTTATTGCGACGAAAGTACACTTTTTGGCTCTATAGCTTCTTATATCTGCTTCTTGTTCCACTTCAATTGTTTATGGTGCCAAGAATCCTGTTCTTTTAACCGTCATCTCGCACGCTTTTGCTTCCTAGCTTCTGTTCTCATACTCTGTTCAGCCTAGATTTGGTTTCGTGGTTTTAAAGAGGAAAAAAGGTCCTCTTCTTCAAATAAATATTGTTCTTCTTCCATATTTGTCCTTTCACTTCCTTTTTCTGCATCCGGTTCTTCCAATCCAATGATCTCCATCAGCAAACATCATATCTCACTTCATTAGTATTGGGGGGAAAAAACTCTTTCTTGCATAAAGTTTTTAGGTTCTTTTGAGCTGAAAATTTCTTTTCTTTCTTGATTGTGTCGTCTTTCCATCCGCACATATATCCCGCTTTTGATCTCTTTCCCACTTATTTTTGTTGCAAGTTCACTTCTACTACAATTTTCACTCTTTTTTTTCTCCATTGGGCATGCAAGAATGGCTACAGATTTGGAGATCCTGAAACCAGCTGCAGAAGCATATTGATCTGCTAGCATAGCATTCTTTTAGAAACACAGTTAATGAAGCAAAGAGATTCTCTTTCATATACTATATCATAGCATATCTTATCCTGTTTGTTCTCTGGGGTTCATGGTTTTAGTCACTGTTGTAACATCAGTGTATTTTTCACTCTATTTCTGGTCCAACGTTTGTGAGCAGAATGGTGGGAAGTTAGAACTATAAGCGAGTTGAGATGATTGTCTTCACCATTCCGTTTCTTTCTCATTAGGTGCGACATTGGTGGAGATCAAGAAGTCATTTCGCAACGTGGACAATGTTTTATATGATTGGACGGATGATCCATCTTCCGACCACTGCTCATGGCGAGGGGTCATCTGCGACAACGTGACCTTCAGTGTAGTTGCACTGTAAGATCGTTGCTTTGCTGAATATAAGATCACATTTCGTCACACACCTCGTTGGCCACAAGGGTTCAGATTCCAGTTCTTTCCTAAGTCATGGCATTTGATGGATTTTTCTTTTCTTTTGTCCTTTTATTTCATTTGTGCTGCGGAAGTTCAGTAATCTATCAGGGTTAAATCTTGATGGGGAGATATCTCCAGCGATCGGTAATCTGAAGGCCCTTGTTTCCATGTAAGATCATAGGCCCCTCTTTTTTTCACTGTCGGTTTACTATTTCTGTATGTGATATGAACGCAGATGTGGATAATGTGTGGACATCTGTCACTTTCACATGTTTTTGGTTCTTATCTCTTGATATCCTGTAAGTTTGCTGATCTTTTTTCCTTGACGGTGGTTGGACAGTGACTTGAAGGCAAATCGATTGTCTGGACAGATCCCAGATGAAATTGGTGCTTGTTCTTCATTGAAAACACTGTAAGTCTGATTTATAAAGTAATCTTTTTGTCCATGTTTTATGAATGTAAGCCTTAGTGAAGCTTAATCAGGTTGTCAATGATGTTATGACTGCATTTTAGAAGGTAAGGACGGTGTATCATTAACACCAAGTTGTTCTAGTGTGAAGTGTATTTAGGGTGGACTGTTGGTTAGCAATAATCAAATATCTTCATAGTGCTAAACATTCTTGTTTTTGAATGATTATCAGGGACTTATCCTACAACAGTATCTATGGGGACATACCATTTTCAATATCAAAGTTGAAGCAATTGGAAAACCTGTATGCCCTGTTTGAAGCTAAAATAATGTTCTAAATTACATCAATGATTACTGTACTATCAATTCCTGTGCCAATAATTACTGCTTCATCTTCCAGGATCTTGAAAAACAATCAGTTGATTGGGCCTATTCCTTCAACACTATCACAAATTCCAAACTTGAAGATACTGTGAGCACTTTCACCAAATTATTTTCCTTTCTTTGTCAACTAATTTTATTTGTATCACTGGTTTCATACCCAGGGACCTTGCACAAAATAAATTGAGTGGGGAGATACCTAGGCTCATATACTGGAATGAAGTATTACAGTACTTGTAAGTTATCTCAGCCTTTGCATTTTCTGGAAACAAGTTTTGTTTCTCGATAGATTTAGCGAATTGCCATACTAGTAATCAAGGCATGCAATTGCCATACTAGTAACCAAGGCATGCAGTTAATTTTTTTTAAAGAAATTGTACTCATAAATCTTCATTAACCTTTGTTATTAGGGGTTTACGGGGGAATAACTTGGAGGGGAATTTATCTCCAGACATGTGCCAGCTGACTGGACTGTGGTTCTTGTAAGTCTCCTCTTTCATTTTCAATGGTGTGTTTGGGTATTTGTTTATATGCTTAGCCCTAATAAACAATGTGCTCCCACAGTGATGTGAAGAACAATAGCTTGACTGGCAACATACCTGAGAATATTGGAAACTGTACCAGTTTTCAAGTTTTGTACGTACAGGAGCCATTCTCGTGCATAATGCAGCAAACTTGTCGTTTGATATTTCTTTCTGACTACTGATGTTCCTTTTCAGGGATTTATCGTACAATCAGCTTGCTGGAGAAATTCCTTTTAATATTGGATTTTTGCAAGTTGCTACATTGTAAGCGGCAAGGATCTCTTTAATTTTAAATTTTTTATGATGATGATATACACCAACTTTGGCAATTTGTCTAGAACCTTCAACTTTGCTTTAATTTCAATATTTAGCAAGAGTGTTCTCTTTTTCATTCATTTCAGGTCCTTGCAAGGGAACAAGTTTTCTGGGCCTATTCCACCTGTGATTGGTTTGATGCAAGCTCTTGCAGTGTTGTATGTTAATTCATGAACAACTTCTCTACTTGCCTTTTGTTTTATGTCAACATTAGTATGAGACTGTTACCATGTTTTATAGGAATCGTGCTGTTTCTCGGGTAAATATAACTGTTAATAACCAAAGAGAACAGGGTTTTATCATTTTTGCTCTTATGCTGCAGAGATTTGAGTTGTAATCTTCTCAGTGGGCCAATTCCTCCGATTTTGGGCAACTTGACATATACTGAGAAATTGTAAGTCTGTAATACATAAGTGGTTTGATTTGCTAGATACGAAGTTGCTTTATTTTATGAGTTGCTTTTACTGTGTCATGCTAAACTAGGTTGCTGTTTGCTACAACATTGTTGTTTGTTGGTAATAAACTCTCTTTCCCTCCTCTTTTATAGTATTTTTCCTAAGTCAGAAAGAACATGTCATGAGAACCCAAACAAATGACAACTAGAATGGCGTTGGACTGAATGTTAAAATCCTTTTGAAGTGATTAAACTGCAGGGTGGTTTCTAAGATTTAAAAAAATTCTTTACTATTAGGTCAGAGGGATGTTCTGATCAATGGCATTTGATTAAAAGTGCTTATACAAAGCATATTGGCCTAACATAGTTAAAAGCATATGGTTAAAAATTTATTTCTATATTGTCTCAGTATCACTGTTCTTTTAAGTCTTGATGTTGTCATATGAAACTATTAATATCTGTGTCATAGGTATCTGCAAGGGAACAAGTTGACAGGATCTATCCCACCAGAGCTTGGTAACATGACAAGGCTTCACTATTTGTAAGAGGCGATCTTCTCTGTTTGTTTTTACTTTTGGAATATATGCTACTTCAACATCTTACCAAAAGTATTATGCAGGGAGTTGAATGATAATCAGCTCTCTGGTCTCATTCCACCAGAACTTGGGAAACTCACAGACTTGTTTGATCTGTATGCATTTTCTGACTTTCTAGGCCATTCTTGTCCTTTAAGAATGGATGCTTACGGTCATTCCAATTTCTTGCAGAAACATAGCAAACAACAACTTTGAAGGGCCTATTCCAGAAAACCTGAGCTCATGTGTGAATCTCAACAGTTTGTAAGAACGATTAACTGCTGCTTGTCCATAATCAACTATTGTCGTTAATGATGTTGCTCATTCATTGATCCATCTGCAGCAATGCACATGGAAATAATTTAAATGGAACCATTCCACTTGCTTTCAAAAAGCTCGAGAGCATGACATACCTGTAAGTTGTCTTTACTTTCTGATGTGTATAGGCCTTCCTGCGATGCTGTTCGTGTGCATTGTAGTAATGTGAGCTGCCTTTTATCAGCCTTCGTGAGTTACAGAATCTATACAAATTTATTTGTATTCATATCGCCTCTGTTGAATGCTTTATTTAACATAGTTGACTCACATGGAATAAGTGCCTTGTGATTATGAACTCAAGCAGGGCATCATATATACCGACCAAGAAAGAGTAATTAATGCATACAACATGATTTAGTTTGTTACTCCATATCTAAAGATACTTTGCGCACTCATCTCAACATGTCATCTATTTTGACAAATTTGTAGTTAATACCTCATTTGTTGATGCCATGCTTATATTCCAAGTACTTTCTTTTTTGTCCTTGCAATTCTCTAGGCACACTCCACCCCGTAAAACATTAATTGATTATATGGCCCTTAGGTTGTTCTATGGTAACCTGCTTCGGGGAACTTTCTACTTCTTGGAGCTTTTTGAATTGGCATTGAATTGGTTTTAATTTGATTTTGTGTATATTATTCAACTAACTAATAATGGACTATCAGGGCTTCTCATGATTGAGTGCCTCTTTTTTTATGCAGGAATCTCTCATCAAACAGATTAAAGGGATCTATCCCTATCGAGTTATCAAGAATTAGTAATCTGGACACTCTGTATGTTTACTCATAAAAGCTTCAATCATGTTTTTTGCATGCTACTTTTTGAATTTCTATCATAAAAAGACGAAACAACTATTCTGCAGTGATATATCATGCAATGAAATCAACGGTCCTATTCCTTCCTCTATTGGTGGTTTAGAACACCTTTTGAAACTGTGAGTTCTACCATCATTAGCATTTCTCATCTTTCTTTTTGTCTGACTTTCTTGTCAATATATTCTAGAAATCTTAGCAACAATAAACTTGTTGGTAACATACCTGCTGAATTTGGAAACCTGAGGAGTATCATGGAGATGTAAGATTCTGTAACTTAGTGTTGAAAATATTTTGATAAGAGTATCAGCACTACAATAAACTCTACTTGTGAATTTCAGTGATTTGTCGAGCAATGACCTCTCAGGTCCAATTCCTCAGGAACTTGGACTGCTTCAAAATCTGATCACATTGTAAGACTCAGCTCAAGTAATTAAGTTGATGTTACTCATGCCAAATTTTGACGATAAGCAAGTTAACCTTTTCTTTTGTCACTCTTGAATGTAAACCTTCTCGCAGAAAATTGGAAAGCAACAATTTATCGGGTGACATAACGACTCTCACTAGCTGCTTTAGTCTTGTTATACTGTAAGTTGATTTATGAGCCGAGTTTCCAATTAGTTGTAATTGAAAAAATAGTTGTTTAACATTACAATGACTCTGCAATGCCAAACAGGAATGTATCCTACAACAGTTTTGCTGGTGATGTTCCAACCAGCAACAACTTCTCACGATTTTCTCCCGACAGGTGTGGAGCTAAACACCACCGACATTTATTGTCAATAATTTGTGCTTAGCAAACAATGCATCTATTACAAGAAACCATGTTTATCAAATCCATTTAGATTATTTTACTCGTGCATGTTAAACAAATCTTCCAGTCTATACTTGCTTTGCAATAACTTTGCTACTTGTGTTCTGAATTTGTCCTTTTCTTGTACAGTTTTGTAGGAAATCCTAGTCTTTGTGGCTATTGGCTAAGCTCTCAATGTCATTCCTCCCATTCACCACAGAGAGGTATCTCTTGGCTTCTGCTATCTTCTTGCTGGTTGTTTTGACTGGGTTCTATATTGCGTTAACCTTTCAGACCTTTGTAAATACATATTACTTGGCCTTGCTTCGTAGTTATATCATTAGTGTTAAATGGAATTATTTTCTAGATAAGTTGATACAAGGAAATTATCATAGTTTCTTCACTGTCTTGTGTGCAGCAGCTTCAGTTTCTAAAGCTGCCATTTGGGGAATTGCCTTGGGCGCTCTCTTAATCCTTTTGGTGGTCTTAGTGGCAGCTTGTCGACCACATAAACCTCCTCCCTTTCCAGATGGCTCAATAAACAAACCAGGTAGTCCATGGGACATCTAGTAAAACTAGCGGTAATATTGTTTGCTTTCTGTGGCCTTCTTCATGCGGAAACCTACTCTTGACATAAAAAAATTGCATGTATTAATTCTAGTTTATGCTCATTTATATGTTAACTAGGTAGCATTTTTTATCCATTTTGTCTTTTTCATGACAACTGGATTTTAGTAAAACATATGTTGATAGATAAATATTTGCAGAGCTTATTCTGTGGCATAGTTTCCTTTTCTGTTTTGTTGTAGTAGGTTGCTCCTTTTCTGATGACCTTCACATGATGTTGCAGTTAACAATATCTCACCGAAGCTGGTGATCCTTCATATGAACATGGCTCTTCATGTATATGAAGACATTATGAGAATGACTGAAAATCTTAGTGAGAAGTACATTATTGGTTATGGAGCATCGAGCACTGTATACAAATGTGTGTTGAAGAACTGCAAGCCGGTGGCTATCAAGAGGCTTTATTCTCACTATCCGCATAACTTGAAGGAATTCGAGACTGAGCTGGAGACTGTAGGGAGCATCAAACATCGAAATCTGGTTAGCCTCCAAGGGTACTCCTTGTCTCCATTTGGCAACCTCCTTTTCTATGACTACATGGAGAATGGCAGCCTATGGGATCTTCTACATGGTATGCTTGCCTCAGGAAACCTGCCTCAGCTTTTAATTAAATTCTTATTATTAGAAATGCCTCCTGTTGGATGTTGAAGGGTTCTCATATTCATATATATTAGTAAATCATTTTTTAAGCAAAGTTTAACATGCCCAAAGGAAACATCCTGCATTGTTTCTCCTTGTGTTTGCATGTTAGTCGCTGGGGGGAAGGGCAATCATGTCTCTGCAGTTTATGCATGTAATAATTTCTCCATAGGCTTTTCAGACTCCAGTAAGATATTATGCTGCTGCATCGTACTCTTATCGGATGCCACTTCTGAATTCTTAGAAAGTTGTTTTATTAGCTGCTACAGGCCCTACAAAAAAGAAAAAGCTGGAATGGGATGCACGACTGCGGATTGCACTTGGTGCAGCACAAGGACTGGCCTACCTTCACCATGATTGCAGTCCTCGCATCATCCACAGGGATGTTAAGTCTTCAAACATACTGTTGGACAAAGATTACGAGGCCCATCTAACAGATTTTGGCATTGCAAAGAGCCTATGTGTCTCCAAGACCCATACCTCCACCTATGTCATGGGTACTATCGGATACATCGATCCTGAGTATGCCCGAACTTCCCGATTGAATGAGAAGTCTGATGTTTACAGCTTTGGCATTGTCCTGCTTGAGCTCCTGACTGGAAGGAAACCAGTGGATAATGAGTCCAATCTTCATCAGCTGGTAACTTACTGATGCTTGCGCCTTGTTAAACTGCATACTTATGTAGTGACCTGCTTGAAGCCAAATATACTCATGCTAATGACTTAATTTGTCACTTTGTGATAATGCAATGTATAGTTAACATGTAGGACCTCTATGGGACCAGAAGCTAGCCTTTTTCCCTTTTCTGTTGCATGCGAATCATGAAGTCTATATTCATTGCTAATGGTTGCGAAAATATACAAGTGCTAGTTTTCGGTAGCAATAGTATAATGCTGCGATAAACAAGCAATTGTTGATATGGATCAACTTTGTGACAGATCCTATCGAAGGCTGCAAACAATGCTGTCATGGAGACAGTGGATCCAGAAATCTCCTCCACATGTAAAGATCTTGGGGATGTAAAGAAGGTATTCCAGTTGGCCCTCCTCTGCACAAAGAGGCAGCCGTCGGATCGTCCGACCATGCACGAGGTGAGCCGTGTGCTGGGATGTCTCGTCCAACCTAGCCCGATGCCAAAGCAGCCGCAGCCGCATGGGCTGACACAGCCCCCCTCAGTGCCCAGCTACATCGACGAGTACGCCAACCTCAAGAACCCCAACATGCTGGACTGTGCCACCTCACTCAGCACGTCGGACGGCCAACTCTTCCTCAAGTTTGGCGAGGTGATATCGCAGAACTCCGAGTGAACTTTGTAGACACCGTATTTTGACACAGGCAGCAGCCTCAATTCAGGTGTTCTAAAGAGCTCAAAAGAGAGTGTTGCCGTGGAAAATGTAGATGTGATGCTTTGTTTTGTCATCAGTGGATCATGTGAACTGTGTTGATGAGTTCTGGATACAGTGGCAGTTGTTGTTGCTGCTGCATTAGAAGATGAGGACATCAATCAAGTGTGGTGTGGTGGGCTATGTGTTGTGTGTGCCTTAGCTCTCGACGGTACGAGTTGCTGGTCCCCTCGATGTGGTGAGAAAAGATTGGTGTCATGTGTGTTAGAGAGGAAGGGAGAATATTCACTGAGCCAAATGGGGTAGGCATGAGCTGTGTCAGAGCGTTTGGTTGCGAGGATGAGCGGATTGATTGGGTATGTATGTTATGGGTGGGGTCTTCCGATCTGCTCTCACATGCGTCAGTGTCGGTATGGGCTCTCTCGTGACGCATGACCCTATCCATCCATCCATCCATCCATCCATCTCTATATTGGGGATGGAATGGTATCCGAATAGTTAAAGCAGAGTAATGAATGTGTCGCCTGGCGAATGGCTTTGAAGTTTGTGCCGACACTGAAAACGAGGCTGCGAGACAGCTTTTGTGGTTCAAATAGATTGAGACATCATAGTCGACAAGAAAATATTTGAATGAATTTTTACGACGCGTAGCCAATCAAAATTTCATGATTAGATGGGCATTCTGATACATACTGTCCTTTTAACATCTGCGTTTGTATACATGGCACACAGATGGTCCAAGATTCCTGAACACTGCAGTAGTTTAGTTGGTAAGAAACAGATCAATGATCCCAACCAAAACCATCTAAAAACTTGAAAGAAAGAAAGAACGAGAGACTTGTTTCTCTTATTTTTCCAGCCTATTAACTCTTTTGAGGGAACACTCTGTACAGCATAGAGTAATGACAAAGCTGACGCACTATGGCAAATCACATCTGCAGTAGCCGCCACTTGCTTGGAGGGTTGTTTGCTGCTGGCCAGGCCAAGCGTAGCAACAACGAGGTTGCCTTCTGTGCTTTGGTTTAACTAAACCGAGTACGCCCTAATGAAGAGTTAACCTTGAGTTATTATTGCCTCCACTCGATCTATCGATGCTTGCAGGCGACCATAATTCATATTAAACATTGGTTCTCCGGTGCCGACAGCCCTGTCAAGTGTCGAAACAACCTTCGTTGAGCATTACTTGCAAAAGAGGATCTATCACTAGGAGAAATTATGGAATGATGAGATTCACAGGTACAAACTCTTCCTACGTGAACAAGTCCATATATTTGGACTCGACATGGTAAAATATGCACTGAAGAAGCATTATATGACTTGACTATCGTGAGCACAAGGCTTTACTTACCCGTGAATCTCGGGGAGGATATATTCAGCCCTCCAACCAATCCGCAGATCAACTCCTGGGCATAAGCCAATTGATGTTTTATTTCTAATCTGGGAAACACCATCTCCACCCAAGCATGTAGAAAGCTTCCACTTCCACCCAGTTGCATTTAGTTGAAAATTATGGCCAATCCCGACCTGCAATTTGGGAATGATCACCCATTATGGTCATTAACTTCATGAAATATTCTTCGTAGGATGCATCATCTCTTGATAAATAAAAACATGTATCATAAATTGCATTAGATTTCAGCCACCGAGGACTACCAAGACTGACCCAAGCAAGATTCCTCTTCGTTAAGCCATCGTACAACCAACAAGTATATGAAGAATGCAAACTTTTCTTCATCATATAGGTATGACAAAGTTGATGCACTATTAAAAGGTATTTGATGGTAGATACACATTACTATTTCCACCTAACCAGCATGAAGGAATATATTATTAGTGAAGGGATATGCTTACATATGCAAGTTAGCCTAATCACTAGGGATGACATTTTTAAATTCTTTGTTTCTATTTTATTCTACTTCAAGGCATCTCAAAACTTATAGGAACACCAGTTAAAAACCCTATTTAACCAAAAAATCACAAGCAATTCCCCTTAACTTCCATTGCGATATGTACTCATGATGGATCCTTTGGTCACTAAAAAGAGACACAAGATGTGGTGATGTTCTAATCAAAAGTAAATATGACACTCACACACTTTAAGAAAAATTGTGAAATCAGAGTATTTTTTACTCGGGAAAGATCATCGTTTATGTAAATCCAAGGGCTCGTAATCATGCAATCGCTCAAACTTGATTTCTCTATTGTCACTATCCCATGATTTTTTGCATATGACTATTGCCCTGGTACCTAGGTAATATAAAAATTTCCAGGACCTAAAAAAACTAATTTCTGATACAGTATGATAAAGGATACTTGTGAGGTAGCAAGCATAGCACTATGGCATTATGCTTTTTTCTATTTTGTGTCATCAAAACAATTGGTTTTCCGACTCACCATCTTCATCATCCTCATCAAAAGACTAAACCAACTTAACATCTCTTAAGCCACAAGACAACAACAAATCTAAGCCATATTCTCTTTTGGTTTAATCCACATTAGAAGTAGGCAAACATTTAGATTGACTTATAAAGGTGGTGTACTCCAGTTAACTTGCATTTTGGATCACTGGTTCAGGCTTGACAAAGTTGGTGTACTATCATTAACTAGAGCTTTGGACTCGATGAAGTTAATGAGTCAATTATCCATTCAGATTGTGTTGTGACATAAATACTCTAAACCTAGATCCAACGGATTGGGTGCAACCGATACAGGAATGTATAAATTCTAAACCTAGATCCAATGCCAACCGATACAAATTTGCAATTCACCTAGTCTGATTTCATATCAGGCATAGAATGTGGTAAACATCAGTACTGTGCTATACTATGCAGTAATCCATTCCCATTCATTTTCTCCTATCCCACATTGACAAATACAGACTACTTTTCCTCCCAATCCTTCAAAACAATGGGTCTCAACTTCGAGTCTTTCCCCATCCTCTCTTACAAGACGTCTTGCCTGCCCAAGAATGCCTCCTCAATTTCTACCAAACCCTCAAACAACCTCCTTCATTTGATCCATCCATCCACCACCATGATGATGATACTGATGTCAATCTGTGCAGCAACTACCTGCTTCAGCTCTCAGTAATCCTTGCTACCATGACCTTCGTGGTTTCTTAAGTTGCCAAATCCACTCCATCCTACATATCCTCAGGGATTGTCCCTACTACCAGCCAGTTGATGCTGCCCATGCTGTCTCAGCAAGATTGAGTCGGCCTCTTCCAGTGACTCAAGGAGATTGTGTATGCCTTATGCCCTGAGGAGGTTGACCAAGTCTAGTGGCGGGCAGGCAAAGTAAGCGGAGTGCCAAGCAGAGGCTGTGAAGGAGAAGTTTGCATAGCAAAACACTGTTTAGCTGGTCGTGGTCATGAGGCATGCTAGCGGCCACTAACAGAAGCTTGTAATAGAAGTCAGAAGTCAGATCTACTGATCCACAGTTGGGGGCGGTGATGTGGATGATGGTAAGCAGGATTTTACGATGGGCAGGAGGATGGGAAGAGATTGGAGCCCTACATGGAGGAACAAGGTTAGTGCTTGGAGAAGGTTGACATCTAAGATATCTTCCAGAGGCATTAGGGAAGTTACAAGGCTTGTTGCACGTCACGTTGTTCAACAATCAGTTACAGGTACATTATTCCCTTCTCTATAGGTGAGAATTTTCTTGGGAAGTTTCGTTGTGGGAGTAGAGGACATAACCTTGTTTCATGTCTTGATTTTTTTTTTTTTACTGAACTCCATGCTTTACTGGGTGTTGAACCAGTTTTGGCAGGTCCAGAAGAAACCAATTGGTATTGGATCATGCCATATCCGTACGGTACGATACTGTTACTGTACCCAATCTGACCAATGATTAGTATCAGTACAAGACCAAAATTTGAGTTTTTGTTCTAAACACATTTCCTGAATCCTCACCATTTTATATAGGAATCACAAGCATCATAATAAGCCTGTTGTAAGTCTCAATTAAAAACATAAGAAACTGGCAGTTAACTTTAAGCTTGAATAGTATTACTGTTTCCAGAACCCCAAATCTCACCAAAATGAGCTGAAAGTTAGTAATTAATTTCTTTGATACCTTGTATACTCAAAATTATCATGTGTTCATTAAATTCATGCCAAATGTAGATCTAGCAAATCAAATCCTTAAACTTTGCAACTACAATAATTTTTGTTCACAAAAAAATCCAAGGCAAAACCAACTACTTCTAATATTTTGCAACTCAAAGTGAGCATTGTTAAGAACAATGAAGTTAAATAATCCTAACCATTCTGCAATGTGGACTCTTACCTAAACAAAGAGTATAAAGGGGCAACTATGTTCACAAATAAACAAAAAAGAAGCCAACTACCGGGGAGTAATGAGATAACCTTCTGGAGGTTAAGAAATAATAGCACAAAACTTAAGTAGCTTTTGAATATTACGTATTCCTCAAGCATGATTTCTACAGCTTCACTTTCTCTATGAATGAACGAATAGTAAATAAGTTCCACTCAAGCACCTGGGTAGGGCCAGATTTCAGTAGACTTATAAATTAGAACAAACAAATTTCCATTTAGGATAATAATAGAGATTCAGTCATAAAGCTTGTGGCACAACTTCCTAACATGTTTTGCAACTCAAGGTCCTTGGTTTTTTTAATCTCTGTTCCATTAGTTAGTATCAACAATATCTCACTAATACCTGACGTGAACTTGTAATCCTGAGCAAGGAATGCAATTATGCCTGGATCAGTATGCATTGGCTGATATTTACTGGTCCAGGAACCAACCTGCATGCAGACCGCCCGATTTTGGGCAGTCCACATGCAGCAAAAGGGCTTATCACCTGATAATCAAGCTTACTGTCTGATTCTTTTCTTTTTATATTTTAACGTCAAAAACCCTAATTTAAATTTTTTTTAGAAATACATCAACCATGCTATTCAGTCAAGAGGCATTCATTTGGTTAATAGGTTTTAACATCTTTAACTTTTTTGCATACCTTGAAAGTGTTCTTTATTCCTTATTATTCCAGAGTTACCTCAAAATACAGAATAAATGATATGACAACTGCTGAATAAGCACTGAGACTAGATGAAAACTCGTCTACTACATCATACCACAATGACTTGATTTAATCAAACTAGGACTCAAGTTAGAGATCATTTAACATAGTCATGATTTAAAACTAGAATACATCAACCATGCTATTTGGTCATCCTACCATTCATATGATTAAAAAGTCTTACCATCTCTAACTTCTTTGTAGACCTTGAAAGTGCCCTTTATTCCCTTTGTTCTTTTTAGGTAATTCTCTTTAATGACTAAATTTTCAATGCAGATTCTAGTTATCTTAACCAAGAAAAATCTAATACAAGGCTAAAATGGACCTGATAATCATCACGTAGCCCCTGGATTGTAACATAGTAAGTCAGCGATTTATCTTTCAACTAATAAGCATGATTAACTCATATAAGCAATTTAAGACATATAGATCCTCAAATCATATAAAAGATCACCCCTCCTAGCTAGTTATTGGCTGACCATAAGATGTAAATTTTATTACTTTACTTCTATACAATACAACATGGAAACAAAATTGTATATGCATTCCAAATAAGCTAATAATACGTTGTGATTCTGAGAAAGCATTCATGCATATACAGTTCAAGACTTGTGAAGCCTTAAGATAAAATAAGAAAACCTGAAGATTCAGATATTTAGTAAGAGGTATCTTCTTTGAAAGCAGCCGAACATCTCCATGCAAGGGCTCATAAATGAACTTCCACCTCCTATCAGCAGCAGTGGGCTTAAGAACTAACTTTGCATGGAACTCATTAGCTGACAAATTGAAAAACTGGAACAAGAAAAGAGAATGAATTATCTGGTTGCAATGGAAAAAATGACCTACGAAGACATTAAAATAACAAATCTCACGGAATAACAGTAGCAGAAAAGTGATCTACATTATAGAAGATGGAAGAGTAATAATATGCATGAAAACAAGCAAGAGGATAGAATTATTAAGAAAAATAATCTGGTAATAACTACAACAACATTTGAAAGATATACACAGAAAAAAGAAGGAAAGAAATAAGACATTCTTTTTCCAAATTTGGGAGCTGAGATCCAGGAAATTAATGTGCCTTTGCCCAGTAAACCAATTTTAGACAAGTTGAAATCCAGCAAATTAACCCTCAAATTTCTGTCTTCTTTCTTCAAAACCATAAGCAAACAAAGGTAGAAGCTCTATAGGATTGAATGTCACAAATTAAAATGACATACTGGAAATTGATTGAGGAATAACTACAGGTATTAAGAATATAATCTTCTACTGGTACTCTTGAATGGTCAGATAAAGGAAATTTATACTAGTCAGTGCAGAGAAGAGTACACTTTTAGCAAGAAAATATCCTCAAATATATGGTATGTAGGACAAATAACTTAAATGCAATAACATACATCAGTGAACTGTACATTTTAGCAAGAAACTGTCTTTCAAAAGTATATGCAAGATATTGAAATTCTTCCTTATTATTGCATATCCTAATGAATGGATTTTTCTCGTATGATAGACCCTATTTGATTTTAAAAGTCGCTAATGCCTTAGATTTTCTCTTGGCAGAAATCTTCTAGAAATTTCTCATGAGGTAAATATTTTCCTATATACATTATACGTTCCCATACATCAAGAAAATTCCGAACACTTGACTGTTGGCACATGACGCTCTCGTGGCATCTCACACCAAATAGAATGGTCATTTCTTGTGTAGCTCTGCAAAGGTTGAAAGAGAGATGAAGAGAGATAATAATAGAAAGTACACCAACGTTCTACGCATCACATATTTTTCCATATCAAGAATATGGACTAAAGATTCTTTGAATAAAGAAAATTGCAAATTTGAGAGGCTGCTGTCCCTTTATGTAGTATATCCAATTACACAAAGGCAAAGAAAACAACAATAAATTAACCTAGATTTAATTCAATGTTGACGAATGCAACGTAAAGGACAAGAAAAGATGTAAATTTAATGAAAAACTCGATCAACAGAAAACAGAAAATGAGCGAGGTGAAAAAGCAAGTCAGGACCTCGAGATTGGCGCCGACGCGGAAACCCTCGATTTGCTTGCGGAACTTGAAGAAGAGCTCGGAGGGGACGACGTTGATGTTGTAGAGCTCGTCCAGGGAGGCCAGCTCGTCATCTTCTGGCCGTGCGTGGCCCAAATCAGAGCTCGAAGACGCCATCGAGGAGAGAGTGTGAGGGAGAAAATTCACGGAAGAGGGAGAAAAAGGAACCCTAAAAGGAGAGGCGAGTATTATAAATGGGAAATCGGCGGAAGGAGACGGAATCCGGCGGATGTTTTGGGGAGGTATCCATCGGTGGGTTTTGGTGTTGCCGGTGTTCAGGGATACAAAAGGAGTGGAGAAGGCTATTAATGGATCGGATTTGTCCCAACGCAAACCGAAACCCACTACTTAGGGTTGGGTACGGGTGGTAGATGATCAGTATCGACCCACGCCTGCTTCGTAATACGCTCCGATCCAAAAATATTCCATTCCTACATATCCATATACTAAATAGGAAATATAATAATTATATTTATATATATAATTTAAACTTCACATCTGAACCCACTCTTGTATATTGCCCCGATCTTTGAACTTAAACAAAAAATTTCAATATTATTTCACTTAGAATTAATCAATTATATAAAATTTATTTGAACTTCTAATGATATGTGTATCACTATCGACACTTCATTCTCATGTGATCGACACTTTATTATACTATGATCAACACAATATCATCATTTCGACAATGTGACAATTAAGTTGACGTAGGAATTGCTATACAAAATCTAGATTCACATAGTACCAAAGGAAATAACTATTCTTATATTTAATCATGATCTTGACTACAATAATCATAAGTTTTACTGTAGCAAAGGCCATTGGGTATGTTTTGGAGACCAAGTTCTTTTAGTGCATTTGCTCTCTTACATACTTGAAATTTATCAAAGGGTTTTGTTAGAGATCTTTTTTCTTCACACCAATTTATTATGGGGTAAGCGTGGAGTAAGATCTTGATTGATTTTTAATTAATATTTTGATCAAACATTCATAATCTATATTAACAATCACAAATCATACTAATTGGATTATCTTGAAGATCCCACATCATAGCATAGCATTTAAGCCTCGTAACTTTGGGATAAGATAGTCGATAATTCATTTAAACAAAATCCAAGTCAATTAGTAATCTAAGTCGCAACTACTCCTCCATGCTAAGGGAAGTCAACTAATTTTTTGAATATTAAAAGAAAATTATTGTTTTACGGATGAATTTTATAGTTTTAATCCATTTGTAGTTGCATCCGTTGATTCCATTATTTGCTTGGTTTTTAGTTAAGTTCTCTGTTCTTAGCTTGCTAATCTTCAAATTTTGATCATGAACTTATCTTGATGGCACTTAATTTCATTAATCATAAATTAAACTCATCATCATTGAAACACAAAGATAAACAATCATTACTCGTTCCGTTTTACAATTTCTCTCTATCTTTCCTATCTCTTTCTCTTTAAATTCTAAATAATTTTTTCCCTCTATTTTCTTTCGAATGATGGATTATAGATGCTGAACTTTTGTTCATTCCGCCTTACAATCCTAAACATATGACTCTACTTTATTTAAAGATTTAATGAGTATATTATAATTAACTTGAGTTTAAGCATCTTGCATTAATGATTAGAGCTTATATTTTGGATCAATTATCTTATCAAATTAGATTATGATAAATGATAGTATAATCAATCTAGTATTAGAGCGTACTTCTTCGACCGATGGTTTAGACCGAATAAAGTTGATGTACGAATTATCCCATGGGCCATTGATTGGGGTCGATCGGGTGAAGGCCCAATATGGCCCAAAAGATAAGCCCAAAGCCTATTAAAACTGGTCGGAGAAGAGAATGCCATTCGAAGTTTCACTCCACCATGGATTAGCTGAGGCAGTCGTCCTCCCTGGCTGGGCCACTAAACTTTTCCTGGTCTAAAGTTGATGCTCAAAAGAAGCTCCCAACACCAGAGATTCTGCTTGTACCTAAACGTAGCCAAGCATGCCAAATCCATCCCCCCCATTACTTTAACACCACCAAGCAAGCGTGGTTGATATCAGGTAAAGCCTAAAGACCCCAGCGGTGACCCTCCTTTTCTTAAACAAATCTACTTCGGTACTTGTGAGAATTCTCAATAGGCTCCGCAGCAGCGAGAGAGAGAGAGAGAGAGAGAGAGAGGGGTGTGTGGGGAGAGTTTGAAGTGGTTACCATGCACTCGGCACGAAACTCAAAGATCTATCGCCTTTGGCTCTGCATTGGAAGCTTGCATGCATGCATTACAGAAATGCAAGATCCCCCTCGTGCAGCGTGCAGCTGCTGAAGCCTAAGCATGGGAGCCGCGGAGAGAGGTCGTAGCTTTGGAGTGCGTTAAAGAAGCCGAGTGAATGTTGGGAAGAGGAATCATGGGGCTATTATTGCGTGGGGAGGTGAGAATTCCAGTGCAGCTTGTTCCTGCTTTTGAGGGACGGATCAGTAGGCGGAGGATTGTAAAGAGAGAACACAGCTTGACAAGGCTCCAAGTCCAAGTAGATCTGCCATGGCGAAGGAATCAGATGCCCTCGCTGTAAAACTCCGCACCTTTTCATGAAGGAAGACAACCATGTAGCTCAGTGAATGGGTTGACATAAATGCCTTCTCACGGCAGCTACAGGCCACTGCAGTTTTTACTGCAAGTTGATGGCCTGTGGAACCATTTTTTTATTCTTCTTCTCTCATTCTAACAGGCTGATGAGAGACATCTTCCATCATGGTTTCAAGTGTTGGAGTTTGGGAGAGATGAGGATGTGTGTGTTTGGTAGGAATCTTGCTTTATGGAAAAGCTGCAAATTTTGCATGGAAAAGGAAGATCAGGTAGGTTTGGTACTAGAAAAAGTGGACTGTGTTGGATGCCTTTGCTGAGGGTTTTCTTGCTTTTGCACATGTTATTTGACCCCCTCCCCCCATCTTGTAGGTGGAATGTGCTTACAGAGAAATAACAATGGGTACAGTCATCCTCCATCTGGATGCAAACCCATCACATCCTTCCTTCATTGGTTGGATGGGTCAGTGACGTGGCCGGATTGTCGGTTCCATGTAAAATATTTTTTTAAAAAATATGTTATACGTTTTAAAAAATATAGTATTTTTATCGTTCGCCTTTTCGATAAACTCGCTTTCTTTCTATCGTATTTTTATTGATTTAAAAAAATATAATATTTTATCGTTTGCCTTTTCCATTAACTCGCTTTCTTTCTATCGTATTTTTATTGATTTAAAAAAATAATATTTTTATCGTTCACCTTTTTCATTATCTTGCTTTCTTCCTTGACATAAATATAGTATTTTTATCGTTCACGTCTTAAAAGAAAATTATTATAACTAGGTTGACCTTTGTTTCTTTTTTAACATATATATATATGTGTGTATATATAATTCTTAAAAAAAAGCTTTCAATTACATGTTTGTTGGTTCACATATAACGAATGGGTAAGATAAAATATTCAATATTCACATATAAGACTTGAAATCCTATAAATATATATCATCATATTCAGTGCATTGGATATACATACACTCGATTGCTAATTGTTTCTATTGGTTTGATGAACAAGGAGTCATCATCATGTTCTTGTGTCCATGGAGAGCAACAATCTTGCTCTCCTTAATTTATCTACTGGTTTTGTCCGACTACTAGGCTTTTTATCACTCTTCTTGTTTAGATAGAGGGAACATAAAAAGACAAATCAAAGTGTTCCTATTAGGGATTTCCTATCATAATCCTAAAAAGTTTAGCCTCACACTTTAACCAAACCACAGTACATTCTTGTCACCGAGTTGGCCTTTTCAAGTTAATCCATGTGACATTCCATTGTTCGTATACTTAGAAAAGAATCAATGCCCTTTATAGAACAAAGGGCAAGTTGCTCGGCCGATGCACAACCATAACTCAAAAGACACAAATGTTGGCACGGACAATATTTGCAAGCAAACCAAGGAAATCTCAACTCGAATTATGTTCGATAATGACGATTCTTAACGAGCACACCGCGATTTTGGTTGGTAAGATAAATTAAATATTGAATGAAAAAACTATGGCAAGATTGATGCTCGATTCAGCATATATCGTCGAGAATTCCCATCATCTTCCCATTTTGGAATTATTTATTGTGAAAGAACAACTAAGAGTGCTCTTGGATACTAACATTTGAATTTTATGCCAAAAATAACATAATATAAAATGCTTAGAACATATTTCCATGCACTATTGATTTTAGAGTCTATTAGTGGTTTTTTTAAATTAAAAAATATCGTTTGAAAATGATTTTTTTTTACCTAAATGGCATATTTTATAAAGTAAAACATGAATTTGAAATTTTAATTGTGTGTGTATATATATAATTTGAATTGAAATTAAAATATGATTAAGAAAAATAGGTATAGTCTTGCTTTTTTGTGGTATAGTGTGTATATTTTAGAATCATGATTTGGAATCAAATGATTGATATGAATGAAAAATTCATGTACTTTGAATGGTATAAGTACTTATCATCATATCATAGAATTATTTTGCATTGATGATTTGGAGGATGGTTGGACTTTAAAGTAAAATACATGGAGCAAGTCAACTAATGAAATAATGTACCAAATATTCATCATAGTTAACTACAATAAAAAAAAATTATCCCCACTTTTTTTTATTATCATCGACCTCGATCGATATATTTTTTAAATATTAATTAGCTTTGTTGATAAAGCCCGATAGATCGGTTTAACTCATTTTTACGACTTATCTTTTGGTTAAAAATAAAAATAAAAATAAAAAATTTATCGTACAAATTTAATATTTAAATAATAATAATAATAATGATGTACTACTTGACTCCCCCATTAGGTACACTTGGTAATCGATTTGATCTATCGAGGCATTGCTTTTACATTTTAAATGCCAATAAATAACCAAGTATCATCTCCTTAAAATAACCTAATATCTTGTAACAAGTCCAGCCTTTTGGCGACAGCCTCAAAAGAGACAATAGCCATTGGTGCAGTTCCCAAACTCTAGATTCTAGCAGTACTTTTAGCTTGCAGCTATCTTAATGCATTACGAGCCATGACATGGATGGAATCACGCATCAAAGACATCTTCTATCGAAGACCAAGATACAAAAGATGAATGATACACCGCCGAAGAGAGACCATACCTAATCCGACGCAAAAGGTCACATATGCTCACCAGTGTGTTTCTTAGTGGAGAAGATGATTGGGTGAGAGTGAGTGCCCACGAGGCACATCAATCATCAGGTAAGTAGGTTAGGAGAAGGAAAGCGAGGTTGGCCAATGGACAAGTGCGACGTCTGCAACTTGGATTTGGAGGATCTTTGCCCATCCGAACCCGTCCCGCCACTTGAGGGTGATGGAAGAAGGCATGCATTGTTGACGAGTTCATGGCGTCAGAACACGCCCACATGGATCGATCTCATGATCGCGTCGAGCCAATCGCTTACAGAGATTTAGAACTTGCGCTTCGGCCATGTATAAAGAGCCGTAAGAAGAAAAAGATGGGAAAAAGCAAACATCACCCTGTGACAGGCCACCACTAGTACTTTTCCCACCACCACCACCACCACCACCTCCCATCTCTTCTTTCTCTCTCTTTCACCGGACCCAGACCTTTTATTTTAGCTTTTCTTTATCACGTTCTTTTTCAGATCATCATCATTGACGACTGTGCACGCCGGGCCACTTCCGTCAGCGTCGTGGATCGAGATGGCCATCTCTGCTTCAGGAGGCGGATGCTGCGACGGCGGCGGGAGGTCGGGCCCGGGAGAAGATGGTCTGTCCCGGGGAAAGAATGGCCATTGGATCGTACCGCCTCTTGCGCTCGATGAACCGGGTCCAGTCCCCGTCGAAGTGCCGTGCCCAGTCGGCCTCGCTCTCGTAGTGGGGTATGTACACCTTGAAGTCGTAGCCCTTGTTCCGACAGTGGCTTAAGATCTCCTGGTTCTGTGCCACCGCCTCCTTCACCGCCGCCTCCCCCGCCTGCGGCGTGACGAAACGCAGTAGCGCCACCAGGTAGAACAACTCGCCGTCAGGCACCGCCACCGACATTCGCTCGTCCCACCTTCGCCACCACCAACAGGAAGAAGTTAAACGAAAGGGAATCGAACTGAAAAAGACTCGGTATGATACGTCAGGGCGAGAGCAGCAAATCTACCATACCGGAAATGGCAACTGGGATCTCTGTACTCACCTATAGTCCCCATATCTACCATGCCGGTGATGAAAAGAAAGGACGAAGGAAGGATATTGCATGCACTCACTTGCTCCGGCGAAGCGGGTACACGAGCATGGGCCCGCCGATGCCCCTGCTGAGAACGCGCTTGAAGACGGTGAGGTCGAAGTCAGCGATGTCCGACGAAGAGATGAGGAGGTTGAGCCAGGGATGTGGCGTCGCCCACGTTCCGCTCGCGCGCGCCTCCTCCTCCACGCGTCCGACTCGCGACAGAAACTCCACGTAGCTCACGTCCGCCGCGAACTCAAGCCCCCTCAGGTACCTCAGCGGCCGCAACATCTCCTTCGCTCGCTGCCAAAACAAAGTCATCAACACGCAAACAAACAGAGGAGCAATTAAGAGAGGGGGTTCACCGCGGCGCGGATTAATGAATGATTCCGGACGGGGACAAACAATCGGATACCGATCACGGGTGGGCCGGAGCGTGTCAGTATCATTTAAATCTCTTTGCTGTACGCACGATATCGCGCGAGATTATTCGTGTGCGGCTTTATTACCAAAGACGAGTCGAGGGAGATCAATAGTTTTGGATTCAGTGGAGGGCGTCGGCGTGAGAAAGCAGCGGGTCAGGAGATCCAACGCGACATATACGCTACAGGACAATGGGGATTTCGTCGTCGGGAAGAAGAAATCGTACAACAGACAACTCGCTATTAGTGATAGTGTTTCCATACGTCGACGACAGAAGAGAGGTGTGTCCGTAGTGACGATGATGGATATTGGGCGGTTGTGCAGAATTATTGCTTACCTCGTCCACGTTGTCGGCCTGTATGTGGTCGTAGTGGAGCGCGAGCTCGAGGCAGTAAAGAATGGGGCTCGAATCGGCCGGGATTCTGGCCGGGTCGAAGGCCGAGCCGTGCGGGATGGGCACCGAGCTCCACCCGCTCACTGGGTCCGAGGCGTCGTTCCGAAACACGAACCCCTCCACGTAGTCGAACGCGGCCGAGTCGTCCCGAGTCACCAGCCACTCGGCGTCCCGAGCGTACTCGTCGAAAGCCCCGTAGACCACCCTTATCCATCTCACCTGCGTCGACACAGTAACAATCGATGGATATATGTAAGAAAAATCAGAAGAAAAAGAAAATTAGCACAAGAAAGAGAGACGATTGGTTTCTGAGAGGCGGATGAAAGGATGGGGGTGGGCGAACGGCATCTCACCATTTTAGGCGCCGGGACAAGGGGAATACGAGCGCGGGTGATGAAGCCGAACTGGCCGAGCCCGCCCAGGACAGCAAAGAAGAGGTCGGAGGCCGAGGACGGCGAGCAGACGAGCCGCTCGCCGTCGCCGGTTACCACCTCTAGCTCAGTCACGTTGGCCACCTGAGGCCCGTGACGGAAGGCCTGGCCGCTGATCCCGCCGTTGGACAGAGTGCCGCCGACCGTGAGACCCAGGTAGTCCGTCCACGACACCGGCGCCATCCCGTGGTTTCGGACAGCCCAACTCAGGACCTCCGCCCACAGCGCACCGGCGGGGACGTCAGCGGCCGCGGCGGTGGTGCCTCCGCACCGGACGATCTCCATGCCCGGGCCGAGGGTGCGCATGTCGAGGACGATGCCGCCGTCGGCCATGGCCTGCCCGCAGACGGAGTGACCGTTTCCGCGAGCTGCGACGGTGAGGCGGGAGGACCGCGCGGCGAGAACGACGGCCCCGGCGATGTCATCGGCAGTGGAGGGCCTGAGAAACCGGGCAGGCTGCAAGAAAACCATCCCGCCGAAGTCCCTGGAGGCGGCGCCGGCGACGTCTCCGGTGGCATCGCTATCGAGTGCGCGGAGGATAGAATGGTCGGGGTCGAGCTCGACATCGCCGTCGGGGACGAGTCGCTGCTGCTGCTGCTGCTGCCGCCGCTCGAAATAAGCTATCATCATCATGTCGTGGTACGTATCGTATCGTATGGTTGCTTCGCTCGTCTTTATTAAAGAGTTTTAGGGGGATGGGATGGGATGGGATGGGGGGGTGGGGGACTTTATATAGAGATAACGGCGGCTTTCATGGGACTTTATATGGATCACACACAGATAACGGCGACGTCATCTAATTTTCTGTGATTTTCCAAATATGGCGGTAATTATTTATTATTTCGCTATTATAACAAAAAATCTTCAACAGGAATTTCCAAAAAATAGAGAGCTCATCAAAATAATTGTTTGGCGATGCGTAATTGAAGTCTCCAAATTGGTTAGCAATGTTTAATCTACTCGACAAAGGATTCAGCTGGTAATATGTAGCAATAAATGATTATGGCGATGCATAATTTAAGGCTCCAAATTGCAAACGTATCTGATGTTGTCGGATACTGAACGGGTGTGACTGACTTTTAGGGCGTGTAGGATATTGGTTTAGGTGGGAGATGACCACAAACCGATGTTATTTTATTTGGATGGGAACAGACATGATAATAAATAATGGTTTCAGGGAAGGGACAAATCATTCATATATATATATATATGTATATATATATATAAATATATATAGACGTCACAAGCCACGATCGAATGGACAATCGTTTCCTTTTTTTTCTTTTGAACATCATATGTTATATGATAATTTTCTTTTCTATGGTAAATCCATAGTACTCGTGATAGATACATCATCATCATCATCAGCAGCGGCTACAACAATTCTAATATTTGAAACAATAAATCAATAATTCTAGGATATGTCCTTGTGTCATCCATCACATTATTGTTTCGGTGTTAAGTTAGACGAATCATTAGCCTTCTCTTACGATCTTTATCTTGCTTCACGACGTTGAGTCACGTACGCTTGGGATCATGATGATAAAATATTAGTATTTGTAAATGTTCAAAGTATTTGAAACTAAATACTTGGATGAATGAGATGGTTGAGTTCCGATTCATTATGGTATTATAATTATCACTGGTTACTGATGGAATCGGAGGAATAATTTGTTTTTGATTATATATATATATATATATATATATACATGTATGTAATAAAAATATGTAAAATATAAAATTTTCTGCCACTTTTTGTGTTTTCATTTCTTTAGATAAACTTAAAAGTTTCTTCTCTTCTTTTTTGTGTGTTTTCTTTCTCAATTTTTTGTTCCTGCTTGTTGTCATCTTCCTCTTTTTTTGGTCCAGTGAAGAAATGCATGTGGGAATGGACGTCTGTCTGGGAATCAATAATTCAAGCAAGTTGGGGATGGCAACGTCGATATCTGCCACCAACAGATAACAATTCCTCTTCCTCCTCCTCCTCTCATCTTCTTTTCCTTTTCCATGTTGGTGGTGGTGGCCATCTGCCATGGATGATATAACATGATGGAGATGAGCCACATCAACCCATAAATTCTTTTAAGTGATCAATATTTGTGACAATAAAATGATATGTGCCATCCAATCCAAAATTATAGTGGAGAATTATTTTTATTTTTATTTTTACTATCCAATCCGAAAAAGGTGCATAGCTTAATCCTACCTAAAATAATTTCTTCATGCCTCACTTAAGATAAAATTATCTACTTATCCTTTCAAAAATGATATAATTATTGGAAAATAAATTTAGTATAATTATATGGGTCAATTAAATAGGATAGTTGTAGATAGATGAATGGATCTATAAGAGAGATAATTAAAATGGTAGGAGTTGAGTTGATGTGAGAGGTGAGATGTAGTATGTGGAGTATACATATAAATGGTTAATCTCAAAAGAAAAATGAATGAAACAAAGAAGATTATCTATCTATCTTGTCCATACTATATACTTCTTGATCTTAACATACATTTCTCTCCCTATCCCTTGGATGACACCATGAACAATTAAATTATTTTATTTACCTAATTCTTCTCCTATAATCTAATCTATTGGAGAAACCATGCTGTCAAATTGAAGAATCACAAGTCTCCCTTGAGTCAAATCAAATGTAGAACACAGCAGACTAGTCTCAGTGGAATGGTTGACACCCAAAGGAGGGAGTTCTTAACACAACCTGCACTCTCCTCTATTTATGTATGTTTGGGTGATGAGCAGATGATATCATCATCACTTGTGTAGATTGGTAAGAGTTTGGAGTAAGGCACCTAACTCTGCTGATCACATAGATAGATAAACTTGTTTACTGATCCAGATAAACTTTAATAAGACAGATCAATGCCAAACATGTCCAAGTTGCCATGTTATGTTTTTAATCTTGCTTGCTAATTTAATTTCAGCTGTGTTGTCTGTGATTAAGAAGAATAAGCCCCACCAATCTTCCACATCCAAGTAACAAAGAACATTATACAAGCATGTTTAAGGCTCCTACAATCCTCAAACATGTAGAATTTATCTGTCTTATATACATAAGGATAGGGTTTAAAAAGGATTAATGTAAATAGTGTCAAATTAGGAAGTAATTTATCTATCTTCGTGGCCACGATAGAAATATAATTTTATTTTCCTTTGATGTTGCTCTAATTAGAAAACCTAAAATCTTAATTTTTATAGAGGAAAAATAATATCTTGTTTTTTGATTGGATGATTCGTTATTATTATCGAGTATTTTATTTTCTTAAGGAGAAAGAGTCAAAAAAAAAAAAGAGAGAAGAAGACCAATCCTATAGTTGGATTATACTAATATGTTCATATATAGTTAATAGATTATACTAATATGTTCTAAGTGGAATAGTGAATATAAATAAAAAAAAAAGACTTGAGATGGAAGAAGGAAGCAATTAAGATCTATCCGAAAAGATAAACCTTTAAGGTCTATCTTTATCCTCATAAATATTTTTTAAGGTCTATCCAAAAAGATAAAATCAACCAACTATGATAGATGATTGACAAGTATATTGATTTTTAGAAAGACGTAGATAAATTTTGATTGTCCGACTTAGAAGATGATGAGGATTGAATCATTATCTTTTTTTTAATCTAACTTTGTTCTTTCCTTTCTAGTTTAAATATGGTCGGTCATACGGAGCTTTCGAGGAAGTCTCGAGTCATAAATCCACACCATTTCCGGTCACAAAGAAAAGAGATAGATGAATGGATCTATAAGAGAGATAATTAAAATGGTAGGAGTTGAGTTGATGTGAGAGGTGAGATGTAGTATGTGGAGTATACATATAAATGGTTAATCTCAAAAGAAAAATGAATGAAACAAAGAAGATTATCTATCTATCTTGTCCATACTATATACTTCTTGATCTTAACATACATTTCTCTCCCTATCCCTTGGATGACACCATGAACAATTAAATTATTTTATTTACCTAATTCTTCTCCTATAATCTAATCTATTGGAGAAACCATGCTGTCAAATTGAAGAATCACAAGTCTCCCTTGAGTCAAATCAAATGTAGAACACAGCAGACTAGTCTCAGTGGAATGGTTGACACCCAAAGGAGGGAGTTCTTAACACAACCTGCAACATAATTGGGTGAAGCATCAAAATCACTCACTTGGGGCCTACAAAATTACGACAAAAAGCATGTCCAATCAAAACCAAGTTTAAATTTAGATTGAAAATAAGTAATCCAATGGCGCATCTCTCTATAATAGCATATCTAAGACTTTTATTGTGTGATAGAGAATCTGATGTGATAGAGAATGATAGAGGATTAATAAGGTCCGAGAGAATTAAAAGCATAATTATGAATCTAAAAATATTTATTTGTTTGGGAATCAAAATATCAATCTTAATATTCTTTTTTTTGTTACTAAGATATTAATCCGAATTATTACAGTCCATCAACTATCAGTCTACCCATATCAAACTTTTTTGTTACTAAGATAAGAAATTTCTGAATAATAAAATTATTTTTTTTCTTCAAAAAAACATTAATTAGTTGGATATATTATTATGTAAAACAAGGAAGAAACGTATGAGTCGAGTAAGTCTTAACCCCACACTCAACCCCTTACACCACATCTCATGTTGTTCGATGT
This sequence comes from Musa balbisiana, assembly GCA_004837865.1. Taxonomy (NCBI): domain Eukaryota; kingdom Viridiplantae; phylum Streptophyta; class Magnoliopsida; order Zingiberales; family Musaceae; genus Musa; species Musa balbisiana. The sequence continues at coordinate 34,723,857 of CM017194.1, forward strand.
CAAATCTAACTTTGTTCTTTCCTTTCTAGTTTAAATATGGTCGGTCATACGGAGCTTTCGAGGAAGTCTCGAGTCATAAATCCACACCATTTCCGGTCACAAAGAAAAGAGATAGATTGACATCATACCACACTCTTCCTCCTTCCACCCAATATTGTGGACATATGTGTGCGTGCATCGACGTGTCGTCGTACTCATGCATTCGAGTTGTGTCGAGTTTACGGCTTCTCATCATATTATATCCGACAACCAATCAATCAATCATGATTGATGGATCCAAATTACTAAATTAATTTTTGATAGAAAAAAATATATTTATTTTAATCGTGATTCAATGCATGATGACATACTTAATAAGAATAAAATATTAAAAATATATTTTACTCAGATGTATCGTAAAATATTTTATTGAGTTAAAGACACTATTATACTAATATATTATAATAATTAAGATCGGATGAGATACTAATATTTTTTTTCCAAAAGTATTTAGAGTCAGAGATCCTATCGAAAACTTCATTCGCGCCCCAACCCTTCTTAGCCGAGCATTTGAGCGCCCCAACCTATCGAAAACTTCATCGAAAACTTCATCCGATATCAAGCGTCCCAACCTATCGGAAAGTATTTGAGCCTTTCCTTTAAATATATTCGACTTCCTTTCTATGCGTATGAGATCAAAGTAAATCAATCTTATTATATTAACATCAATTTTGATTGTCGAGCATTCATTTAGAAAACTATTACTAGCATTACTCAACAACATAAGTTGTTGAATTGGAGTGCCGAGATGATATCGATGGGATGAGTCAAAAACTGATCAAAGATGCTCACCAACTTAATTTTCAAACTGATGCACTCCGTTTTATTTTGTCTTTACAAGAAAGAATAATAGTACACCCCAAAAAGAAAATTGAGGAGTTGAAAGGTGAGAAGAGAGATATAGAGAAAAGAGTATTGATGACTCGAAGTTGTGATGTTCCGTTGACTCAAGATGATATCTTTATTTATAATCTTTCACTATTATAATGCAAATTGTATCGCCCAAATTAGTTGACTAAGTGATTTTTTTAATATAATCACATATTGTGATGGCTTAATCTCCATTTATGACTAAGGGGTAGTTTGAAACATAGCAACATCGGATAAAGATAAAGATTGGATTTATATAGGGTTGACTTTTATTGTGTGTCTTTGAATATATAGTTGTAGAAAAAAAAAATATTTTAAGAGATTATGAGGATTTAATATTTGGTAAATGAGTTCAATATATGACCACCAAATCAATATTTAAAATATAAAATATATCGAATGAGATTTTTAATTATCAATCTTGATAAGTGAGTATGGTATATCATCGTTAGAACAATGCTCTAAGTATAAGATTCATTAAATGAAGTCTTAAATTATAAATTTTTTGTAAGTAGATTTTGTTTATTATCATCAGACTAATATTTAGATTGAATAAAGCTTCTATGACTAATTAATAGAACACTGAAACCTTTCTTTTAAGTGAAAGCAGTCTAAAAATGTGATACAATGCAAATTCTAGAATCAACACACTGCAAATTCATGTGTTGGTCATCCAATAATACCTGTTGTAAGGTTTTTATATGCTTTAAAGAGTCCTAACCTTATCTCAATTCAACTATATTGATTCCAACTTACACCAATAAGTATATAACTACAGAAGAAGTTTATTATTACCCTTAATTAACATCATGTTTTCTAGTATTCCTCTATTTTTATTTGTCTTTGTCATATCTTTCTTTTATATATATTCTCTTTCTTGGAGGATAATTTTTTTCTTCCCTTTATTAGGACTAAGTGCCTTGTAAAATTAGATTTCCAAATTGCAACATCTGTTCATCAACATTTGGTAGTTTAATAAGAATTTTTGAATTTAAAAAAGATTATTCGTGATGAGGGTAATAATAATGATGGGACACAAACCAACGTCACATGTGATGATGGGACGCGAACTAATGTCACTTGCTCCGGGGTGACGTCTCCTAGGTCACACAGACCGAGGAGTCATGGGGGTCGCTTGCCTCGGTCTGACTTGACAACACCTGGTCGAAGCAGACCAAAACGTCGATCGAGGCACGTCGCCATCTTGCAGAAGCCCGGTCCTTCACGTAATGCCAATATTAATGTCAGACGCTATCCAAGGTACGACACTGCTCCCTGCAGGCAGACACATCAGGAAGCGGTAACCTTCCCTATAAAAACCATCGCGTTCGGAACAAGGGGAAGAGGAGGAAAACAACACTCAAGAGAAACCCCCTGAGATTTTCGACTAACTTGATCGTCGGAGGGGTCGGGCCGAGCTCTCCCGACCCGACCTGTGTGTAGGAACGAAGATGGAGTGCCCCTCCACCGAATGATCAGGCGAGGAGCCCCTTCCCAGAGAAGACGGTGACCCAATCGTGATCCGACCATAAAGTCAGCTACCTCAGCAGTCTCGAAGGTCGCCCAACGAGATCCGCAATCATTCGGACCCGAACCCAACCGTATTGGCTCTGAGGCCATGGCATAAAGGTATTGACCCCAACAATTCTCACGGGCAAAATCAGCATATCAAATTTAGGCTCAATCATATGTCATTATCATGAAAATTGATTGAGCAAATTCCTTCAACCACAAAAAATCTAATTTCAAGGTGAATATTTGAAAGATATGATGTGTATGATGACAAAGATCCCACATCAAACTAGAATATATAAGGAAATCAATGAGCCAACAACAAGCCTTCACAATGTGCTAAACAAGTTCCTCCCATGGCTTCAATGAAGTCTCTTCCATTTGATCCTTTTGATTTATGCTAAAATAAATAAAAAAAACAATTGAATAATTAGAGCCTCCCAAAGAGCAAGAAGACAACAAAGATCCATATGATCCCAAAGGCCACATGATTGAAGATTCCACTCTCAAATAAAAAAAAGTAGATATTTATTTATGTTGATCTTACAAGACATTTATCTATATTTTGTAATATCAAAATGTGTGATATTAGGTATTTTGTTCCTTAATTTTAGTCTTAACAAAACTACAGAAAACTTTACAAGATGACCTCTTGGAATAATAATATATATCTAAAATTAAAGTTCCTAATCCAAACAGAAATTGGACATCAAAGAGAAGTTGGCGAAGTCCCTTTTTGCCTAAGAAGACCATTTGTACTAAGAGCAATAGTACTAATTAGGCCCATTTGAAGTGTTATGTAGCTAAGTTTGGATCAGAATAGCTTATGGATTCGTCTGAATTGAGTTGGCCTAGAAAAGACGTCCTTTCAGCTAGGAATGGAGCTTTGGTCACCCGAATCAAAGATAAAATTCAGATAATTATAATCAGTGAAATTATAATCCTTAAGATCATTTAATCACAGTGGTTCGAGCTTCAATAAATGTAATAGTATTATGATACTAGTCTAACATCCTTAATCCGATGACCAATCTAAATTTTAAGCCACTTTCGATATAGACGTAAAGAAAAGTGTTATAATCTTTTTCACTAGAGGACTTATCATTATTGCCACATACTAATATAACTCAAATTAAATCATAACATGATGTGTGGTTTAACTCAATAGTATCTCCTCGTCATGAGGTATCATCTGACTTATCAACTCAATATAATAGGATAAATGGCTTGTTAACGTGTTGAACTTGAACCATTTATCTAAGACATTTACGTCAAACTTAAATTGAAGTATCACATATCAATAAAAAATAGTTAAGAATTTTCATTGCAATAATTCCTTGTATTCCAAATCTAGTTTGGTGATGATATAGTTTTATAAGGACTATATATATATATATATATATATATATATATATATATATATATATATATATATATATATATATAGTATTTTCTTCGAGGAGTGGAGGAGAGCTCACTTGTATATCTTAAATTCTTATATATATATATAGTATTTTCTTCGAGGAGTGGAGGAGAGCTCACTTGTATATCTTAAATTCTTATTATATTATTTATATTTTTCATTTGAAGACATTGTTTATATTTATATATTTCATTTGCTTAATAAAAAGTACTATATATCATTAAAAATATGTTCATTAAATCCTCTTTCCAAATTGAATGGTATGCATTTAAGTTGACAACAAACCTACCAATTATCTCAAATCAAATTGTTATCGAAAATGATTCTTATATCGCATACTATAACTTATGGTTAATAACACCCTTAACTTATATCCTAAACTTATCTCGATCTCTTGTATACACCACATTTTTTTTAATTACTTGTTTAAGCTAAACAAAAAATGATGGTCGACTTTCACACGGATCTTAACATTTTTTTTTGTTCATGTTTCTTAGGCTATCGTCAAAATATAAAAAAAAATAGGGAATACGAAAAAAAAAAGTTGAACGATGTCCTTCATCATCATTACTTTCGTATTATATATCATTTTAATGTTTTGACATGTTTTGTTGGGCTGTCTTATTGCTCTGATCAAATTTATAGTTGAGAATAGTGTGATCAAATTCACACGATAGAAGATTCAATTATCATAAGGAAGAGAAAGTCCATCATCGAGTCAGAGTGAGAAAGATTATGGGCATGAGAGATAAGACATTCAGTGATAACATATATGAAGAGAGCTTTATGAAACTTATGAAGACTATCACCACTTGAAAGGGGACATATGAGAAAGTCCATCATCGAGTCAGAGTGAGAAAGATTATGGGCATGAGAGATAAGACATTCAGTGATAACATATATGAAGAGAGCTTTATGAAACTTATGAAGACTATCACCACTTGAAAGGGGACATATGAGAAAGTCCATCATCGAGTCAGAGTGAGAAAGATTATGGGCATGAGAGATAAGACATTCAGTGATAACATATATGAAGAGAGCTTTATGAAACTTATGAAGACTATCACCACTTGAAAGGGGACATATGAGAAAGTCCATCATCGAGTCAGAGTGAGAAAGATTATGGGCATGAGAGATAAGACATTCAGTGATAACATATATGAAGAGAGCTTTATGAAACTTATGAAGACTATCACCACGGGGCATGAGAGATAAGACATTCAGTGATAACATATATGAAGAGAGCTTTATGAAACTTATGAAGACTATCACCACTTGAAAGGGGACATATGAGAAAGTCCATCATCGAGTCAGAGTGAGAAAGATTGTGGGCTTGGGTAGAGGGCCTTTGACGATGATATACAAGAGAAATAGATCATGTGAGAGGAAGACCTTTATCGAGTCATAATGAAAAAGATTATGTGTGCTTAAGGAGAAAGACCTTTGACAATAATATATGATGAAAGAGAAATCTAATCTATAACAGTACAATGTTAATTTCTTTCTTACTTTCCAAACTATATAATTGTCATATATTTCAATTTATTCCTATCAAATAAGGGATTTAACATCCCTTGATTTTTTTATTTATGAGATTGGTTAAATCCTCTCTCACCTTATAAATAGAGTTATATGTTATATCCCAAATTAGAATTAATAAAGTTTATTCTTCCTTCTTATTATTTAAACCAAATAAAAAAAATTATTGCCCAATCATGTCCTTAATCACTTTCTTTACTTTCGCATTATATATCACTTTAATGTTTCGACGCGTTTCTTCATGTGCTGTCTCGTACTATAATTACAGTCGGTCACTCCTCCATTTATATAATAGATTTGGATGAGATTTAAGACATAGTACGTCTTTATCATCACCCCCCGGTGAGATGATAGGTGTCCGAAACTGTATGGTTGAGGTATTCTCCTGCGTCCAAGTGACATTATTGCATTGAGATTATACGGAACACCTCACCGACGGTGATGGGACCAAATCGACGCATCTCCTGGTCCTATAAAGGATGATTGAGCAGAGCGTCGTCGAGGAGACACGGGAGAACGAGAAGAGAGAGGGATGATGGAGGGGTGGGAGAGACCTCCGCACCGTCGCAGCCGATCAAAGAACGCGTCGTTCTCCTCTTCTCTCCTTGACGCCATCTACCGCTCCATCGACGACGACGTGGATAACAGCAAAAGCGGAGAGACGAGGGGCAGAGTACCCGACCGCTCCTTTTCCCACAGGAAGCAAGTAGAACCGGTGACGCACTCTCGAAACGGGAGCAGAGCACCCGTAGTGAGCGAGCTGGCGGTGAGCGGTCCCGGTGTCACCGACTACTACCGCCGCAGCCCTTGTGGCGTCGGCACCTTCGCTCCGACTTCCAGCTCCTCCTCCTCCTCCTCCTCCTCGTCCATCACCCGTAGAATCAACGCCACAGGATTGTTCTCATCGTCAGACGGTGAGTCCAACCAGTCGGACCGCATTCCTCGGCCCGATTCCCCTGCCACGAAGAAGAAGGCGAAGCCCAAGTGCAACAACCTCCGTAGCGGGCTCCGGGGCCTGAGAAAGCACCGGACGGCGTCGGACGCAGCTGCAGCGACATCGCCGCGGGCGCGGCTGGTGAGATTTATCATCGCGCTCTTTTCCGCCGCCGGGAGCTCCAGGAAGCCCAAGATCGCCGTCCCCTCCACCGCGGCGGCCAAAGGTGGGGCCCGAACGGAGGAGTCGACGACGACATCCTCCTCGGCTTCGAGCTGCATGGGTACGTGCCTGAGCAAGGCGTCGGAAGCGTCACGGCGGCAGGCTGCGGGAGCGGAGAAGGGGAAGAGGTCGGTGCGGTTCTATCCGGTGAACGTCATCGTCGACGAGGACTACTCGCGGCCCTGCGGCCACAAGCGCCTCCAGGACGGTGCCGCCAATGCAGCGGCGAGGGTGAAGGAGCTAGTAAGGCCGGGAGGGGAGGAGGAGGAGGACGACGACGGGGGGAGCGAGTCAAGCTCGGATCTGTTCGAGCTGGAGAATCTAACGGAGGTGATGGGGGAAGGGAGAGGGGGAGGAAGGTGCAGGAATGAGCTCCCCTTGTACGAGACCACCAACCTTAACAAAAATCGGGCCATAGCTCGAGGTTTGATCCTTTAGGAAAAAGATGCTCCAAGCAATCAAGAGATGAGGATAATTATAAATAGGAAAATCAAATAAAAAAAATTATTGCCCAATCATGTCCTTAATCACTTTCTTTACTTTCGCATTATATATCACTTTAATGTTTCGACGCGTTTCTTCATGTGCTGTCTCGTACTATAATTACAGTCGGTCACTCCTCCATTTATATAATAGATTTGGATGAGATTTAAGACATAGTACGTCTTTATCATCACCCCCCGGTGAGATGATAGGTGTCCGAAACTGTATGGTTGAGGTATTCTCCTGCGTCCAAGTGACATTATTGCATTGAGATTATACGGAACACCTCACCGACGGTGATGGGACCAAATCGACGCATCTCCTGGTCCTATAAAGGATGATTGAGCAGAGCGTCGTCGAGGAGACACGGGAGAACGAGAAGAGAGAGGGATGATGGAGGGGTGGGAGAGACCTCCGCACCGTCGCAGCCGATCAAAGAACGCGTCGTTCTCCTCTTCTCTCCTTGACGCCATCTACCGCTCCATCGACGACGACGTGGATAACAGCAAAAGCGGAGAGACGAGGGGCAGAGTACCCGACCGCTCCTTTTCCCACAGGAAGCAAGTAGAACCGGTGACGCACTCTCGAAACGGGAGCAGAGCACCCGTAGTGAGCGAGCTGGCGGTGAGCGGTCCCGGTGTCACCGACTACTACCGCCGCAGCCCTTGTGGCGTCGGCACCTTCGCTCCGACTTCCAGCTCCTCCTCCTCCTCCTCCTCCTCGTCCATCACCCGTAGAATCAACGCCACAGGATTGTTCTCATCGTCAGACGGTGAGTCCAACCAGTCGGACCGCATTCCTCGGCCCGATTCCCCTGCCACGAAGAAGAAGGCGAAGCCCAAGTGCAACAACCTCCGTAGCGGGCTCCGGGGCCTGAGAAAGCACCGGACGGCGTCGGACGCAGCTGCAGCGACATCGCCGCGGGCGCGGCTGGTGAGATTTATCATCGCGCTCTTTTCCGCCGCCGGGAGCTCCAGGAAGCCCAAGATCGCCGTCCCCTCCACCGCGGCGGCCAAAGGTGGGGCCCGAACGGAGGAGTCGACGACGACATCCTCCTCGGCTTCGAGCTGCATGGGTACGTGCCTGAGCAAGGCGTCGGAAGCGTCACGGCGGCAGGCTGCGGGAGCGGAGAAGGGGAAGAGGTCGGTGCGGTTCTATCCGGTGAACGTCATCGTCGACGAGGACTACTCGCGGCCCTGCGGCCACAAGCGCCTCCAGGACGGTGCCGCCAATGCAGCGGCGAGGGTGAAGGAGCTAGTAAGGCCGGGAGGGGAGGAGGAGGAGGACGACGACGGGGGGAGCGAGTCAAGCTCGGATCTGTTCGAGCTGGAGAATCTAACGGAGGTGATGGGGGAAGGGAGAGGGGGAGGAAGGTGCAGGAATGAGCTCCCCTTGTACGAGACCACCAACCTTAACAAAAATCGGGCCATAGCTCGAGGTTTGATCCTTTAGGAAAAAGATGCTCCAAGCAATCAAGAGATGAGGATAATTATAAATAGGAAAATCAAATAAAAAAAATGCTTATTGCTTTTGTTTGAACTTATGTTGATCGATAGAAGGAACAGTGGAGTTGTTCTTATGTTTGAGCTTTCGGCAGGGGCAGATGCATGTGATATGTTCCAAAGAAGACTGTCCAAATTAAATGATTAGGAAGAGCCATATGTTTGTGCCTTCTGCTTTTGTCACATTGGACTTCAATGGAACCACAGGTGCTATCGCTGTCGTTTGTATCTTGAAACTGCTGATATGGAAGATTAAAGGTACTGTTCTTAGCAGAGGAGGATCATTGAATCCTTCCAACTCTTTACTAACTAAGCATTAAAAGGATTTTTATGAGATATATGCTCCCGATGCATTCTGGTAGGGTCATCTGTTGGTACCTTTGTGAGTACACAAGTGGGTTGTAGTTGGATTTGAACCCTACCATGTGTTGGATAACCATGATATGATATGACTGCAACACTAGTGATTGACATAGTCACAATAAGATTAGCAAAGATACATACGCTAATCAAGCTCACTATTAGTCCACACGTACTCCACAAGCTCTCGCTATTCTCCATTTGCATCGATGGCTCGAGAGACATTCTAATTCCGTGTTCGACGAATTGTAAATATGATGTGGCCAAAGCTTCTTGTTATAATATAATACTCTACCCGCAGAGACGAACAACATGTATCGAACGAATCGGACGTCGATTGGGTCATTCCGACTATGCTCTCTCTTTCTCCTCTCCAAAGTTCAATCCACCAGCATGAAGAGGGAAGAGAGTCGGGTAGTGTCGCCTAACGAGGAGTGTAGGTGCAGGGATGGACCAGGAATCCACCACTATGATTCTTCTCGTCACGTCCTCCTCTTCCGATGCACAAATGTAAGGCTCTTCCTCCACTCCTTCCAAGGCCGGTTTTAGGAAAGGTAGAAGAAGAAGAAGAAGAAGAAGAAGAAGAACGCTTCTCTCCACATGGAAAGGTTCTTTCTTTTCTCATATGCGTACGGTTGGTGAGTGCATGATTGCATGGTTTCAGTTGGTGGTGTGTATGTATATATATATATAAATGTACACAATGGTTAGGAAGTGGCTTAAGACAACCAACCCACTAAGCGAAGGGGGGTTGACGCCCTCTCTCTATCTTTCTCCCAGATCATCTCATATCATTGCTTGTATGATTCCCAGCTGCCCCACCCCATGCAGTGGAGGAATCCTTTTTGTTCTATATAACTCTACTTGCCATGTATTCTTCATAGCTTTGATTAGGACGACAGTGTATCTATCACCTTTCGTCACCTAACCCACTTGAGCCGAAATAGGATGTCCATAGTTAGGATTCTGATGGTAAATATTACGAAAGGTTCAAGTCCCTGCATAATTACATGGATTTTGATCATAAATATTACGAAAATTACCAGTTTTAGGTAATTGAGTCTTGATACATTACTAGAATAGTCCACCTCACACTGTGGTGACAATCGGGCATATATTATTTTCTCGAGTTCTCCGAGTAGGGGACTCGGAATCCGACCACCCACCAAATGTGGATGATCGAGGAACAACTCACGTTGCTGTGACAGCAATTGCTACTCCAGCTAGCATTTAGGCAGGCCAGCGATTTGGAGATTCCCCAAACGCATCGTGCATGCATGCAGTAAGGGAGCATAAGAACAAGCCACGTCGGCCGCCTTCTGGGCGCATCAACATGACATGGCTAACGCTGACGCATACTGCGTGCGTGCGTGCATGCATGCACGCTGTTTTGGTACGGAGGCCAAAATCCATCCATTCCCTCCCTCCCTCCAACTAAATGTCACAATTGCACGCAGTAATCATTGTGAACGTATTATTAAGCATGCCTTCATTTCATACATCTACTTTATAACACATTGTATGCACGACATATTGGTATAGTGAAAAATACTCCCTCTTAACACACACACTGTAAACTAATCCATTTATCACCATCTGTGAGCTAAGCACGCAGCACGATCACAGTCATACATGTCACCGTAAACGGACATTCATCTTACAGAGATTGGAGGAAACGAAAGCATCAAATTTTGTCAGTCCAATTAATTCAACAAGAGCATCGGTCGCAGCAAGTCAGATTTCCAGTAGGTACAGCTGCAAGAACTTTACTGGCATTTCAACCGTGTCTTAGTATTAATGGTTGGAATCATATAAAGCCGACATTTTTCATGCGATGTTCTCTTAATTAAGTTAGGTAAAACATAGTAGAACCAATCAAAAAGGGGGGAGAACACTCGAAATTAATTTCTTAGTACAAATATTACCACCTTGGACTACAATATGTTCAAAAACATGACATGGTCTTTTAAGCAGTCCATTTACCTGCACTGTACAATTTCATGGTACCCACAAAACGACAGTTATCCTTTCATAAAATGAATACAACCTCAGCCAAATCTACATGATTACCAGTTACCTCTTCCGCCTCTTCGGTTCAGCCTGCAACAAGTAAATCATAAAAGTAACTCAAGGATCGAATAAAATTTTTGACATAAAATAAATAATATTATTTGCAACCGAAAATTCATTTTTTTTATAGAGTTATTTATTTATTTTGCAATAAATATGTCAAACCTAATCTTCAATATGTTTCCAACTGGCTTCTATAAAGTTGAAAATTTTAAGAAATATTAAGCTACAAGATCTTTTGGCATTTAATAATTTTATTTTCTCATTGTTTTATAATTTTCTAATGTGTTGTTAATGCCCAATCTTGCCAATCTGATTCAAACAAATACTGTTGATTGCCTCTAGCTGATCCTCATATCAGATGCAAAAAATTGTGAACTATGGACTGAAAATTATTTACTGAAATGTACAATTATATGAACCTTTATATTGTATTTGTAAAATTTCTTGTCCTTAACCTGAGTTTGGTACTAGTAGTAACAAAATTAGTGTTTGCAATTTAATTAATGAAAAGACAATTAATACAGTATTCTAATGAATTACAATTACATGACTATTAAATCTTGATCAATTAAATAACTTTGATTTTTTAAATAGTGGACATAGCAGAAAGACATTTATCGTATGAGTAATGCTTGTCACCATGGGTTCTAATCTATTAGCTCACTAGTGCCCATCCTTGCATGAGTTATGCCTGTCACCATGGGTTCTAATCTCAAAGAATGGATATCTAACTGTCAGTCGAACTAGCTACAACTATGGGCAGAGAGACTAGTAAGTTCTGGAGGTATGATTTCTATGTTCACTCATTCTAACTTAAGCATGAAAAAGGCTCTGCCACAGAAAACCCTAAAACCCTCCAGCATAATAGGCTCATAAAACTGGGTCAGAGGCCATGACGAGCCGAGCTACGGGGTTGGAATTTCTGTCATGGCTCACATAACAACTTTAATAATGTGTGAAACAAAGGTTATAAACACAAGTATCTTTATCAAGATCTTTATGAACCAAAACATTTTGACCCATATGGTATGATATGCCTTAGTACAACAATAAAAATACTAAAAAAAAATTAATATGTTGGTATCAATGGGTACAATCAGTTTTTCGTAACATCATAAACAATGCACTACATAATCTTAACTCAAAGCTATCAATATGCTCACTAACTGCAAACGAAAATCATGATACCAAGATTATAATGGAAAGTCGTAAAACACATCATGGGAATGAGACGGATCGTCGAGGTGTCTTTTTAGACTTTATGGCTGTGAAAAATATTTCTCCAATTTATATCTCCCCTTTGACTAGCACCAAGATACAACTATTATATCCTACAAACTTTTGTCATACAGGTTGCATGCTATAGGCATTATGGTGAAGAGTACAGTTCCGTATAATTTGTTGAATGTTATAGGCATGGAAATCAATTCAACCATCTGAACAAGTGGGAAGATGTAGGGGGGAAACTATGTATATGTAGAATCTATAAATGATCAACTTGCTGCTTTATTTATTTGATCAGGTTACCGACCATTTCTATGCCAAAAACAAAAGAAACATCGTCTTCAAGGTAAGTTCTCTTAACTGTTATAGGAATTCTTGAAACGATTTCATATCAGCCATTATCTCGAGTTCACAACAACCATTCAACAATTTGATCATCCTCCATTTCACTATCAGGTTACTAACACAAACTTTAAATTAAGTTTCTCATATATCAACATATTTCTGAGCAAATTTTGAAGCTTCTGCAGGCCCAAAAATGTCAGATGAAACAAATTCAAAGCAAATGGCATATGTCCGGAGTTTTAAGAAAACTTGAATCAGCTTCAGTTACTCACATTGCTAAGCACATGTGATTCAGTTTCAACCAACTTAGAAGAATACTAACTAGTTTAAGAAAATAAAAAAATTTGAAGGCTGCAAAGACTTCTGTTATCTTTGTGAGCTTAATTTACACAAGCTATAAAGTAAAGAACACATGGAAAATCTTATCAAAATTTGAACTAAAATGTCCAAGCTTTAAATTTGATCAGAAATGGAAAGGTATAACAGTAACATGTTTAAGGGAATCATTAAATTTAAATTGATTTGTGCACTGAATTTCCTCCATTTACACAATCTTAATCAAAGTTTGTAAAATAAAGTCATATTGCATGCAAACTAAGTAATACTACCCAAGGAAAGTAATTTTATACTGTACCAGAGTTTCAAGCGTAGCTCAGTACGATATGATACAGAGTACCGAGCGGTACACCAAGGTGTACCACTTGGTGTATATATAAATATAAATATATATATATGTTAAAAAAAAAAAGGCGACGTTGCCTCCTTTTTTTGCCCGCGTGGGGAGAAGAAACTGAGGTTTCCTTCTCCTCGCGCAAAAAAGGGCGATGGGCCACGTCGCCGCCTCATCGCCTCATTTCTTCTTCTCATGATGTCGCCGAGGCCTCGTCGCCTCAGACGAGGAGGAGGCGATATCTCATCTACGACGTCCGGTGAGAGAGGGCATGACGAATCGGGATTGTCGAGGGAGAGCAACGCCGAATCTCCAGGTTCTCCCTCTTCTTTCTTCTCCCTCGGATCTCCCTCGGCTAATACCACCCGGTAGCGGGCGGCAACGATCGAAATCAATCGTTATCAACTAATTTAGGATGGTAACAGGACGAAAGCAACCCCAATCGACGGTACCGCTCGGTAGCAGACAGTCCACATACTGGTTTGCTGACGAACCAATACGTACCGCCGCTTGATACGGGCGGTATTATTTAGAATTAAAATCCTTGATATTACCAATGTGATTCTCAGTTATTCATTTCTAAAATGGTTCATGAATGAAACCCTTAAAATTTAAGCTTCAGTCTTCTCCTTGAGTGATATGATGCAGATGTAAAAACTCAGTAGTGACAAGTAGTACTAGTAGCTTATTTTATCTTTTGTAGCTACATTAACTATTATTTTATTTTTAAAAATAATCAGAAACCATGTCATGTGCAGACAAGTATTCACTAAAATAGCACTTCTAGAACACAAATTGTCCCTAAATTTGTTTTTCTGGCTTTTGACTTTTTAAACTTTGATCTCATTGACCTTACTATATAAACTGTGTAGGTGGGACAGTCCAAATCATAGGAATTACAAAACTGAAAATAACAATTATACAATTATGTCTACTTTTGTTGTCATTTCATAAGATGAAAATTTAAGGACATAACAAAAACTTTAAATGCGGTACCAATAAACTAGTGCTGGAAAAGAAATTTCTAACTATCACATTTATGGTAATAAAAATGTCATATATATAGAAATTTTCCAAGTTAGAACTAAACACATCCACAGTCTAATGCATATTCTACCATGAGGACATGTTCATGTTAGCTTGGTACTTGACTTCTCAACTACCTCAAAATCAGGAGTCAACGTTTGCATAATAATCAATTTATGCAGAAAAACCCTTGTGCACATATTTAGTATATCAAACAAGTACACATCAATCAAGAATTACGAGAAAATATGTAATGTTGACATCACCTTGGGCTCGTTAATTGGCGAAGCTGGAAAACCATTCATAGATCTTTTAGCATCATTCTCAGAATCACAATCTGAGCACAGAAAGTGTTCTAATTTTTTAGCCTGTTCAATTGTCATGCCCATACAAGATGGATGGAACCTGTTCACATAATCATATCTAAAGTCTCACTCAAACAAATGAACTAATTTAATTTTAGTAAAAAAGGAAAGCAATATGAGTAATGGCAGCTAAAGTTTTAGAATGCAAAGAAGCAAAAAGATACAATTCCCACTTACTGTTATAATGACTTGATCCTAAGCACTGAAATGATATGCAACCACATGATAAAATATGAAGTTTGTAACTTATACATGCATCACATTACTCGTTAGATGATGTGTTTAGTAGTACATACAATGAAAAGAAAAAAAAACATGTCCTGTGATACAAGGATTAAAATATCGTACCGTACCGAAGTTTTAAGATTCGCTCGATACAGTATGGTACTGTATACCGAGCGATATATTTCGGTATACTGCTCTGTCACGAACAAAATTGTATACGGGATGTTCGATGTAATGCTTATGTATGTCTGTGTCTTTTGGTTTATTCATGCTTTGCACAACATGTAGAGGAATGGTCGAAGGCTTAACAACCTCATTTTAATTGGGTTTGGTGATTGTTTTTGGCTTGTAAATAAACGTTGTGTCATGTCGACACTTGTGGGAGATTTCGATCTGTAGTGGACTATTTTGGATCCTTCGTTGTGCAACCGTTCAGAGCTTGTGAAATCTGTTTGTAATTAGCATTGGCTATGAAGTGTTTACTGAAATGATTGCTTGTGGATCCCGAGTGAGATGCTTTCTCTAACCCGTTTTCTCTTTTATAGGTCTTAAGGGACCATAAGAGGTTTCAGGGAGATTGACCTTTGTGGACGGACACGCAAGGGTGCCGCACGACATAGGCAAAACCAACTAAGTGCATGTCAGCTCGGTATATATATATATATATATATAGTAAAAAAAACTTTTTCAACGACATCACCTATCTTCACCCGAGGCGGGGCGACGTCACAAAAAAACGAGGCAATGTTTTTGCTTGATGATTAACAAAATGCATAAAAAACTCATGATTATCAAACCTTAAAGAAAAGCACTATAACAAATACCGTCAGACATCCTTACATAAGAACATCATATACGTGACCGATATAATATGGGACAAATCAGCTTCAGATCAATGTTTGCAGAACTTTCACTTAGCACATAACCCATTTAGATGATACAATTCAAGTTCTGAATCTGCAAATCAAGTGTGTATCTTCAAGACGATGATGAGCAGCTTATCACATTGGCATTTTGTAAAACAATGTACAAAATTTCTGCCCCAGAGACATCCCAGTCTTTTAAATAAAAGTCTATTCTTTGTGATGGCAAGAAGCAAAAGAACATGGAAATTTTAATAAAACTATTCAGAGACCACACTTGGATAGAATCAAGGAGTTAAATCGTGGACACAGGCTTGCATTGGTTAAAGAATGACACTATCAAAACAACTCAACATAATATGATTGACTGCATGCAAGTATTTGATCAGCCCAGCACATCACCATTACTATCATATTTGAATCCATGACAGAATAAGAATACCAGCATCTAAAAGAGCAAAATTGTATGCACCCATCACAATAAATGCACCAATATTTTGATCCGAGGACTGCCATACCACCCGAAATGGTACAAAACAAGTACCAGTCGGGGTGTGGACAGCCCCTGGTTCAGACGGTCCGATCCAACTCATATTAAAAATAATAATAATAAAAGGCTAAAACAGTTTTTAGGGCTCACAAACACGAGCCCTCTTCTCACAACGCTGCTGCTGCCGCCGCTACCGTTCACTGGCATCTATCTCCCTGGTACACTCCCTCCTCTTCTCTTCCTCCTCTTTCTTCTTCTTCTTTTTTCTTCCTTCTCCTCCATAGCTTCCTCTTCTTCCTTCTTCCTTCACCACCTCCCCTTCTTACTTCCTCTTCCTCCATTTTCTTCCTCCTCTTCCTCCTCCACCTTCACTTCTTCCTTCCTCCTCCATTATGATGTCTTCAATACAGTGATACATACTGGTGCCCCATGAGTCGATACACTGGTATCAACGGGTACATATTGGTCAAACTAGATCACAGAAATGGATCCAGTATCCGAAACTGCAGTTCTTGCTTTGATCAGCAAACAAACTTGGTTATATCACTCATAGAATCAAATTTTGGTTGCATCAATCACTGAGGACCAGTAAATATGAATATGACCAATGACCAGTAATATAGTAAATACTTCATTTTTTGTGAAACTAGACAGTGTGGTCAATATGACAGTATCATATTTGTTCAACTGATTACTGAAACTGATACTGGATTGAGTTTTAAATCCTTTGCACCACTAGACAAACCTTTATTAGAACAAAGAAAGTTCCAAATTAATCATCCATTCTAACACACAGTAATTCTGTTCATTAAGTATATTTATAACAACCACAATCAGAAACAAGAATCTATCATAATGATGGATAATTTGTATGATACTTCCAACTCTCAACATGAGTCAACTAATGTGCACATCCCAACACATGGTCTCTCAAAATAAGATTTAAAAGATGTGCAAAAAGACAATGAGAAAACAAGATATTGCAAACTATAAAAGGTAAAAAAACCTTATCGGTAAAGAAATAGTAGAAGAAAACTAAAAAAATCAAGTCCCTACAATGTCATATTCACAAAATAGGAAGGCAAAAGGTTTACAAAGTTCTTCTGAAAGTATAATGGTGAAACACCTTAAGTGACATGTCTCACAGACATATAAAGGCAATTGTAAAAAATAAGAAAAATAAATCAGGAAACATTTTCTATTGACAGTAATCTATATTGAGATTGGCAAGGGATGATATGCGCAGGATTGACAGGATCGACTGGATCAGTTAGAGACAAAACTGAAATATTACATCTTAAATTTTTCTGGGATCCATAGATTGAAATCAAGGTCAATGTTAAGGCAAGTAAGCTTGGTAGGCTGTGGCAAAAACTTAAAATTTATGTAAACCATCTCTTTTCTGAAAATGAGGACACAGAAAGACACTATTGTGTGCTTTAAGATGCTGCTGACTGAATTGCTTATGCCAAAACTTCTAAAGAAATGGTCGAAAGATTTATCAACTAAGAGACATGCCACCAAACAAATGGGTCAGCAACTTGTTGCTCCTTGCCTGGCTTACAGTGAAATATTACACTGAAATCTAGGTTGAGCTCACGGCATACTCTAAAACACCATCATGTGCATGTAGCTTACTTATGGAGATGCAAGATGATTGTGTAGGAAGAAGAGAACAATTTTGTGTGGGTGATTCAATATTCTACAAATGATCCTAATTCCACAGAGCATGATGGTATATCATGTTACTAAAAATGATAAATCATGCAAAATAACATGAACTTACAATATCTAAAAATGCTAATTTTGACTGGTTATCTCAGGTGTCAGAACATTGAACCATTTGCACCAAAAAAAAAAACAAGGGAAAGAAGCATTAGCACCAAGAGAAGTAAAAGCAAAATAGGAAGGGAAAGCAAGTAAGAGATGAGGAAAGAAAGTAAAAAAGAGAAAACAAACTACTAAGTTTTAACTCCTTGTATGCTAACTCAATTATCTATCCCATTTACCTTTTGATCAAAGGAAGACATTCTCCTTTATCAGTTGGTCTCTTGTCCTTTATTAAAAATTGGTTTGCTTTAACAAAAAAAAGTTCTAATGTGATTTTTTGTATCATATAAATCTAAAGGATAGTAGCAAATATGAAGATCATAAGAAATAAGTAGGTTGCATGTTCTAATAACCATTTTTTTTAAAGAGAAGCAAGACACATGCCTAAGGCACACCTAGCCTCATCCGAAGAAAAGCTGAAAACTCAGCCTCATGAATGAGCTTAGCTTTGAGAATTTTATGTAAAAGGTTCAACATGAAAGTGGTACAATATGACACACATCAAATTAGGGAAATCAAATACACTCTTCTTTGATTATTTCTGACTAATTTCAAGTAGCCCATGCCGCCATGCAAACAATCTTTAAATTCAATAGGGTTTTCACATTGTTTTAGCTGGACTAGCGATACTAAAACATAAATGCAATAAGAAATAATGACATCTGAACCAAAATATTATATGAAAAATGACATATTTTTTAATCTACCAAGGACCTAAAACTTATATATATATATATATATATATATATATATATATATATATATATATATAACTATTGCATTGCATGAGGCATGAAAAGACTAATCTATCAAGAACACATCAGAAGTGGTAGTTTAACCACAAAATGAAGATATAAGGCTGAAAGTAAAATCTCAAATTTTTGCTATAATAAAATACACAGAAGCAATCGAATATAGATATTATGACAAGGATTCATTATTATATGAATGAATATGTTATGGATCATCTTAGCCAAAAGATACCATTACCCAAGCATATAAGATTTAAATGCTACACCCCATCAAATATTACAGCACACACAATTCTGTTCTATACCAGACTTAACACACTAACGATGATCTTAGTACTTTGATAAAATACAAATACAATTAGAAGATATTGTTGGGAGAAATAGCCTGAAAGTTTAAGTTAATCCATTAGCTAGAAAAAAATAATGCAATTCTTCCTAGATGAAAAGGAGAAGACAAGGCACCAATTGTAAATTTGAAGTACATGCCACTACTAAATGTTGGTAGTGAGTAGTAATTCTCTAGTTTAATAAAATTATATATACAACTATTAATGAGTGAGATAATTACCGGAGATGAAGAACGAAATACTACTCAGGCAATCAAGCAAGGCAGTTCATTGTCTAAGCAATGTGCATAAATTTTGCTTGGAGCATTCATTCCAGTACTTCTCCCAAACATCAAGAATCTGCTTATAGAAATCAAAGAAGCAGCACAATACACAGAACTAGCTAAAAGAATTTCACATACGAAAGGCCAACTGGAGAACTAATAACAACATGTTAGTCATAGTACTTCTTCACAAAAACAAAGGAATAAAGAACAGAAAAGGCATGTTGATATCTTAGCTGTAGCTGGCATATTTAATGTTTCATTACTGAATAAACCAAGGAGTCAGAATACAAAGTCCATCTAATCTCACTGCAATTAGGGAAGCAATAAGGAGCAGCATAGGATGAAAGTGCAGCTACAAGTTTGCTTACCAGTCCTTGCATCCCTCACACTGGACCATGAGATCATCAGGGTTGTAAGGCATCTCACACTTGCAGTACCTGAAATGCAAGATGACACTCGCTTAATAGACATACAATTACAACAAAGCTAAGATCAAGATTATGAAGAAAGATAACCAAAGCAGGCAAAGCCTACACGGCAACACGATCGGGAGTGAAGGCTCCGGTGGCCGCCTTGTACTCGAAGCGGCAAAAGTAGTCCTCGGCGCCGACATTCTCCAGCTTGGTGTAGTTCTTGAAGGAGTGGACGATGCACTTGCCCTCGATGGTGTGCGCGCTCTGCATATCGTAGTGATCTGAGAGGAACAGCTCCTTGGCGCCGTGGAACTGTCGGCGGCCACCGATCGACTCCTCGGGGCGGTAGTACCACCGCACACGCACCCGGACGTTGTTGCGGTGGTCTGCTTCCATCTTCTCCACCCGCGCCACGTACGGCGGCTTCTCCGACTCCGCCGGCCGCATCAGCACGCAGTCGCCCACTACGCCCCCCGACATTATAAAAAGCCAAAACAGAGAAATGGATCGAACAAGGACGCGATTAGCACACAAATCTGGAGAATACCTTTGACGACCTTGTTGGTGCCTTTGATGGTGTAGGAATCGAGGTCCTTCTTACCGGGCTTGGTCTTGGCCATCAGCTGAAACCTCTTGTGTGATATCAAATCGAACAACTTGCTGTCTCCTGCGTCGACGATGGGGAAGGATAGCTTTTGGATCTCCTACTTTGGTGGTGGGTGTAGAGAGAGAAGATGCGAAGGATGGGGCAATGGAAACCCTAAAGTGACGAGGGAGGAGAGAGAGAAAATAGTGTGCGGTTTCGCCCAGACAAACTGAAGTTGGCCTCCGTGAGAGTATCTGGTCTGGTAATTATATATATATATATATATATATATATTAGAGATTACAATCTATATTTACAATTTCATATTAATAATTTTTAATATTATTAACTATATATATATATCATCGATTAATAACTTAATTCTAATAAAATCTTCTTACTCATCTATATTTTTTTTCTCTTTTCTTTCTCTTAATGAGATGACATAAAATAATAAAAAATAATAATATGAAGATCGAAGAGGAGGCAAAGAAAGTCAACAACAGCAGCATGTGGGGGGCGGAAAAAATAAAAGAGAAAGATAAAATAAAATTATAATGAATATAAATAATAAAATATTATTTTTATTAATTATTAAAAATTATGAATAATAAGAAATTTTGAATAACAAGAAAGTGACTCTAATAGTAAGTTCCTTTACTTTTTCTCAAATAATACTTCAAATTCATAAAATATTAAAATTTATCCCTTTCCCATCTTTACGATCACTCGTTGTTCATTCGTTGTCGTCGCCCGTCATCCATAAGAGAAAGATGGGCGGTGCCAAGGAAAGAAAAAGATTATATTTAATATGCACTCTAGATAAAACAATCATAATTTTTCAAATCTAAAATTACCTCCTCAACTTAGAAAAGGAAATAAGGGTGATGCTATTTATTACAGATTCGATCTTGTTTATATGACAACTCTCTTGCATTATCCCTACTCAACCATTCATATCTCTTCTAAGCCCAAAGTGCTATCTCCAACCTCCATATTGTTTTTTCTTTTAATGCTTTGGGATTATAAGTGTATATTTCACTCATGAAATAACATCTGGTAAGCTCTTGTTGATGACTTGCATACCAGAGTCATATCTTCAAGAAACAGAATAAGTCACCACATTAGGAACTGATCCTGCAATATTGGTGTTCTGAAGGTTTTATTACCACCACAGTTGAGGAATCTTACCATGCAGGAATAGTAAATGACATTTCATGTATTCCACTTCAGGCTGAAAGGATCAATATTTTATTTTGTAGGGAAACACAAACCGATACCAACTCATAGTTTGCAGTATATACAAGATCGCGTCACAGTTTGCTCTTAGCTTGTTCAACACAAGTGCTGATGGCTTCTGTCGCAGCGAAAAGAGTAGGGTGGAGTGTGTAATTTGAGGGGACCAAATAACCTGGTTCATAGGATACAACAAAGCAGTGTATTATAAATTCTGCAAGATATTGGATTCTAGCAAACCAGTCCTGTCTCAATCTCCTTATGGGAGATTCATTTCTCAGCAAAAGGTCTTCATGATATCTCCCAGCCAGAGTAGTGAGAAGAAACTTGAGAGTAATTATCTCCATAATCTACCTTCTACCAAATTCCGTATATATCAATTCCCTCACACATCATATACAGATTCCTGAATTTATAAGAACACAGGAAACCATTAGTAATCATTCAACAATGAAGTCAGAGGAAAAACGATATTGAAGAAATGGATTATGATTGTAAGCTGATGTGAAAAAGCTACTCTCTGTTTAGCTTGGACAAGAAATTGCATTATGGGAAGTTAATGCCATAACTACCTAAATGCAATTTCGTACCTGACTAAAAGCACATGTCTGAACTTGCATACATACTCATGCAGAAAATACAAGAAGAATTTTACGAATGAAAGGGTGATAGCTAACATCTACCTAATATCCTGTGATGCCAATTTTGCTACTTGAGTTGATATGCATGGGTAATTGCATTCTCACGAGTCGCACTCTTAAGCATTTTAATTGGAGTAGCTTCTGGACTCGCGCTTGACTGATGAGAATAATCTCTGCTAAGGAATTGACACCAGTCCACCTTGGCCTCCGAGCCTCCGCTTATCCCACTTGTGGGAACCTCTAGTTTTCCATCTCAGCTAGGTTCTGTACTTCTGAAGTGAACCTAGAGGAGCTTCTGCCTTCAGTCCTCCTCCAAAATTTAATGGTCTCAATCTCCTTATGGGAGATTCATTTCTCAGCAAAAGGTCTTCATGATATCTCCCAGCCAGAGTAGTGAGAAGAAACTTGAGAGTAATTATCTCCATAATCTACCTTCTACCAAATTCCGTATATATCAATTCCCTCACACATCATATACAGATTCCTGAATTTATAAGAACACAGGAAACCATTAGTAATCATTCAACAATGAAGTCAGAGGAAAAACGATATTGAAGAAATGGATTATGATTGTAAGCTGATGTGAAAAGCTACTCTCTGTTTAGCTTGGACAAGAAATTGCATTATGGGAAGTTAATGCCATAACTACCTAAATGCAATTTCGTACCTGACTAAAAGCACATGTCTGAACTTGCATACATACTCATGCAGAAAATACAAGAAGAATTTTACGAATGAAAGGGTGATAGCTAACATCTACCTAATATCCTGTGATGCCAATTTTGCTACTTGAGTTGATATGCATGGGTAATTGCATTCTCACGAGTCGCACTCTTAAGCATTTTAATTGGAGTAGCTTCTGGACTCGCGCTTGACTGAGGAATAATCTCTGCTAATGGATTGACAACAAGTCCACCTTGGACTCCGAGCCTCCGCTTATCCCACTTGTGGGAACCTCTAGTTTCCATCTCAGCTAGGTTCTGTACTTCTGAAGTGAACCTAGAGGAGCTTCTGCCTTCAGTCCTCCTCCAAAATTTTGCACTTAAGAATTCAGCACCAGGTAATCTGCAGCATGTATTTGCTGCAGAGTCATTATTTGCAATCCTTCCGGCAGATAATGCCAAATTACGGGAAATCTCATCCAGTGCCATCTCGAGGCCATGGACTCTTGTTTCCAGAGAATGGAGTCCATTTTGGGAGTTGCCAATGAATTTCTGCAAGATGAAAACATCCTTTAGAATTGTTATCTTAGAAAAAATGGAATTCCTCGATTGCAGAAGAACAATAAATACGCCAAAATAGCATAAAACACAACAGACAGTGGTAAGCAAAAAATACAGGATATCTTTAAGCGCCAAAGACTAAAAATGAAGCAAGCAAAACATGGCAGACGAAGAATGAAAGCTGAATGCTTACTCAACCTTCTGTAGATATTTATCATACTCAACACTGGCAAGTATAATCTTCACCATGATGCCATCATTCTAGTGTTACAGCCATGAGTGACAACAAACTCAGCCCTACGCTGGTACAAATTCATGGCATTTAACCTCTTATCAGTGTATATCATCAGTCAGCTATGACCTACATTAAATAAAACTGTATTGGTAGTTTTCTAATTCTTATCAGCATCATAGTATAATACCATCTATTCTGCTATATTTTCTCATCTAGACATTGACCAATAAAAAACATCTACAGTCCATGATTTATCTTGTTACTTATAAGCAATACTGGTGAAATGTTTAACTGCAAGGAGAGAAACTGGTTGATTAACCTTGTCATTATTTTTTTCTTTCTTGAAATGACTGATGCAAGTCTTTCATAGGGTTATTATTCGAAAGAATTTTAAGTAGGTAGAGGGTAAATTGGATGAAATAGAAATCAAGGAAATCAAAGCGATAAATGTAACTGCAACAAATTACATATTTAAAGAAGCGTCGTCTTTGGTTGGAGTATATATTAAGATATAAATTATTTTACCCATTTGGAGGATTATTTTGACCCAGACTTTCCAAAATGAACTCGCTTTATTGAATTAAAATAGCCAGCCTAGCTTCGCAGCATTTGACAGATTAAACTAAAAGTCTTAAACCCAAATACAAGCTTAGCCAAAAAGATAAAGAGACTACATGGATGAGGAAGATCTGCATGCTTATACTTTAGACCACAAGCATAAGATATCACATTGAGTACCAAAACTCGATTTGAAAAACCTGCCTCTTAGTACTTTTTAACACATCTTAATCTCCAATCATCATATTATGTATTTGTTTAACTAAGATAAGGTGCTCCAAGATTTAAATGTAATCCTTAAATTGATTAGCCAACAGACTACTTGATTCATTATAGCTAAGGCAAATATTGAACGTGAATGGTCCTAAGCTAAGGTTAACAAATTGTAGAGTTAAAATTGTGTACCTTTATCATACTAGCCCTACTTTTCAGTAAACTGTCCTGATCACAACAAAATACTAAATCCAGATGATGCTTTTTCTAGATTGTGAATTTGACGACTCTTTATCAATATATTGTTCATAAAAAAATTAGGCATGCTCTCGAATTTCTTTAAATTCATTTAGCACCAGGCAATAGGGAAAATTTATAGATTGTGACAAAATAGATTGTAACCTTAACATAAATTTGCTTTCTTATATATCACATGCAAATTCTAAATAATTCTGCTAACTTCAGTCATCATGAAACTGGCAGTTTTTACAGTAAAGATTAGCTTGCAGCTTGATGTATTAACATCTAAAACATTGACAAAGAGTTTATGAATCTGAACCTATGCTTTTTTGGGAGTGTCCTGCAAAACCTGTATTGAGTAGTAGAACTAAGCTAGATAATAAAGTCGTCCTACATGAGTACAGAGTTTATAAGAACCCTTAAATAGCTTATTTGGACTTGGAACAACCAGACTCCATTGAGTTTGTTTAATGAGGATAAATCCCTACTCTTCATGTAAAATCAAATAAACACTACCTACCAATGATTAGTTCATCTGTGACATTTGTGAATAGAGTTCCTTTACGTTAGGAAAAAGTCCATCTGTCGGAAAGATTTCTAACCAACTGTTTCAGGCATCAAGGTTCTTGAACACCATTAATTGTCAAGGTCTCTTACGACACCACAGAATCCACCCTTTTCAATTTTGTTTCCATTATGAAGTGGTGCATGTATTTGGAAATACATGTTTCTGAAAATTCACACTGATGATGCATACCTTCGGTAGCCAGAAAATTTACAAGTTCACAATAAAGCCACATCAAAACTTTTTTGGAATCCTGGCATGCTGAAACTTAGTTAAAAAAATGTCTCGTGTGTATGTATGTGTCGTATATGTGCGCATCTATGTATATATATGTACATGTGTATGACATGTTAGATTAAGATGGGACTGCTTTGAGTGGCCAACAAAAGGCGATGCCACGATGAATTAGATAATGAATTCTTTGACAAATTATTCACAACATTCTTATGTTATTGATATTTTACAAGAAATAATAGTATTTGAAATGTGTGATTCATGTTTATCAAGAGAAGTGATGTTAATAATACAACTAGGCATCAAAAGGAAAGAAAATCAATCAGTAGCATATTTTGACTGCTACCCATTTTATCTTCACCAAGAACAGACCACTTGAATGCACAACAATAGAGCACACATATTTAAGTTCTGATTAGCAACGAATAATGGGGTTTTACTTAAATACCGGAAAGGCAAACCTATGCTGCTAATCGTACTCATTGGAATATACATGGACATGCAAACTGATAAACTCGCAGCAACAACACTCAGACTAACAAATATAAGAAGACATCCTAATTGAGAGGAAAACGATTTCGCATATGAAAGTGAGCTACCTGGAGAAGTTCTAATAGATTGGACTGTTGGTTCTCAATTTGAACCAACTGCATTCGAATCAAAGATAGATCACTATCCTTGTGCCCGGCATTTAGTTCATCATCTTTAGTGTTAGCCCCCACAGTTGATTCCAAGCTCCCAGTCTCCTGAAGTGGAACCATACGTGATGCTGATTTTAACCCTGCTAACTTATTCCCCGTGTCCTCATGGTTCCTCTCAAACAGCATCCGCCGTGTTTCTAACCTGGATCTGATATTGCCCTCTGATCCTCCATGTTCACGAATGTTATGAAGCTTTTCATCGTTCACAACTTCTCCTGGAGCACCGGCAATAGAGATTTCCACCCTCCAATTAGAGGGCCTTCGTTCATCCTTGTGGAACAAAGGTGGAGACAATTTCTTGTTCCTGATTGAAGGAACATTCTTTCTCGGTGTTGGGATCGGTAAGGCAGCAGGCGGAGGTGACCTGCTCGAAGAGAATCTTTTTGCAGACGGTATTGAACCAGAGCCGAGAGAAGCAGCTGGAATTGGAAGTACACAACCAATGATTAAAAACCTCTGATTGGGATTTCGCATAGACCGGATTGAAGCAATATCAACAAAAAAAAAAGTTGAAAATTTTGGCCTTGAATTGATCTATAAAAGAGAGAAGGGGCTGATTCATCACCTTTGGGAGAAGGTTTGGGCTGCGACTGAGCACTGAGATTGCTTTCAGGGACTTCAGGAATATCCTTCCAAACATCCAGCATCCGAGTCATTGAATCTCTGACAATTTTCACCTGCATTTCAAGAATCGATCATAATTTAGGTGAATCAAGAGAGACACAAAGCACCAAATTTAGCAGCAGTCTCAGACAAGTGATCTTTGCGCCCGACCTTATCGAACTTCCTCGATTCGAACGAAGAGAGGCAGGACGACCTGAATCCGGTCAACAGATCCTTCTCTCTAGTGGCAAGAACGGAGAGTGACTCGGCGGCCGCCTTCCTCGAGGCCCAGTCGTCGCATGCGAGGGACTCCACGAGACAGGGGACGAGCAGCGCGAGGAGAGGGGCCGTCCCGGCGCCACCGGCGCCGGCGGCGCTGCCTAGAAGGGATAGCAGGGATGACTTAGCCTTAAACGCGTTGCTCCTTAGGAGCTTCACTAGACGGGGGAGGAGCCGCTGGAGGTGGTAGGCGAGATC
The DNA here is from genome assembly GCA_004837865.1 of Musa balbisiana. NCBI lineage: Eukaryota > Viridiplantae > Streptophyta > Magnoliopsida > Zingiberales > Musaceae > Musa > Musa balbisiana. The sequence goes on from CM017194.1 coordinate 34,751,142, forward strand.
GGGGTCCGAGGCGGTGGCCGCGGCGGTGTCGATGGCGGCGGCGAGGGAGAGGGCAGCGGCGATCTGAGCGCACTGGTCCTGCTCGTGAAGGAGGGCGTCAGTGAGGGGGCGGAGGAGGACGGCGACGAGGGCGGGCGGGTGTGCGGCGGCCATGGAGCGGACGGCGTCGACGCAGGCGGCGCGGACGGAGGAGTCCGGGTCGCGAAGCCGCCGGAGGGCGGCGGCTAGCATGCGGGGGAGGTGGGGAGCGACGGCGGCGGCAGGGTGGGAGTGGGAGAGGAGTGACAGTAGGCGGAGGGAGTGACGCCGGAGCGGCGTCTTGTCGGTCGGCCGCGCGTCGGCGATGGCGGAGAGGAATGGCGGGAAGGCGTCGGCGGTGAGCTCCCTCGCTATGGCGTCGAGCTCGGTGGCGGCCATGGCCTCCGTGTCGCGGTCCGACAGCTTCATCATGCAGCGGTTGACACGCTGCCTCACCCCCTCCTCATTGCTGCCACCCTGCTGCTGCTGCAGAGCTTTGGAAGCCATTCTCGAACTTCTGTGGCTGCCGGTGTTGTCTGTTCTCGATAGCTTTTGGCTCTATGGATATATACCAACGAACTGCTCCTCTTCACATTGTTGCCTTGTGCAATGCATGATGGTATGATGATGATGCAGGAAGGAGAAAGAGTAAGAAGGAAGAGTCTTGCATTGCTAGGGGGTTGAGGGAGTGGGAAAAGAGAGGAGGGTGAGTTGGGAAGCTGTGGGGATAGAGAGAGAGAGAGAGAGAGAGAGAGAGAGAGAGAGAGCTCTGGTTGAACTACTAGAGAGCAGAAAAAGGGATGGTGGTTGAGAGGGTGGGGAATGGCGAGATTTATTGAGCAAGGAAGAAGAACTACCTGTATGATGAATGGAGAGGAACAGATCTCAGCTGTCTAAAGCCACTGTTGTGTTCTTTTTTCCCTACCTTTCTGTATCTTTTAATTGTTTGTTTAATCCTCCTGGATCTGCGTCAACTTACTGCTAGTCCATTGGTGCATTGCATGCAATGGAGGGAGCACATGTGAGGCATGTGATGAGGGAGTTTAATCCGAATCTAAGGGCCTCCAACAAAGACCTTCGTATTATATCCGAGAATATATTGATTGCCCTCTTCTCTATGGAGCGGACGGCGGCCATGGATTGCACTGCACTGGTCGTTCTATTAGTTAGATACATCAGTATCTCGGCAGTTAATGTAGCGTTTCCATGTGAAGTTGTGCATTGTGCTGTATGGTGATAATCCACATTATGTGTCGTTGACCAGCAGAGACGCGGAAGCAAGCACACATGATAACCACATGGATTGGATTGCATGAATCTTATTTACCTAACAGTCCCGAACACTCTCAGGAAAGTTCGTTTACCGGTGAACGAACGGTCATTACATGCGAAGCAAATCAAATCCTCATAAATACTGTGGATGAATGGTAATAAAAAGTAGAAAGCATTAATCCCCATGAAATCCATCAGAGGACAGTGATACGGCTACGGTTGGTGAGCTGCCCGTGGGACGAAGAAACCAAACCAAGCAGGCAAAAGTGGGAGACTTGAATTCAATGGGGACGGCGGCCTTTTGTTGCTTTCCCCTTCCGTGTCCCGACCGACGCATCTGCCCTTCCTCTCACCCCACACCTCCGTTTCACCAGCTTCCAAATCCAGAGATACCAAATTACCCTTGTGCAGTCCCTTTCTGTGTCGCCACCCATGCATGCCCACCACGGACTCATATGTGCCTACTCTTCCGTCTCCACCGCCTCAGCTTCGCCATGAATGCAGAAGCTCCAAAGACTTCACTGCCAACTTTATCGTCCGAGCGTCGATCGGATAAATGCCGAGACACAAAATAAAGAGGCTATACGGCGTAGCCGAGGGGCTAAATGTGGCAGATTCCACGGCGTATCGTCTGTGAATCTATTTATGGTGGAGTAATGGCAGCAGGTGCATGCCCAGTCGTTAATCCTCTATCTTAATGATACCGTCCGGAGTTGGTCCGGGGGTGAAGGAGATGTATCCCCACATCGCTCGCTACGCAACAATGCATGCACGAGATCATGTGATGGATCTTAGAGTGGCTTTGGAGGAATGGAACATTACAAGATAGTACACAACAAAGCACCCATCCTTTGACGCTGATGTATTGATCGAGTATAGATTTCATTATGAACAGTATACGGGATTACGCCGAGACAGCTATAACATCATTCTCCAACAATTTGTTTCCATAATTGAGAGCGAGCTTAGGATTCTTTCTTTCACGAGGAAGCTGCTGCAGCCCAGCTCTGTAACAAAGTACACATGAAATAATTGGACATGAATATAATAGATTATTATAAAAAATGATGAGAAAAATAATGACAAAAGGTAATCCACTTACGAGTAAAACAACTACAGTGGATGATTGAGATTTCAGGTGAGAGAGATTGATGATTCTGAATGGGAAATCCATATCAGCCAGTGTCTTTCTCATTCATCAGGACACATCAACCCTAAAGAACGATTTGTCAGGTGAGGTAGGTTATCAAAGCTCAAAAAGTTATTTATATTATTTCCTTTTTTGAGGTAGAAGAACCTCCAAGACAGTCCTCATGCTGGGGCATTCTTTCCTTCTCCTTTATGGGGTGTCTCCATCTTTTCACCGAGATGCTTCAGCCTTTGTCCTTCCATACCTGTATTTTAAATTATAATTTTTGTATTTTAATTTGTAATAATGGTTTACCCTCCATGAGGGACTAAGGAGAGAGGGAAATGGAAGAAAGAGATGAGAAGAAAAGAGACTTGTGCTTGCTTAACAGATACATCGAGTCAACTATATAAGTCCAGAGTTTAATTGCTACAACACCCTAAAATAATCTGTCTTTGTTGCTATTATCCTTCTTGGTCAACTGCTGTTGAGTGGGCTGATCGGCCAATGGGTTCTTCAAGTAGATGGCCTCAGCTGATGGTTGGTGTTCTATCCTATCACATCTTAATTTAGCTCACTTGTAATGTGAGGATTTCTCAATAGAGACTGTGTGACAGTACATAATAGAGGAGTTCTTCTTTTCCTTTTGCTAAAATGATGTCAAAGCTTAAGCACTAGTAGCTGTAGGCAAAGGTTGATGCATACTTTTCTCGATTCCAGTGGTTGAGTTGCTCATGATCAAGAGATGAAAAATCAACTTCTAGTGGGAAGCAAATGTATGAGAGAATTCTCTTATATTTATGTGGAATAATAAATCAGCCTCCAAAAAGTTTTCTCCTCGATTGATTAATGGTGACATTTTCTCAGCCAAAATTCATCTTTATTTTTATGTCATCATCTTGATTTATATATATAAAAAAAAGGCAGCTTAATTGACGAAAAAGATAGATAAGCTTTACGCCTACCATTCATCTCACCCAAACCTACCGACATCCTACCTTCTCTAAAGCTGATGCATCATGTTTAGCTTGCATGCTATTGAAAGTTGACCTTTTGCAGCCTGTGAACTTAGCTGCCTGCATCTCTCAGTCACTGATGTTATAGGCTTGACAAAACGACACACATAGATAACTTGATGAAGGAATCATAAAACTAGTTTATGGGTCCAAAGCAATCATCGATCCATTCGTTGGGTAAATGATCAGCGATGCATATGCATGAAGAGGCCAATAGTAGAGGAAAGAAACGAGTAACGTAAACCGCGATGAATACGGTGCTACCGCTGCTCGACGAGCAACAAAACATGATAAGCTACTAACAAACACACAGCAATAGAAAGTCGAGCCCTTATGATGACTCGCATGCATCCAACAATGAACAGTGAGTCGAGTTCTACGAACAACGAATTAATGTGTCGGCATGGCATGTGACAGACTCCACATGCACCTACAATGGACTGATGGAGAATGTCTCGGAACTGCACCCACATGCATCTTATTAGGTCTCTGTCGAACAAGAGGACAACAGTGCGGCCATGATAGCAGCTGCAGGCACCTCTGCATCCGAACCTGGAAATGGATATACATTGCTGAATCCAACATGCATCTGGCAGCAGTAGTATATTCTCGTAGATGAATAATCTACCTACATTATGTGCATGAACATGATGAAGATGGAGAAGGCAGTGGAGCAGTGAACATAGCGGCTCATGACATGTCGGCGGGATGATGGACCGGGCAACCATGATGCCAAGCGGTAGGTGATGGCCATGGAGAAATTAATATAAGGGATCTCAATAATATTACTCACATGGAGTGTGGGGGCAATCATATGGGGTTCCCATGTGCTATTATATGGTCCCTATTCATTACATGTTGTTATCGCTACTATTATTGCTCTCATGCATCATTAGCAACCAAGTTTGTTCGCTAGTGTGGTTGATCATAAAAATATCATTTTTCTTGCTATTTAGGTGCCATCCACATGTGACTCTCTTAGACAGAGAAGAAGAAGAAGAAGAAGAAGAAGAAGAAGAAGAAGACTTCTTAATAGCCTACTCTGACTTGCTTTTCCTGTACAATGAATTATAGTTTTCGTAAAAACTATAATAATGAAAACATCCTATTAAGGTAATCAATCTCATGTCCATATTATTTGGTTTTGTTATTAGATTTATTGAAAGAAGATAATAAGATGACATCAGTACCAAATCCTCACTCACTGACCCCGTCATTGATTCATGTGTTTTGGGTAGGTCTAATTAATTTATAGTCGCCTTCATCCGAAAGCAAAAGTCAATTACCCTTTTTGTCCATCGACTGTAGTCCTCGCAATGTTTATTTCTTCACCCACAGATGGGTCGATATCTACCAAAAATATAAATGCATTATTTGACTATGTAACACGATATTAGTCTGGTGGAAAATGACATCCAAAATTATAGTGGAGTCATTAATCGGGTCTCGATCAAGAAACATACATGCATGAAACCAACAAGTCTCTCCCACTCAATTTCATGGCATAATTTACCCCACGTAACCTGCAATTTCAGTGTGATGCAAGACCAGCTAATGTACATCCATCGAATGAAGATAGCTAGATTTCAACTTGTCTCAGGATAATGATTGTGTCTTGCATCTTAAAACAATGCTCATCTCTTACGCATTTTCTACATTTGTTTAGTCCTCTACTCATAATTCAATTTATTTGTAATTATTCCAAAAGTCTCATATGAATTATACACTAGATTGTGATTCGTGTTTAATTTATTTGTAATTATTCATGATTTTGTCAAAAATAAGTTTTTTTTAACTTTTTTCAAAAGATATCCATGTATTCATTTTTCTCAAATAGTGTTTCCATTTTTTTTAATTCCATAAATGTCTCTCACATTGTTCGTCGTCTTCTACCACACTGACCACAAGGTCCTCCCCATGTATCGTGATCATCAACTTTAACAATTGAGAAGAAGACGATCATAATAGAGCTTTTTCTCTCTCCTCACCCACATGACCCACAACGTTCATGAGAATCCACTTGTGCTCTTGCTCCTTAAGGACCATTATCACTTTCGTCATTGAAGACATTTGCCCCACGACTATCACCTCCCCACCATATCCACTATAGCCCTCATGGTCTCTTCCTTGCTCTGCTAGTGCCACTCGTAGCCTCACCCAATCGACTAGCTAGGCTATACTCTATTTGTCTAGGCACCGTGGAGGGTAGGTTGTTGTTCTTATCATCTTTGATGAAAGCAGCAGATAAAAGCGGGCGAGCAAATTCAGTGGAGAGTAAGCGAGAATCAATACTTTCACACTTGATTTCAAGCGTGTTGAAACTAAGAGTAATCAATGATGGATACTAACAAGGAGAAGAAGCCTATCGCTATCCCCCTTGCCTAATTTACAACTAGTGAGGCGAAGGTAACACGAATTCATGATAGGGTAGAGATAGCCGTATCGATGCGATGGGAGACAATAAGGGATATTTATGTAATTACAATAATAGGGCACACCATGTGGGCGAGGAGTTGGGCAACGGGGCGAAAGTGACAGGCAATGAAAAGGGACATTTTAGGGATTACAAAAAATAAAGGGCACCATTTGAGAAAAACCTAAAAATAGGGATACCTTCCAATAAATTATATTATTATTTACAACCCCTTTTTGTTATTTACAACCTTGATTTTAAATATTCCTAAGTTATCCCATTATAAATAAATGTATATGCCCTCAATTTATAACTTAATTCCAATAAAATATTTTCAATCCTAATCTACAGTTCATTATTTTTTTTTGTTAATTCTTCTTTTTTTTTCCTCCTCCTCTTTATTATTAGAGGTGATGTAAAATGATAAAAAAAAAAGATAGATGATGAAATTAGATGAACTTATGATAGAAGAGGAGGTCAGAAATAGTTTTTTATGTTTGTTATAATGATTTAATATTTTTCGGGTTATGTTCATTCTGTAGTAGCCCACAAGATATAATCTTCTAGGTCAATTGTATTAACCTAAAAGATATTTGAGCCTTTATAAATTGCATAGTAGGGTGTAGTAGGGCGCACTAGTAGAGGCTATCAGGGAGGGAAAAAAAGAAAAAGAGAAAGCTAAAAATAAAATTACAGGGACTGTAAATAGTAAAATATTATTTTATTAATTTTTAAAGAGATTATAAATAGTAAGAGGATTGTTAATAGTAAAAATGAGCTCTAAATAGAAACCTCCTTCGGGAAAAGTTCAAAAAAAAATTCAAGAAAATAAATATAATTTTCATCTAATATCTTAAAATTCACAACCCACAACCAACACTATGGTGTAATGAGGTTTTCATCACTATTGTATGGTTTCTTTGACCTTTTATTCCATTAGAGTTGGATTCGAACTAATACAAATGGAAGTGATTTACAATATATTTTGATGAAGAGGGCCAAAAAAGAAACTCTAAATTTTGAAGTGGATTTTGCATAGTGTGTTAATCTCATTATGAAATTTAATATAGCATCGTTCAAAACTATTTTAACATGAAATGAATTTTTTCTCTTGAATTGGATTTGAGTAAGGGATTCCAGTCGAATACAAACTTAAGTTGCCCGGTGCCCTCAACTCAGTGCTGCCAAATGCTTGGTCAAGGTTGGCATGAAGCTAACTTAGTATGGGCTCGGGTTCTAATTGGACTAGACCTCCTTTAGGTCGAACAAGTCGATCTGAGTAGACTGAGCCCAACTCAGACTGATTTGCATTGGTGATCAACAAGGATTAGCAACCTGGATTAGCCCAGAGTGACCTAATAGCTGATGTGGCCTAATGATTATGTGGCTTAACATGACTCAACTTACGGCTTCGTGCTTATGTCCAGTGCCATCAACCCAACGCTTATGATTCGATGCTAGTGTCGTCAACCCAACTTACGGCCTAATGATTAGCAACCTAGATGCTTATGACTTTTCATTATTCCAATGCCGTCAACCCAACACTTACGATTCAATGCTGCTTAGCACGGTCCGATGCCCATGACCTAGAGCGATCGAACTTGAACCCAATCAAGTCTAACCAGTTCAAGTTAGTTCAGATGATTCTCTAATTAATTTAGGTCGATTTAAGCTAGGTTGAGATGATTTCTAATCGATCATAATTGGATTTGAATGTTTTGATTTTGGTTCAAGTTAGATTTAGATTATTCTAATTCATTTAAAACTCATTCAACTCGAATTAGGCTAATTTAGCTCTCCTTGGGGCCAATCTCAAGGCTAGTGGGCTCAGAACCATTCTTTTTTAAATTCGATGAATTTTAAAATTTTTATTAAATGCTTTATAATAAAGTTTGTGATTGAATTGTCATTATAATATCAAGGTTGATATTATAATATATTTTTCATTCCGTGACCAGTGATCCAAATTGAAAGTAGATATGGATCTATCAACAGGTCACGCATGTAATATATAAAGCATGGTCTTTTATTTTTGACATGTACATAAATATCCCCTCAAGTGTATACATGGGTAGAAGACATTATCGATGACCGAATGATTGTGATATATATATATATATATATATATATATATATATATATATATATATATATATATATATATATATATATATATATATATATATATATATATATATATTTTTTTTAAATTCGATGAATTTTAAAATTTTTATTAAATGCTTTATAATAAGTTTGTGATTGACTTGTCATTATAATATCAAGGTTGATATTATAATATATTTTTCATTCCGTGACCAGTGATCCAAATTGAAAGTAGATATGGATCTATCAACAGGTCACGCATGTAATATATAAAGCATGGTCTTTTATTTTTGGACATGTACATAAATATCCCCTCAAGTGTATACATGGGTAGAAGACATTATCGATGACCGAATGATTGTGATATATATGTATGTATGTATGTATGTATGTATGTATGTATATTTGTCAGATAGATCGATATTAGTATAGTATTTTTTAAATATTAATAAATATGTATGTATGTATGTATGTATGTATGTATGTAAATATTTTTTAAATATTAATAAATATAGACTCCATAGAATATAGAGAATATCTCTTTACCCATTCATAAAAGTGAATGTTTGACCTTTACGACTATATATTATGTGGATGTCATTTGATAATTGTATGTGTGCTTAAGTTATATTGTATGAGATCATGATTTCATTTATTACATAAAGATTGCTTTCATGAAAAAATTTGTTTCTTACTTTGATTTTCATGAATAATTGATTTATTTAATTTTATGATTATTCATGGCATAAGAAATTTAAATATAAATAATTAAATATATTTCCCACATATCGAAGCTTGCCTTTATGATTTTAAGGTCATTGGGAGATTCCTACTTAGTATGATCGTTGAAATATTTTATTTACTCATTTTTCACATGGTAAAGTAGGAGTTAGGTTCTAAAGCTTACCTATAAAGGAAAAAGAAAAATGTTCTTTTTATGTGCCACTTGCTTCTACATGCAAAACAGGATGAATTCCTATAAAAAAAAACTTTTATTTTTTTAAAAAAATTTGATAAGCATCCCGAGTTTCAAAAATTCCTGCACGATGCTCTTTTTTTTTTTAATGATCATATTACTCATATTGGTCATCATCTTGCCCAACATTATCATCTTCGTTGGACTAGTGATTCTTATCGGACCCACCCTTATAATCACAAATCCTGCTAGCCCCCGTCGAACCTACCCTTATTATCTTGCCATTGTTGTTCTCACTCCTGGCACAAGTGATCGCTGGCTCCAGTCATCATAACTCCCCTCCCCTTAGTTTTGCTAGACTTCCTGTCTTTGAGCCATGGCCCCCTCCTTCCTTGCCCGTAGGCCCCTCCGCTTGTGCCTCCATCATTGCCCATTTATGCCGCAAGCAAGGATGGCCAGGGTGAGGTGCATAGGGGTAAGTCTAGTGTGGTAGAAGGAAGGAGGGTTAGGGCAATGAGAGACAGTGATTGCTTGTGCTACGAGCGAGAACAACAAAGACGAGACATGGAAGCAAGGGTAAGTTCAACGATGATTAGCGGGGTCCATAGAAATAAGGGCGATGCAAGGAGATGAGGGTAGTGAAATAGAGCAAAAGCAACGATGGGTTCAATAGAAGCATGTGTAAAATGATCTTTTCACGCAAGAAAGGGTGCTATATAAAAATTTATCAAAATTAAGGACTTTTTTTTTAGAATTCCGCCTTACAAAATATGAAATTTTTTTGTTATTTCTCCAATATCATAGTCTATTTAAAGCCTATACTCCCCTCCATCAAACGCTTCCTTCTACTATGCATATCACTCGAAGTCCTAAATCAATAGGATGCCCGCCGGTTGCGACACTTGCAGGAGATCGGCACTCTCGTCTCCTTTGGAAGCGATCGCGACGGCCATCATGACCATGTCGGCCGTCGCCACGGCCATCGGTACTTGGGTGTTGCTGTGGCGCTCGATCGATCGTGAGGCAGAGGGAACCAAGATGCAGATCCTAGCAGTAACATCACTGGTTTGGGTTGCCATATCCACGCTCATGTTGCTTGCTGTTGTTCTTCTGCTCGTCCACGACTCTTGTCTGGCATTCGAATCGTTGGCAATGGTTCGTCGACGTCCGAGAGATAGAGCAGCGAATGATGAGGAGGAAGCTATTGCCCTTGACATCTATGGGGAGGAGAGGAGGAGACGGTAACATTACTTTCTCAAATGAAACAAACATGCATCCAAAGATTAGATTTTTCTTTCTTTTTTTCCACACTTGAAAGTTAAACTTCTTCACTTGTTGTTGTATCATAAATAAATAAATACATCTGTTTTATACAAAAAGATTTGGTGATTGAGCAAAATGTAGCATTTTCTTCATGTAATATATTAGATATATCAATAAGTATATGTCACGTATTAAAATCAAAATTATATGATTTGAGCTCAGGACGTTACGATGAAGTATCAAAGTCTTTTACTAGCTAAACTAGCCGACACATTAAAAAATACATTAGATGATGTTTCGAGCCCTCAATAATAAATTATGAACCCTAAAAAAATATTATTATTTAAGTTATGATTCTAAGCCCTATCACAATTGATTTTGATCCATTTCCAGTAGCAATGTCCCATTTAACATGAATAGGTTGCTAGGCATATATCTCCACTCCCCCTTAAATTCGACAAGTTTAGGGAGATGCGCGAGTAAGAAATAGTTTGATAAAATATATCATTAGCTTAAGGACAAATATGATTATAAATGAACTAACCATTTCGCAATTCAAACAAGAAAAACTAACACATTTTTTGAAAGATACACACACACACACACATATAATTCGATATAATGGTAATTAGGAAAACAATAATTACAACCATCAAGAGTTGATTTTACAAAATAAGGAAACTAATTACAACCGTGAAGAATTATTGCTTTAAATTAAAATGTTAACTTAAATCATATATTTATCATAAAAAAATAGAATTCCAATCAAAGATCCTAATCCTTGATTATTTATCATATGTGCTACTAGGATTTCTCTTCTCGAAATTTATAGTTTTGTGGAGCCCATTGAAATTTATCATTATGCTAAGGTATCTAGATTATTTAGTGTATTATTAAATAAGTGATAATTCGAGTCCACATATAAAATGTCATGTTGTATGTCATTTAATATAATAAAAATTATTTATTATACCATGATGATGTCATTTGAATTTAATGTACATATTACGATATTTTGTGGCCGATGCTATTAACACATCGATCTTTAGATTAGAAATCATTATGAACAAAATTGATAATACGACTTGATAGATTAATTAACTCTTTAGTTTCATTAAGTCTAAATCATTAATCTAAAATATTTGAATTTAAATTAAAAATAATATACTCATCAAGCTCTTATAAGTTAATGCTAATCTTTATTTACTTGTGTGATCCGATCTCAGATGAGCTCAGATGAGCAGAGCATAGGTTGTAGTAAGCTTTAGAGTTAATAAAATTTTCTTTTGGAAAGAAAAGAGAAAGTTGGTCTCACATTAAAAACAATGAGGTGCTTGAAACTGTAGAACAAATTTACATCATGTTCATCCACAATGCTCCAACAACAATGCAGTCAACCTTGAGAAGCACAGGCATGTAAGTATTCTTTCTTTCCTTGTAGTTCCTTAATAACCGTGATCTATATATAAAGTATTTATAACTATAGTTTCTAAAAATCAAATAAAAGTAAAGTTAATGCAACACATATGAAAATACAATAGTATATTCTTAGTCAAGATTAGAAAAAACTGCGACTGATATACTTACTGTGGTGCAAAGTCAATTTGTTGAAGGATCCTTGGAACAAATGTAGAGGCCAAGAGGGTGTGTACCTGCGTCAACTAAAGTTCACTACATGGTGACGAACATCGATAGAGTTGGAAGGATTTTTATCGTTGTTTGTTCTTGAGAACCAATGCATGCATTGGATGGTTTTAACTCACTTTGTTTGCGCAATAGGAATGGGTGTGAATCAAATATTTTGAAAGCTTAAAAATAGATTTACACTCGAATATTAAGCTTTAGTTTAATTTATCGATCAACTTGTAAGTGATTTGTTGATTGTGAGCTAACTAATGATAATACCAACCTAATTAAATTTATAACCTATTGTTGATTTTGACAAGTATCAATGATTTTTATTTAAAGGTATATCGAATTTGAGAATCAAATTCCATAAGGATAGAAATGCAAACGCCTTAATTTTTTCTTAACTAAATATATGCTTATAGTGAATTCTATTTCACCAACTAATACCTATTTCCTATTTTAAATATTCAAATAGGAATATAAATTAATTATTTTTTAAACTTTAAAATAATAAAATTAATTCTTATCTTATTTGAAACCATTCTCAGCCTCTATATAAAATGGCTCAATTCTTATCTTTTTATATCTTGATAAAATTTGAGCGAGGAATTAGCTCCAAGTAGGTTCTCCTACATTTTCTTCATTCACATACTAAAATATTTGATTCATACATTAAGTTTTTAATACTTCATTATATATATATATATATATATATATATATATATATATATATATATATATATACACCTCTCCTATCTCGATTCGACGTATCAATCTCCTCTTTTTTGCCTTCTTTGTTGGCTCCATCGTCTTCCTCATGTGACAATGGAGCGAGAAGGTTTGTTCTTCAATTTAGCTACACTTTCTTGACCTCTTCAAGATTTTTGCTATCGTCGATCTCATCACCTTCTACATATACATCCTTAGCTTTTTTGAATTTGCATTCATCCAAGTCATCTTCTTGTCCTACGATGATAACAATTTCCTCTTCTCTAGTGTCACCCTCGCTTTCACCCTCGCTCACTCCCATTGCCATTTGCCCTCACACTTACCTACCTCTCTTTGTGATAGGGACGATGGGGCCTTAGTGGTGCCTCAATAATGGTGGAGGAAGGAGAAGGCATAATAGTGGATGAGAATGAGGGCAACTGAGCAAAGGCTACCACACGAAAGAGACAGGGCCTTGTAATGGGACAAAGGTCGAGGTCGACGAAAGAATAGGGCAAAGACAAAGCGTTAGCAACACCTCGATAGTAGCTGATAAGGATAAGGGAGATAAGGGGCGAAGGTGGTCACGACGAGGCGACTAGGTGAAGGTGGTGGCTGATGGATAGAGATCACGGGTAATATCATCTTTTAAAAAAATAAAAAACACTCTATGAGAATGAACCAAAAAGGGGATGCTCTTCGGGAAGAAAACTTGGGGTTCTTTGGTGAATTTACCGTAGATTAATTAGAAAAAAATTTACATATTAGCAACATCGCTTGTGTTTGGGCATGGGTCCTATGAGGACCTGACACAACTTAGGTTAAACTAGTCGATCGTGGCATACTAGACCCAACATAGGTTAAGTCCAAACTAACTTGCACTATGACCTAGAATGGCTCAGTGGCCGAGTGCAGCCTAGCAACCATGCAACATGACATAAACCAAGCCAATGTGCCCAACACCTGTGGCCTGGCATAGTATACTCTGAATCGACCTAGCTAGGTTCAAGGTGATTATGGACTAATTCTGAGTGATGTGGGTTGGTTCAGAGGTTTTAATATCGGTTCAATTAAAGTGGGATGATTTCTGATCGACTAAACCTGATTTGAATAATCTCACTCTAGTTCAAGTTGGATTTGGATGATTTCTATTTGTTTCAAATAAATTTGGGTGATTCCAAGCCGGTTCAATTCAAACTAGATGAAAACTAATTTTGTATTTTATCCTTTTTATGACTACGATTAGAATACATTGAATTTGTCACGTATTAATGTAATTATGTACACAAAACAATCTAAATATCTATGTAGATATTTTACTTTCTCAAGTGTCTCTCGTATTTAATAATCACATTTCGTCCTCTCCTATCCTCTATCTTGTTCTTGTCGATGCAACCCCCTGTCTTATAATTGCAATATGCTTTGCTCGATACCATTTTCAAATGTTTCATTTGACTTACAAGATTCCAAGTTGCATGCATAGGAAATTTGAAGATGGTGTCTCTGAGGTGTTGCTTTCTCTCTCAAATTGTATGCTCATGCATCTGGTTTTTGTCACGGATTTATTAGGCAACAAAGTGTTTTCCTTATGGAATAATAGATCTTACCCTTTCTTCAGGTTCTATTCAAGATTTGTTTGAGCTTTGTGGATTACGTTTTAGTAAATCAAGATCTTCTCATCCCCTATGTGAATTCCTCTCCTTTTATCTATCTCAGCTAAAGACAAAATTTGACTTGGCTCCAATGAGGTTCTGCATTTCTTTCTTTAATTTCAATTGTAAAATATTTGATTGATATTTTAATTATTTAATATTTAATCATATAGTGCCGATTAATATTTCTATAGCAATAGTATCATGTTAGTACTTATTGAGATCTTTGATCGTGATGGATCATTTTTAAACTTTTTGTTGTACGATCGTTCAAAGCTTGCGAAGTTTACATTTATAATTTACATTATCTATCATGTTTTTGCTGAAATAGCTACTTGTAGATCCCGAGTTAAACGACTACTCCAATCTATCTTCTCTTTTGTAGGTTTTTAAAGGATCATAAGAGATTTCAAGGAGGTTGAACCTTTGCGAATAGATACACAATCGTGTCATACGACTTAGATAAAATCAGCTATGTCCATAACAATATAACACCATAAGATTTTCTAATCGATTTATATGATTCAATATTAAATAATTAAAATATCAATCAAATATTTTACAATTGAAATAAAAGAAAAGAATGCAGAGCCTTCTGGAAGCCAAATGACCTCTACTAACCCCACAGTCAAATTTTGTCTTTGAAAGATAAACAATTTATATAGGGGATGAGAAGATCTTGATTTACCAAAACATAATCCAAAAAACTTAAACAAATCTTAAATAGAAGCTGAAGAAATGGTAAGATCTATTATTCCACAAGGAAAATACTTTGTTGCCTAATAAATGGGTGACAAAAACCAAATGCATGAGCATACAATTTGAGAGAGAAAGCAACACCAAATTTCCTCTGCATGCAACTTGGAATCTTGCAATTCAATAGAAATGAAACATTTGTAAATGATATATAGCAAAGCATATTGAAATTATAAGACGACAAGGACGGGGGATAGGAGAGGAGAGGACGAAATGTGATTATTAAATACAAGAGACACTTGAGAAGGTAATATCCACATAGATATTTAGATTGTTTTGTGTACATAATTACATTAATATGCGACAAATTTAATGTCTTCTAATTGCAGTTGAAAAAGGATAAAATGCAAAATTAGTTTTCGTCTACTTCACTCTTAGCCAAGTTTTGAACCAAATATATATATATATATATATATATATATATATATATATATATATATATATATATATATATATATATATATATATATATACTATTTTCTTATGTTTTTCCAACATCATAATTCATTGAAAGCCCATTACCCTCCTCGATCAAACGCTTTCTTCGACGATGCATATGACTCGAAGTTGTTTGTTTATCCATAGGATGTCCGCCGGTTGCCCAAATTGCGGGAGACCAAAGCTATGGTCTGCTTCGGAGGCGGTCGTGATGGTCATCGTGGCCGTGTCGGCCGTCGCCATAGCTCTCCATACGTCGGTGTTTCTGTGGCGCTTGATTGGTTGTGAAGCATTGGGAACAAAGATACGGGTGGCAGCAGCAATAGCATTGGCTTGGCTTTCCGTATGCTTACTCATGGCGATTGCAGCAGCCGTTCTCCACATCCGTGACGCTCGTATGGCATTCAAAGCGTCGGAGGTGGTTGCACGATGTCCGAGGGACGGAGCAGGAGAGGATGACGAAAAAGCTCTTGCCATCGACGTCAGTGGGGAGGAGGAGGAGACCATCCTATTATTATTAAGTGAAACATGCACCCACAGATACGAAGGATTTAGAGATTAGATTTTTCTTTTCTTTTGCTTTCCTTTTTTCAACCGGATGTTAAACTTTTACTTGGTTGCATGGCCAAAAAATCCATTTGTTCGCATCTTGAGAACCAAAATGTCAAGATCTAGAGGATGGCATTGGTACCATATACCACAAGATTTGTTGATGATTTGGAATATATGAGATATGTGCATGCATATTCATTAATAAGTAAGCTAACGAGAAAGTCCATTGTTTCGATCCTCTTACACTTGCTTCACAATGTATATTGTAACGACAATATATAGATAGATTACCTGGCAATCAAGATTTTGATTCGCAAATACTATCAACAAATCCAATCACAAATGATTTCGATCCACTCCTTCCTCGGTCGATGTGTCTCATCTAATAGGAAGATGTATATCTCGAAACCTCCTCTCAGATTCAATGGAATTCATCCTAGTGTGCAAGTAATATGACATAGTTTGATAAAAGAAGGCTGCCAACTTTAGGTGGAATATTATTAAAAATTACAAAACAATATAACTCGATTAACCATTTCATTCAAAACAAGAAAAAAATTAAAAGGATTTTTTTTTTCTCCAAAATTCTAAGCATATATTTATTATTATATATAATGTTTGGTAATTAAGAAACTAAGCCAAGTACACAACCTGATATCTATCGAGTGAGTCCTTCCTTAATTGCAAACAGTTCCTTTTGGTTTAAATCGCCTCACCTAAGGCTGATCATGATTCGATTCGAATCAAAATAAGAATGAATCGAAACAGCGATTTATCGATTTCAAATCAAACTGGGACTGATGCAAGATGTTCGATTTCGATTTCTAAGTTCAAAAAATTAGAATTGTGGATTTCGAAACTGACAATTTAGGAACCAAAAATTCCCATTCAAATCATTGTATTCATAATTCATAATTCTTGCCTTTTGGGGCTGGCATGGGACAATTGGTCAGGATGATGTAGATCATTGCACCCATCATACCCTAGTTAGCTCAGTAGATGATTCTCCTCTCACGGTCATTGCTCGTGATCCAACCTATGCTCATCCCAACACCTCACAATGCTATCCCGATTGACCAACCACCTTTGGCTCCATATGCCCATCCCCCAACTGGGGAGCAATCGGGAGACCCAAGGCCAATGACAAAGCATAATGCCCCCGCACCTAGATGCATTGCCTTGACCTTCCTCGAAGCTAACACCTTATCTATTGGGAAACTTGAGGCAGCACTATATGCATAGTAGAAAAACAAAAAATAAAAATCCTAGATTTTTTTGTAGAAAATAGTTTCTCGTCATCGTGCGAAAATTGATATATGAACAAAATCGTAAAATAAAAAACTATGCATATATGAAAGATGTGTTACCTAAGGAGATCATATATCCATAAAAAACTATAGATCTTTGGGAGAGGATGAACAAAGTCAACTGTCCTCCTCTCTAGTGGTGATATACACAACAGGCGCTATGAAGATGCTCCTCATATCGTTGCATAATTCTCCTTTCCACACGCATCACACGATCGAGAAGGGGCTAGCCCTTCTTGTCGTCCACATGCCCCACACTATAGGGAAACCTAGAGCAACATCACATACATATCGAAAGAATAAAAAATAAAAATCTCATCTTTTAATAGAAAATAGTTCCATTGTCGTGCGAAGATTAATGTGCAAAAACCACAAAACTAAAAACTACACATATAAGAAAGATGTGTTACCTAGGAAAATCGTATATCCCTAAAATCCTACATATCTATGGGAGATAATGAAGGAGGTCAATTGTCCTCCTCTCTACGGTGAGGGGCTACGAAGACGCTCATCGTTGCACGATCCTCTTTTCCATGGGCACCCCGGGATCAAGAAGGAGTAGGCCCTTCTTGCTGTCTACACGCCCCAAACAAGGGTTGCTGGCTGAGGAGTAGAGAAAGAGAGGAGAATAAAAAGTGACAACTAAGAGAGTATAGCCTATGACCCTTTGGTTCCTTCATATTTATAGAGGACCCATGTCAACTTAATCCTAATGGATCCTGCCATATTGGGTACTAGATCTCCATCCAATTACCCAAACCTCTTAGATTAATAGATCTCTACCCAATAATCTCTTATTGGCTCTTATTAGATCTTATCCATAGGATCTAATAATATCCAAGCCTCTTAGATTAGTGGATCTCGATTGTGCATCTCAACCAAACAGTATCCAAGTCATGCACCTTAGTCAAACAATGCCCAAGTTATGCACCTCAGCCAAATAGTATCCAAGTCATGCACCTCGATCAAACAGTGCCAGAGTTATGCACCTCGACTAAACAGTGCCCGAGTGGTGCACCTTGGCCAAACAATATCCAAGTCATGCACCTCGATCAAATAGTGCCCAAGTTGTGCACCTCGGCCAAACAATGCCTTAGCCAAACAATGTCCAAATCATGCATCTCAACCAAACAGTATCCGAGTTGTGCTCCTTAGCCAAACAGTGCCTGATTCGTGCACCTCAGCCAAATAGTATCCGAATTATGCATCTCGACTAATAGTGCTCGAGTTATGCATCTAGGCCAATCATAAGCCCGAGTAACACATCTCAATCAGTTATGATCCCGAGTTATGAATCTCGGCAAGTCATAAGCTTGAGTAACTCACCTTGACTAGTCATGATCCCAAGTTACAAATCTCGACTAGTCATAAGCTCAAGTAACTCACCTTGACTAGTCATGATCCTAAGTTACGAATCTCGGTCAACCATGAGCTCGAGTTATGCATCTTGGCCAGTGAAGAACCCAAGCTATGTCTCGACCAATTAGGGCCCAAGTTACACATCTCACCGAGTTAGCACTAGAGTCCCCTGAGTTGTTCATCTCATCTAAACATGGCTCGAACTATGAATCTCGGTTGGACAAAAGGCTTACGATGGTAGGTAAAGGAAATGAAGGTGGGCCGTTTGGCTCAAAGGGGGTCTACGATAGAAGGACCCACACACCCAGCAAAACTACGAATCCAACCGAAGAAAGCACCAAGCCATACCTCAAGCCCCTCCACGAGGAACCCGAGACATGCCTCTTTGGGAGGGAGAGAATGATATGACATATTCTGGCATCTCCCCCACATTTGCAGTCAATCGCCATATCAAAGCCGACGTGGCATCTCGGAGATGACATGGTGCACATGCACCGATGTGACACCTCAAACTCGTACAAGATAGTTACTTGCACCCGCGTCGTAAGCACAAACCCGTATGAGATGGTCGACTACACCCATGTTGCTTGAGGTTGAATGAGACAGCGCCACACAATATGAAGCCACTCGGGAATGCACAAAGCGACGCCGCATGACACAGAGCCGTGCAGATTGATCTGTGTTGTGCAAAGTATATAGGCTAGCCGCCCGAGGCATCGACGACCATTAACAAACTACGTACGGTCGACACTTGGCCATAGGAATAAAAGCCAGCCTCCTAGCTAGTGCCAGAGATTGGACTTCAAACACCCAATCTCACCATCACTTCTCTCTACTGACTTAAGCTTCGAAGAGGTCGAGTCAAGAAATCCACTCTCGATTTCGACCTATGTGCAGGAGCCCAGCAATGAAGGAAATGCAACCCCTAGCTCTACCTCGGATATGCTCGGCATATGGCATCCCGACCCGACTTGACGTCGACTCTCTCTAGCTAGGAAGCCACATTGACGACCTTGCACACTCGGATCGGATCGAGCGACCACTCGACCACGACGTGAAGTTGCACAACATATGGATAATTATTTCTTTAAATCAGTTACTCCTTTTAAGATTATCATTTCCTCGTGATGATCACCTCCTCAAGTTGGCCGCATCAAGGGATAAACTCCTTAAAGTTGGTTGTATCCATCAAGATGATCATTTTTTTCACATATGATCGCTCCTCGAGTTGGCCATATCATCAAGACAATTGCTCTATAAATGATCACATCACTGAGACAATCGTTTCATTAGAACAGTCGTCCTCTCATGTCGATCCCGTCCTTCAAGATAATTAGTTCATAAAGACAACCAAATGATCCACCTCCTCCTCCTCCTCCTCATGTCAAGTCGATTATAACTTTGTGCTGCACCTCAAGAGTCCAGTGAAGTCCGATATGATCAGATGGGTTAATGGTCAATTTGTCGGGAGGAGCTAATCAAAATCAATAGTAATAGGCAAGTCGACGGCACACAAATGGTGAAGACAACAACTTGTGAAAGATGTTGTTTTCTCTCTATCTAAAATTTGAACTTTAATCTTCCCTCTAAAAGAAGAACCCTTTACCACCACACTAACCCTCAACTTATATTAAAGCTTCTGACAAAACTTTAAATGATGGAAATCAAGACCAATCTTCTCAAACCCGACCTTAGCATGTCGAGCATTCCACCCATAATAAAGTAGGACCTTAATTGACCTCAGGTGGTCGAGCATGGAATCCCACTTTCTCTCTCTCTCTCTCTCTCTCTCTCTCTCTCTCTCTCTCTCTCTCTCTCTCACACACACACACACACACACACACACAAGGAAAAGAAAAGATTAATTCTTGAGGGTTTAAACACTTGGGCTTAAAAAAAAAAAAATGTAAAAGGCCTCTTTAGTTTCATATCACAAACCATTTGTGTTAAAACTACAAGCACAAGTTGACAACCTCAATTACATCCCAATCCCTCTCCCTCACAAGCCCAAGTTAGGTCTACAAAATAGAATTAAAACTATTAATATAAGAAAATATTTCAAGCTCGACCATGGGTTGGACAAAATTGCTTGATGAGTTTAGGTCGGTTATTCAACCGCCAGATAAGCAAATCCAACTCAAGCCAAGTGGAACTGGTTTGGTCGACTCAAGTTGGGCTCACATGGACCCGAGCTCGAAGAAGAAAGAGCTATTATACTTCCTCAAGCTTCAACCCGTAATAATTTCATTACATGTGAGGCTCCTTACCACCACATCATATTATCATTTGTGTCAAAAGACACAATTGTAACATACATAAGATTTTTCCTTCTTATGACACCCTAATATGGCAATTCATTCATTCACTTAGGATAAAAGAGCATATGAAACATTTGACACATTCGACAGTATCCTATTTGTGCATGTTGTATTTACTAAAAAAAGAAAAAAAATCCAAAGCATCTGACATACGTTTTTAATTATTATCTTTTTTTATGGATAAAAATATTCTATGAAGTGTAGGAGTTCGTCGATGATAGCGAATTCCTGATCTTCCACCGACGACAACAAGAAGAGAGATCGCAGTTGCTAAAGCAAAATAATTTCTAACCAAGAAACCTAACCAAAAAAAAAAAAACCGTAAGATGTAAAGAGAGAGAGAATAAAAAGAGTAATGAGGAAGATGATGTGTTGTGTCTTTGTTTAGGAATTCTGGATCAATATTGGTCTTGCAAGGATACATCGTCTCGCAAGGAGAGGAGGCAGAATATATAAAGTATTTCTTCGAAAATCGAGATCTATATATAAAGTATTTATAAGTATAGTTTCTAAAAATCAAATAAAAAGTAAAGTTAATGTAACACATATGAAACTACAATAGTATACTTACTGTGGTGCAAAGTCAATTTGTCGAAGGATCCTTGGAACAAATGTAGAGGCCAAGAGGGTGTGTGCCTGCGTCAACTAAAGTTCACCACATGGTGACGAAGAAGACATGAAGGAGCAAACGAACATCCATAGAGTTGGAAAGATTTTTATCGTTGTTTGTTCTTGTTAACCGATGCATGCATTGGATAGTTTTAACTCACTTTGTTTGCGCAATAGGAATGGGTGTGAATCAAACATTTCGAAAGCTTAAAAATAGATTTACACTCGAATATTGAGCTTTAGTTTAATTTATTGATCGACTTGTAAGTGATTTGTTGACTGTGAGCTAACTAACTAATGATAATAATACCAACCTATTTTTGATTTTGACAAGTATCTATAATTTTTATTTAAAGGTATTTGTCGAATTTGAGAATTAAATTCCTTAAGGATAGAAATGCAATCACCTTAACTTTTTTTTCTTAACTAAAATATTATTTTTATATTTTCGCTTATAACGAATTCTATTTACCTATTTCCTATTTTGAATATACGAATAGGAATATAACTTAACTTAATTATTTTTTAAAATTTAAAATAAAAAAAATTAATTCTTACCTTATTTGAAATCATTCTCAGCCTCTATATAACATGACTCAATTCCTGTCCTTTTTATCTATCCTGATAAATTTTGAGCGAGGGATTAGTGGAGGTCATGAGCTCCAAGTACGTTCTCCTATATTTTCTTTCATTTAAATCTTAAAATATTTTATTCATATTTTAAGTTTTTAATACTTCATTATATATATATATATATGTATATGTATATGTATATGTATATGTATGTCTAAGTATTTTATGCTCTACCTCTTTGATTCGACACACCAACCTCCACTTATTTTGCCTTCTTTGTTGGCTCTTTCATCTACCTTAAGTGGTGGTGGAATGAGAAGGTTTGCTCCTCCATCTCGCTTCACTTCCTTGATCTTAGCTATCATCGGTCGCATCACTATACCTCCTTCCAAGTCATCTTCTCGTACAACTTTTTTTTCTCTACCCTTGCTCACCCCCATTGCTATTTGCCCCTACTCTCATCTACCTCTCTTAATGATAGGGACAACGAGGCCTTAGTTGTGCCTCAACAACGGTGCAACAATGGAAGAGGGCGAAGGCGACAATCGATGGGTAGAGATCAAGGATAATCTCATCTTTTAGAAAAATAAAACATATTTTACGAGAATAAACGATAAAGGGGATGGTCTATAGTAAGAAAACTTGGAGCGATTTAGTGAATTTGCTATGGATTAATTAGAAAAAAAAATAATATACAAATTTGATTAGAGGTTTGGTCTAGTTTAAGCAACACCGTTTATGTTTGGGCTTAGATCCTGCAAAGATCAAACACGACTTAGGTCAAACCAGTCGATTGTGACATACCAAACTTTGGTCAAGTCCAAATTGACTTGCACTACGACCTAGAATGGCCCAATGGTGGAGTGTGGCCTAGCGACATGATATAAATCAAGTTGGATTTGGATGATTTCTATCATATTTAGTTGATTCCAAACTTTTTCAAGCCAGTTCAATTCGAACTATGCTGATTTAGCTCAAGTTTAGGCTAAGACCAAACTAGAACTAGATGAAAACTAAGTTTGTATTTTTATCCTTTTTCGACTACAATTAGAATACATTGAATTCATCATCGCATATTAATGTAATTATGTACATAAAACAATCTAAATATCTATGTAGATATTACATTCCCAAGTGTCTCTCGCATTTAATAACCACATTTCGTCCTCTCCTCTCCTCTCCTCTCCCCCGCTCTTGTCGTCTTATAATCTCAATATGCTTTGCTATATATCATTCCCAAATGTTTCATTTCTATCGAATTACAAGATTCCAAGTTGCATGCCTAAGAATTTTGAAGATGGTGTCTCTAAGATATCAAACGCTTTCTTCTACGATGCATATGTATGACTCGAAGTTGTTTGTTTATTATCCATTGGATGTTCGCCGGTCTCCCAAATTGCAGGAGGTCAAAACTATGGTCTGCTTCGGGGGCGGTCGCGATGGCCATCATGACCGTGTCGACCGTCGCCATGGCTCTCCAGACGTCGGTGTATCTGTGGCGCTTGATTCGTTATGAAGCATTGGGAAAAGAGATACGGGTGGGAGCAGCAAAATTATTGGCCGCGCTTTCCTTATGCATACTCATGGCGATTACAGCAGCTGTTCTCTACATCCGTGACTCTCGACGGAATTCAAAGCGTCGGAGGCGGTTGCACGATGTCCGAGAGATGGAGCCGGAGAGGCTGATGAACAGTGTCTTGCCATTGACATCAGTGGCGACGAGGAGGCCACCCTCTTATTAAGCGAAACATGCACCCACAGATGCGAAGGATTTAGATATTAGATTTTTTTTTTCTTTTCTTTTCTTTTTCCTTTTTTCTCAACCGGATGTTAAACTTTACTTGGTTGCATGGCCAAAAATAGAGCCATTTGTTCGCATCCGGAGAACCAAAACATCAAGATGTAGAGGATATGTATTCAACAAAAGATGTCATGGAATATATGACATGTGTATTCAACAAAAATAGACATTACTTATATAAGTAAGCTAACGAGAAAGTGCAATTTACCTTCGATCCTCTTACACTTGCTTCTCAATGCATACTGTAACGACAATATATAGATAGATAGATTATCTGCAATCAAGATTTTGATTCACAAATACTATCAACAAATCCAATAACACCATCTAGATTGTGATCGGAGCCCCAATCACAAATGATTTTGATCCACTCCTCCGTCGATACGTCAACGGAATTCATTATAGTGTGCAAGTAGTACGAAATAGTTTGATAAAATAGGCTGCCAACTTTAGGTGGAAAATGAACAATAAGAAACAAGTAAAGCGTCACTGTTCTGTGACATAAAGTTCATCAGTTTCACAGTTGGAAGCAATTTACCATCTCATGGTAACTCGTTACGGAACATAATAATGCAACTCCGTTGCAATCTGCAAACTCATTATGGGATTATATCATATATTGCCTCTCTTGATCGGGAAGCTGTTCTTTTTTAGCAGTCTTAACTAAATTCGAACACAATATTGTATCTAATTTTTCTAAAATACATAAGCAATTCTGAGATATCTTCAAGTTCCTGAAATTGGAGTCACAATAAAGCTCGACATGCTTCAGATATCCATGAATCACTTTCTTCTCTGCATCTTATTTTCTGTCTCTAGCAAAATATCAAAAAACTCTTTACAGCAACAGCATGTATGTCCTCCTATCTTCATTAGCAGGTTTACATAAATAGTGTGTCCAGGCTTTGATCCAATCTCCATGAAAGAGAGTGATGAATGATTGGCAAATGTCCAAAGTCTTGAAAGCTAGCAAGTTTTGGAGGCACAATAAACCAACCACTGTAACAGATGAAGGCACTAAAAGCGCATCTTACAGAGCCTATGTTTGAGACTGAAGGTCTAACTTGTAAGCCTGTATTTCCATTGGGGATATTAGCACATTTCCCTCTTGAGCTACTTCTCCCAACTGCTCATTGTAACCCAGCATTTCAGTGTCATCATGTAATAGATTCAAGGAAGTTGCTTTCACATTGGAAACAGTGAGGTCCTTGAACATGTAGAACAAATTCACAGGCTCGTCCGCAATGGTTGAACAATGCAGTCCACCTCGTTTGCAGAATGAACCATCCCAGCCCTTCCTCTGCAAAAGAATAACAAATCTAGAGGCCAGATGGTGTACCTGTGTAAACTTCAGAGGCTGTGGAACTTTAAAGTTCACTACATGTAAGTCACACGGTAATGAAGAGGATAACGGAGCAAACGAACGTCGATGGAGCTTGAGGGATTTTTGTCGCGGTCTAGTCTTGCTAACGAATGCACACATTGGATAGTCCAGGTGGGCACCCACACGATGGGAAAGAAGTGATGGTTGGAGAGTCAACAGCATATGATTTGAAGGCAAAGCAGAGATATTAGACTCTGTGAGGATGTGGAAGAGGACATTATTAGGAAGGTTATCCATCACCCCTTGACCTAGACCACGTCCATCATCATAAACCAATCGGCGATCTAACATAATTTCCAACCAACCATCTCTCAAGCTAGCTGCCCCTAGTGATTGTTTAGAATGTACTGAGAACCGGTGACCTGATGGATCCTGCATAAAAGCAAGTGATGGCATGGGATAGTAATTTCCTTGTGGTGGGATTTTGTCATATGTTTGTCTTCGGCTCATCTGAAATCCATTAAGATCAGAATAGAAGACCCTCTTATTGTCAATGTCTGTCTTGAATCTCACAATTAGTTCCCTGTCATTGAATTCATCACCAAGAAGCTCAACATGGTATTCCTTCTCAACAATTAACTGCTGTACAGTGTTCTGTGCACTGTAGATCCGTGTTCTATGAGAAATAGGCGTATTCTTCCACATGGTCTTTGGAATAGAAAAAGATTCCTGAACCAATGAACCTTCAGAAATAATAAATTGGCCACCTGCCTCAATAATAGGTCTAGCCTCTCCAATAGGTTTGAACAAGTAAGCACCACTTCCAACACTACTGTACAAGCCTATGTCTTCACCGACATAGGTTTGTTTGCCATCTTTATGGCTTATCTTCTGCAGCAGACCTCTCTTTACATCAAATGTGAGTGTGTAGAGAAGGTTATGAATCTGTACTGTATCAGTTTCAATTTTTGAACATACATAAGGAGGAGGACAAGAAAATGGGGTATCAGAGAATACTCTCACTTTGGCAGGTGTGGCATTTTCACACGACGGAGATCCACGAGCTACAAAGTAGGTTTCCAACCCCATTGCAGGAACAGAAGCTCGCCAATAAAGGCGATGCAGCTTGGTATCATCTTCTGTTGTATCATGCTTCCAATTGGGAGATACTTGGCTCTTCACACATGATCCATTTGAGTGCCAAACGGACACATCAGGCTTTGATACTATTACCATTACGACTTCATCCCTTGTTTGCTCCAATGGATTAAAAAATACCACAGACTCGGGTTCCCCATCGGTAACATCAAGAACTTTGTGCACTGGCTGGGCATCATACCTAGACCTACTCTGCTCTGGTTCAAAATGGGACAGCAAGGTAGGATCTGCCTTGTCATGAAAATCACCTAGAAGAACTTCCACAGCCCTAGACATAAAAATCTGCAAGTCCTGCAGGGAAGTACGCATTCTAGTGCCGTAGTCTCTTACAACATGGTCCTTGGCAGTACCAGTTACTCCATCATGATGCTGAAAAAGAGCTAAGTTCCTTCTTGCAGCAGTCAACTTGTGGGAGAAACTGACAGGTAGTTTAGCACACTGAAGCTTCTGACAGTATCCCAAAACTAATGCAGCTAGTATTTCTGATGCACGAAGTGTCTGTTCCAGAACCCGATCAAATGCTTTAAAGAATGGCCTTGAAACATAGTAGCCACTCCAATAGTCTAGGTTTCTATCAGCATAAGTAAAGAAATCACCTGAAAGAGATGGGAAACCCTCCAGTTCAGCAGATCCCACCTCACCGGGCCGGGAAAAGTTTCTTCTTTCTGCTTCCTCACGAAGAGTGCCAAAGTAATCCTCAAGAGTACCAAACTTGACTTCAGCATTCAAGCTGGGATTAGAATTTATATAATCAAAAATCATTTGATAGTTCCGAAACTGGACTTCTGCTTCATCCATGCTAACATAACGAAAATCATCACCCAATGGAACAAGAAGGGTATTTGTTCGGTATAAAGTAGACTTTTTCCTGTATTGATCCAAAAGTGTCATGGCTCTCTCCTGAACATTGTTAGAATTTGTTTCAACTGGATCAAACTTCCAGGGACATGCCTCGTAACTAAATCCACGCATCCGAGCAAAGTCAAACTGACAACAAATAGCTGGCTCAGGTCCACAAGTATGTGGAATATCATAAGAATAGAATGGCATCATGTGAACAAATATATCAGTTGTTTCCTCCATATCCCAGCTCTGTCTCCATATGTATTCTAGATTTTTGTTCAAAGCTAGTTCTTTTTTCAGCTCATAGTGAGTCCTCTGTATTAGCATATTATGAAAACCCATACGCCGAAGCAGATAAGACATTGTGGCTGAATAACCAAATGGATCTATAGCCCAAGAATTTTTCGGAATAACTCCAATGGTATCATTTAGCCACATGTTTCCTTCTGTAATCTGAATCCAGTATCTTATAGGTTAATTTCCAGTAATTGTTGTACTTTTAGAGAGAACATTTAAAAATAAATGTCAGCTAGATTACAAAGTAAGGAATTAATATTAATAGGTAGCAGAATGGATCTAAAGAAGACCCACCACATATATGAATCATCAAAATTGTAACTGATAAAAGAAAAAATATACATATGGGCATCATATAGTAAAGAGTGAGTACAATGTGTATGCTACCAAAGAAATAGCATAATATTGAACCACAGCTTCAATGGGGAATATAGAAAAATAGGATGCACAGAAGTACGAAGAAGACCATTTTAATAAAAACATGTGAACCTTATCAGCATTAAATTATTACTAAAAGTATTTGATGCGAGATCATTTTCATTTATTTCTCATTTGAATAATTTAGAAGGATAATGGCATTTTTTTTTTCTTGTATTTGGAGGTCTATAAAAAATGAAAATTGATTCAATTTAAGATATGAATCGATGAATGAAAATATATTATCACATAATATCCATAATATGTGAGAGTAGTGTGAGATCACATAATATCCATAAGACGTGTGGAGGTGTGAGGCATTTGTTCTTGGGAGTTTTTTCCTTGATTCGGAGTGACTATTTAGTTATAAATTTTTTAACCATATTTTCGAGTATTATTATTAACTTCATCTCTCTTTTCCTTCCTATATTCTCACCAAATAAGAAACTCTCTTCTTGTCATGAACTTGTCCTACATCGAGACTCTAACCCTCCAACCAGTGCCCCCACAACATAGAGACTTGTGTCCTATATCAATGAGCTACACTCCTCTAACAACGATAAGACCATGTTCAATGTGGCAATAGGGTTGGCTAATAGTTGGAGAACTTTCCAACATGAGTTTTCCTAGTTGACTCTGTCAAGATAGGAAAGGGTCGAGACTAAATAGGAGTCTTGAACTCTCGGACTACAAGTGGCAGCTTTAGTAGGGACTAGTCAAGCTTAGGGGTTAACTTGCTACTCCAAAACCCGTCATCCAAGATAGTAAGAGGTTCAGTTAAGGGGTGATAAGAGGATTGGCTCCTTATTGTTCCTGGACACTGCATTTGGACCATCAAGATATAAATAAAGGGTCTTGTAAGCCCTTCGAGGTATGGCAACTTGATGGGTACAATTGGTATTTACTCGCTTGATGGTGACCAATACATGGACCGAGCTATTTTGTCGAACTCGATGTGATAATGAGCATATCGTCTAGTAAGCTTATTGTATCAGGTGGTAACCTAATATACTCAGAACTAGCCAATGCTCACATAATACCAGGTGGTAGACCTACTGACCCAAATAACATTATCTCTCCCACCCTTTGGATGACCCAATTCACCCATCTCTCTCTCTCTCTCTCTCTCTCTCCCCCTCCCCCACACCCCCCCTCCTTTGTCTTTTAAAGCCATAGTTTTCTCTCCTCACTTAAATAAAGGTCTTTAATTTCTCATTCAAATAGCTCCATTTTACTTCAATTTTCCCAACTAGCTTGGATTTAGAGAATCACATATTATCACATAATATCCATAATATGTGAGAGTAGTGTGAGGTCACATTTTAAGTCTCGATAGTGAGATTTCATCTTCAATGTGCAAGACGTGGTGACTAATAATAGTGCAAATTCGAAAAAGTCAACAAACAAGTGATGGACCATGAACACATCTTTTAGAGCACCATGTATAGATCATTATATAGACTTCATGGTGGCCATTTGCAGCATACCATTAGTAAAGATAATGGCAATAATCATCACTAGGTACATGAGTTGATGCAAAGACACAATAAAAACTGACTAGGGGTCACTGAATGTGTTCGACCAGATAGAGAATGACTGGATCCAAGACTATTCTTACAATGAGTGTCTGAGCTAGCGCTTATTTTACTAGTTCATAGATGAGAAAACCACATATCATCCTCTAGATTATGGGATGCAGTAAGGTCATTGTCAACGTAGAGTCACTGTATATAAACCTACACTAGGTTGACATGGAAAAAAAGATCGCATCGGAACTATATATCATATTATACACTACTAGTGAGGAATCAGAAAGGTATTCTCTGTCCGAGAGATCTGAATGGGACACCCAGATGTCTAGGAATCTTCAGATGATTGACAAAAGGAAAATACAGTTTCAATTCTTTATAATTTTTATTTAATTATAATATGCACAATTTAATAATGATCAATCAATATGTCGACTTGATGTAATTTACTACCTGAACCCTGTATACTAGTAGTAGTACAACTTCACCACCAATGATTAATTTGCTAGTTCTTCGCAATGACCACTTCTATTTGAAGATATTTATAGTTTGAATCCTACCACAAAGGAGGTCACCCAATGTTCACAAGCATAATTGGCCCATCTTTTCATTAATACACACCACATCATATAGATGCTTAGAGAAGTTTATATATTTTGATTTAAAATGCATCTAAGGTTGTGCCACCAAGAGTTGCACAATGTGACCATACTTACCACAGCCCTACTCAACCTAATGCCCTAGTTGTATTAATAATGATGAGGCCAAGATTATTACTACATCAATGACACATAGTATATTAATACAAAATGTTGTGAGAATATTATCATGCATGGATTCTTCAAAATTTTAATCTTAAT
The DNA here is from genome assembly GCA_004837865.1 of Musa balbisiana. Lineage (NCBI taxonomy): Eukaryota > Viridiplantae > Streptophyta > Magnoliopsida > Zingiberales > Musaceae > Musa > Musa balbisiana. The sequence goes on from CM017194.1 coordinate 34,781,402, forward strand.
CAATAATTGAATCACTGATCTGAAATTGCCTCCAATTGAATCATGAGTATAGAACATTAACAATTTATTATATTAAATTAAATAAAAAATATTTTTACCTTGTAAGACATGATTTGTCATCTTTAATACATCTACAAGCTTTTAATAAATGTTCACTTTGTGTATAAATTGATTCATTATTGAGCCAAAAATATAAGAAAATATTTATATTAAAATTAATAGGTTCAGACCAGTCCGACCTAACCTGACCAGACTGACCCATATAGATTGGTGTCAACGCATACCGATACATGATACAGGTGCATAAATTGATACTGTACCAACCAGTTTGATAATCAATATCAGTACCAAACTAAGATCTTAATCCTAGGTCGATACTGTTCTCAAGTTCCTAGTCTCTCTTCTCTTATTCTCCTTGTCTTCTCTTTATTCTCCCTAGGAGGCATCCTTTCTGAAAAAAATGCTCAAGACTACATGTCAAGACTGCACATTATCTCTTACACAATAGTTTCCATGTTAAAGAAGAGGAAAGTGAGTTCTCCATGGATGGAAGGAGGACAAGACTACATGTCAAGACTGCACACTATCTCCTACACAATAGTTTCCATGTTAATGCCAAGACTACATGTTAAAGAAGAGGAAAGTGAGTTCTCCATGATGGAAGGAGGACAAGACTACATGTCAAGACTGCACACTATCTCCTACACAATAGTTTCCATTCAAGTAGAGACCTTTTCTACATGGGTACTTAGCCAACATTTATGGTACAAGTAAAGCAAAGTTTATTGAAGACCCAAACTCTAAAAGCACCCAACATTTATGGTACAAGTAAAGCAAAGTTTATTGAAGACCCAAACTCTAAAAGCACCCACGTAAATAACAGAAAATTTGACAATAACTAAAGTTTTGAAATATTTTATAGGGAGTTAACGGTAGCTTACCATTTGAAACGAACCCAAACAATACTGGGCATATAGTGTTCAGTCAGATTGTTGTTGCAACACTCACGATCTCAGCCCTCCCTTTTGGTGTCAACTAGTAAAAACGAACCCAAACAATATTATGCATATAGTGTTCATTCAGATTTTTGTTGCAAAACTCACATTCTCAGCCCTCCCTTTTAATGTCAACTAGTAGAGGAGCCACTCGAAAGCACTACCAAAGATGGCTATCTACTTTGTTTCTTTTATTTATTTTGTCTTAGATATGCCTACCTATGCTACCAAGATATAAACATTTAACGTTTGATATGATTTGGTAATCGGTATGTGGCATTTACATATACCCAAAACCTTAATCCATGTTTAGTATGGACACAAGGATTCACTATGAACTTCACATAAATTAATATTTGATATCATATTGAGCAGGAAGTTACGGGCTTTGGTTAAGGCCCACCTGTTTGTAGGATGAAAAACAAGACTAAGAGGATAAAGAAGTGAAGAATAGAAGGTAGATATACAAAATATGGAAATGACACAATACGATACTTCAATACTTGAAATTTTGTAATATGATACAACAATGACAGCATAACTTGTTCAAAATATAACATATTATATTATAGGTATTGGTAATTAAGTTAAATGTAGGGCATGATAAACAATAATGAAAGATTAACTAGCATCCCTAACCTATCATCCAGAGAAATTAGTGACACTGTTTCAAGACAAATAAGAAGATTATAAAAAATTACAATAACTTAAGCACAATAATCATTTCAGTCATCAATCATATATAATGCTCAAATACAAATGATGTAAAACAAAATGAATAAAACCAAATATTGATCAAGAATTTCAAGTTCAACATCACTTAATAACAATGTTATCTCGAAAAGCATACATGAAGTACAAAAGCCCTACAAAGTTTCATTTTGCATGCTTTGTTAATAGACAACCTATAAAGGACTGGGAACTCAAATTTTCTGGTGAATGCACAACCAGGTTATGCAAATATAAGCAATAAGTTGCTCATCCTGAGAACCAGATTGTAATTGCAAATGGTTTTCACTTTTTATAGATTTGAGAGAACATCCAGAAATAAAGCCCAAGTAGCATACAAATAGTGTAACAGTTTAGCTTGTTCATAGAGCTAATGTGAATCATGTTATAGTATGATCTCAGTCAGTCAGTATTATCAAAAAGAATTAGAACAACTTGAATTATGTTAAGACAAATGTTTGAGATATGGACAAATACTCAATCCACTATTGACTTCTTGCTGCTGGACTAGAAGACCAAGTTGACTTAGCAGCAAAAGAGAGCACATAAAGACATACAGCAACCATTGAACCCTTTTATGAGGAAAAGTTCCAAGAAATAAGAATATAAATAAAGATAAACCTAAAAGGATCAAGAAAGATACCTGCTCTATGATAGCAAAATAATGAGAATTTGCCTGCAAAAGAAAAAAGGAAAAAGATGAGCTTTATAAAATCTTAATTCTAAAATAAAACTAGCAATGATTATAATAATTCATATTGATATCATACTAGGTAAAATTATAGACCATGAACTATAATCTAGAAAAGAACATCTCAAAACAGAAAACCCAAATGCAGTAACAAACTGAATTTCAAAAACAACATATGCACCCAGGCGAGTGTTTTCTCCAGTAAAGATGACCAATGAGGATAGTATAATGAAGACCTTAAGAACATTAAATGGAAAGACAGAAAGAAAAAAAGGAAAGCCAAAACCTTACAGGGGAAATGTTCTCTCCACAGAAAATAAAAGTCAAAATTTTTAAAACCTAGTTTTAGATGAACTTACCACTAAGGGTTAAAAGGGTTAAGTTCAAATCAACTTAACCTTTTATGGCCATATATTTCTCAAATGAACAAGATGACCTCTTGAAATGAATGATTTTTTCTCCACCTCTCTAACCCTAACTACCATAACTACAACCAGATATATAAACCAAGGTTCACCATTTCAGGTACCGAACCCGTCTCGACGATCTATCAAACCGATATGTACTAATCAGTACCAATATACCGACACAAGGTACGCTAGTGCATGCTGGTGTTTCAACGAGAAAGAAAAAGAGGGTAAAGAGGAAGGGGCGGTGGAGGAACAGAGGAGGAACAAGGAAGAAGGAATATGAGGAAGTGGTGGAGAAGGAAGAAGAGAAAGAAGAGGAGGAGAGGAAATAGCGAGAATGGCAATGACGAAACGGAGGCGACAGCAACAGCGGTGAGGGCAATGGCATCGTACATGAGAAGAGGGCTTGCGTTCGCGAACCCTAATTTGTTTTTTTCTTTTTTAACACAGTTAGATAAGGACCCACTGCTTTTTCAATTTTTATAATATTTTAACCAAACCACCCGAAAAGGGGGGTGGTCCACATATCGACCCACGTCCAGATTCGTACGTACCACTCGTACCATACCATTTCGAGTAGTCAAGCAATCCTTGATATAATCAGTGTTGCCAAGGAGCTAAGTGTTGATAAGCCAATCTTCCAAGTTGCCTGATGTGCTAAGCATTTGCTTGAGCAAAGCAAGGCACTAATCTTATAGATATTATAAAAATATATAATAAAGGATCATGAACATGAATGGGGCTAATTATAGATTACCCCTGTAGTTAGCTATCTTTAGCATACTGGTCCCTAGACTTTATAAAGTTACACTAACATCTCCATAGTTACAAAAGTAAAACATTTAACCTCATTTCTCCTCATGCCGTTGACTCTACTGATGGAAGATACTGCACGTGCTATCACGTGCAGAAATGGTGCTAAAAATAGGGATAAAAAGATAATTTTGCTATCCTCACCATTCAAAGGATATTAATTTCACAGAATAATAACATAAGTAAAAGCTTTACTATCCTCCTGGCTTCGCTATCCTCCCGGACAGCCTACCCAACAATGACGTCAGTGATGAGGCAAAGCCGGAGGGGAGGATAGCAAAGCAGGAGAAATAGAACGATGCAGGAGATGAGGATCGCCACCGATGCCACCATTCGGCAGGTCATCCGAGAGGATAGCGAAACCGAAGGGAAGAACGAAGTCAGAGAGAGGATAATGAAGCCTTCATAGAAGTTATCCTTTTATGAAATTAATATCTTTTGGACGACGAGGATAGAAAAATTACCTTTTTATCCATATTTTTAGTATCATTTCTGTACATAACAGCACGTGCGGTATCTTCTGTCAATAGGGTCGACGGTGAAAGGAGAAATAGAGTTAAATGTTTCACTTTCATAAGTATAGAGATGTCAATATAACTTTTTAAAGTGTAGAGACCGAAATACTAAGGATAGCTAACTACATTGGATAATCTGTAATTAGCCCACATTGATGCATCAGATTAAGGATTATATTTTAAATATATATAAAATCAAGGATTAAGCAAGGAGCTAAATTTTGCTTACTTACGCATCAAGTAATGAACTAGCATATTCAAGAATATTTAGGAAAGATTTGTGAGAAGTATCAGCCATTAGATTGCTTTTAACAAGTTTGGTTGCTTGTTCATGGTAGATGCACGAATGCCTCATGTGACTGTTCATTACATGTTGACATAGAAATATTGTTGCGTATCAAGGACACATTGGTAGAAAAGATACAAATACAATCAATTAAGATTTTAATTCGCTACTGATGTGTTCTTAACAACTAGCACAAAAGAGATGCAAAAGACCCAAAAAAAGGAAAAGAAAAATAATATAACTTAAGCTGTCTCTGACAGCAATCAATTCTTTTCTAGGCGACATGGAGTGGTAGCTGCCTTGGGTTGCTCAAATTGGAGGATCACTCACTCAGTTGTGGAGAGCAGGTTATCACAGATCAGGTACTTGTCTACAAAGAAGTCAGACAGCGGAGAGGACAAAGGAGAGGTGACAAAGAAATCAAGGCTTAGGGCATGGTTAGGGCTCATGTTGCGCATGATATCCAAGCCCAGGTCACATGTGGTGCAGGCTTAGTGCTAGTGTTGGTTTCGGGCATGGGTTAACAGAGTGGTGCAATCCTGGATGAGCCTGGCTAGAAACTGCACCTAGGCTAACCTACATAAGCACTTGGGCTAAGGCTAAGCTAAGGAGCTCGCTTAGGTACTGGCCAAACAAAGATGCCTCGATTGGAGTAGTTTCAGGTGCTCAGGCTGTTGCCGCACCTCAGCCCGGTGCCTGAGCACCTTTGGACAACACTGGTGTGAACAGAAGTAAGCAAGGACATAAAACAGAATAATATACATCTTCAGCAAGAAATTGATAGAGAAAATTGCAAATAATTTGAGTATTTTTTCTATATACCTCAATTAAAAATATGGAAACACCTTGTTCCATCAGCATTAATATTTCTTCAATAAAGCCAAGTGGTCCACAAGAAATAAAGGCAAGTCAAATTACCAACAATAGAAAAACATAAGAACTTTATGATGCTCAAAACTTTTGGGACCTAAAGACAATTGCGAAATTTATGAAAACAAATAATATCTGGAAGAAAAAGTTGTCCTACTGTAGCCTCGCTGCTGACACCAACAAGGAGCATCATGTCAGAGGGTCAAATTTAGTGCATATCTTCTGTAATTTATTTCAGTTACCATAACACTTTAAAAAGAAATAAAAAAAACATAATGACATTTATACCATATACGATTGAATAGATAATCTATTATAAGGTTATTATGCATCAGATGTCCAAAGTATGGTTTGTGGAATATATTTATTTACACATTCATTAGACAAATTGAAAGAAAACCAAATTCCTTGCAATTTCCGCACCAGATATGATTGAATCGATAACCTATTATACGTGTCCATAGTATGGTTTTTGGAATATAATAATTTACATATGTTTTAGGCAAGTTGAAAGAAAACAACCAAATCCCTTGCAATTTTCAGAAATTCTTAATTTTCTAAATTAATATTCTAGCAAAAGAACAAACTCTAATTTCAACTCACTGACTTACCTCATCATTCATCACCCAACCCCCTCCCACAATCTCTAGCTGCCCATTTTTAACTAAGTTGATGAAGCTTTCCTTTTTTTCACTGGAGGCCTCCCTCCACCATCTCTCCAAGTATGACATCTCCTCCCATATAAATTTACGACGTGAATCCTGCAACAGAAGCTTTTAGATCCCCCAAAAGTGCATCAAAGAAAATGAGATTGATCGCAGAATACGATAAATCTACATTCGGTCCAACAAACAAGAGAAGATGCAAGGTTGGATCTCCAAATTATAACTTAGTCGAAAGTCCTTGCAGTAATTAGGAAAACAAAATGGACATGTCGAGAACGCATTAAAATGCCCCTACCTTCGAGAGAGACTCAACGATCGTGTCCAAAATATACCGCGATTGCCTTTGGTAGTACTCCTCGACCGTGAGCCTCCATCCGGGATCATTGTGAGAATGGGGAACCACAAAGACCTTAAGTTTCTCGTCGTCCCACTCATTTCCCGCAAAGGTCACTTTCCATCCCTGCTTCCACGCGCCGCCGTCCACGTCCAAGAACTCGATCCGGTCATACAGATCCTTGGTGGTGATATCCACAACGGCCGCCGCCGCGACCATCTCGCCACCTGCCATCCCGCCGCCACCTCCATCCGAGGAGGCACCGCCGGAGGGGAGGGGCCGGCGGCGGCCGATGCGGTGCTTAGAGTGGGAAGAGGAAAGGGGGTTGGGGACGCCGTAGAGGACGACGACGGCAAAGAAGAAGAGGAAGGAGATGGAGAGACCGATCAAGAAGAAGGTGGAAGTCGGGGAGAGCACGTCGCGGAGTCGGCCGCGGCGGCGCGAGGAGGCGGAGGAGGATTTGCGCGCTGGCTTCACCTTGGCTGTGGCGGTGGTGGACGGGAGGAGGCCGCCGCCGCCCCCGCCCCCGACGCGCCGACCACCGGAGAGGAAATCCATACTGGGGTTTCAGGAAGCGATGGCCCTTCTTTTACGGGCTTTACTAGCCTCCGATTTATTGGCTCACGCCGATCTGGGAATGCTCCTGAAGTAAAAGCGAATGCAAATTGCACTTCTCCTACCGCTCACCCGCCAATTGAATAGCGAGATCTACCATCTTAGCTGTGGGTCCCCCATCGTTCTCCTAGTCACCCAATGAACACGTACGTACCTGAAATGGATGACGATCAACAAGTGGAAACAGGTACTCCGACATTTATACTCACATATATGGCAGCATCAACTGGTAACGATATGTCAATTTAATTAGCTTCAATTAAGTTATTTAGGGACATGAAATTTCCTGAGAGAAGGCTGATTTGTCTACAGCATCAACAACAATATATATATATATATATAATGTTAAGTTTAAAAAATTACTTGAGTTCACATGGAATTAAATAGGATAAAAATTTGATTTAACTTGAACAAATTTTATTGTATAATATAATTTTTTTCATCATTCTCTATTCTATTATTACTTTGGTAATGTACTCCACAATCTCCAAGTATAATTGACTTCGTGTCTCGTTGTGTTTAGAGTTGAGTTCCATTGCGCCAACGAACATCGTGTTCCACCGTCGATGACAACAAGTTCTTTTAGCTTCTATTCTATCATATTATTGTAAGGAGGATTTTAGGGTTTGAACTTTTTCTATAAAGGCAATTAATATTATTTGCCATAGAGCTTTAATATTTTCTTTAAAGTATGTTTAGGGATAGAGCGTTTTCTTAAAAAATATTGGTTAGGAAATCCAAACTTTTTATTTATTGTATAGCTAAGGTTCTAAGGTTGTATTGAAGTTTATTATTCAGTATTATGATAAGTTATTATTTTACTATCAATATTTTGAGTATTTATTAAAAAAATAAAATCTTTATCTAGAACAATATGATATTTTCTCAAAACTCAAAAGGATGGATCCAATTAACCTCAAAATTTTACAAAAGACTTTAATTAGATCCAAATAGACATATGTTATTCGTTTTTTATTTAAAACTTTTTAAAATATTTTTATAGATTATTTAGCTTATAAACTATGTGTGTGTCATTTTCTATTTTTGGTCATTTTATTTCTTATTTTCACATAAATATCATAGATCCATATAAATATCATGGATCCATATAAGTGTTGGAACCTTAATACTTATTCTTTTTCTTACTATCATGTAATGTAATGATTTAATTCTTTTTTTTTTTTCTTCTATCTATCTACACAAGATTCTCGGAGGTAATACGATATGATTATATTTTTATTGTATCCAATATTATTTACTTCTCATACAAAATATTTTATTATTATATTTTTTTTGTACGTGACATCTCTATAATAATCTTCACAAAAGGAACATAAATTATCATTCTTATACACTCAATAGCAGTTATAACATGAGAACATGAAATTCCTAAAATATCAATATTAATAATTTTTGTCTCCAAATCTATTATAATTATTTTAAATGATATTTGCACTTATAATTTAGTATGAGTACAAGGAAAAACACTATAGTATTAACCGTTCTTCTCAACGATACTTATTAAAATTGATTTTAAATTATTAGTTATTTCATGATAAAGGATTAGTCACTCAGCAACCTTTCTCTTAATCATTTCAATCATTAAGTCATGAACATCCTTTATAATGAATTCATACTTTTTGATATATTTGGGGTGAACATTATATAATGACATATAGGGAAATATGATGAAGTTCATTTGTCCTTCTCAATTTCAAGTATTCATATAAAACTTTCTATGTGATTTCTTCTCAACTTTTACACGCATTTAAGAAACTTGTATATAATAAGGGATCTAGTAATAACCCAAAACAGCATAACAGTCTTAGCATATTGCTTTTAAGATTTTTAGATAGATGAACCATATAATAACTATGATATATTGCTGAAAAGAACTCCTTCATAGTTGAATTTTTTTTTAGATTTTGATCACTAATAATAATTAAATTTTCACGTCCTATAATACATATTCTCAATTGATACAAGAATTACTACACTCAATTTATGTTAGTAAATATAATTAAAAATAATTGATTATAATCATTAATAGATGTAACCATTATGAAAGAACCGTAATATGTACTTAATAAATGTGTTGCATGGATATAAAAAACATGTAGTATATATAATCTAAAACTTGTAAGGCAAACTCCAAAGGTCAAAAATATTTTTTTTAATGAAAGTCAATTAGACATGAATTTCAAATTCATACAATTTTAACTCCATTAGAAATGAAATTATATAAATATATGATTGGTTGATATCATCACAAACCTTAAGTCTTCTTATATGAAACAACTCTAAGTCTTCTTTCAATATCAATAATAATCATCTCTAGAGTATAATCAATAATTGTCAAAACTTATTCTTTGATTTGATCCGCAATGAAATAACTATCGCATTTCTTATGATTATTCCAATCTTGGCAAATTACAATTATGCTCATTAAGAAACTTAATAATTTGAAAACTATCAGTTCCACCATGAACTTCTAGTTACAATATGTTTAAACTCAAAGTTTTTTTTTAATGACATAGTTTTTAAATATTTTTTTAAATTCAACCCTATTTCAAATTTTATAATAAAATATATATATATATGTCAAAATAATAATAAAATTACTTTATTATCATTAAAATATCATCCCTTACCAACAAATAGATCATTATGAACAATCATCATCTTCAGCAAAAGGAACTAGTAAATTAAATTTAATAATACATTATCATCTTGGTTACAATCATATTTAGGCAATACTTGTTCAACATTATTAAAATTAAAAAAATTATTTTTTGGAATCAATAAATTAATATAACAATAAAATGAGTTATAGCATATATATTTTCATGAAAGTATAGTATGACATAAATATATTTTTAAAGCAATCAATATATTTACATGACTTTTTTTATCTTCTCCATTAAGAAGAAAGGAAAAGACAGAATAATGAGATGGACAAGAAGAAGAACCCATGTGAGAAAATAAAGAGAAAGGCACAGAAAAAACAAAAAAAGAAAAGTGATAAGAAAAACGTTTTGTGCTTCTTTATCAAGAGCAACACTAAGAGTATGATAGTAACTCATCGCATACTGTACCAATTTCTTTATAGATCTTAACAGAGTTAAAATGTTCAACCATCTCAACCCGAACGATCAATAAAGTCTTACTATTTTGGATAGAAAAACAATACTTAGTTGTCCTATAGGGTAAATGGACAAATAGATTATCAAGAGATGCACTTTTAGCAATTTTCATAAAAAAAACTTTCTACAGAAGAAAAAAAAAAGAATACAATGTTTAAAAAGGAAACTATAGATCTTATAACTTACGTTTATGCATATTAGAACTTTTGGATACCATAAATCGGAACATAGAATTCATAATAGCATCACGAGGTCGAAACTATGAAACGTAGCTGATACCCAATCACATCTCTCACAATATAAGATACTATGCACAATCAATCATATGCAGGATACTATGCACAAATAGTCAAAATAAGATCCTAACCTGCTCGACACAATGGTTCAGCACTACCAATGTTGCATTGCACATTTCCCATGATCAGCTTCCTTGAAAGTTTCATAATCTCCAAAAAAAAACAAAAAGTGGCACATCATGCATCCATTTCGGACATACATTATGTGAGATTTGATGAAAGGACAATAACAGATCAATCAGAATGAACTTTGTAATTCTTGAAAATCAATGATAGCCCTCTCACTCCCTGTACTGAGAAAATACAAGAGATCAACGACAAACAACAAAGGATGTGCTCTGATAAGAAAAATACTTGTACAGACTTATGGGTCGGTTATGTAAGCATTCCTTTTTTCTAAAAGGAAAATCAAAAGGGGGGCGGGATCGTAAAACTTGCCCACGAAAGTTTCTTCAAATTTGGTTGTCACAAATTATAGCTTCCCTGAGCGAGTTCAGCATACCACGATTTCCATGCGTCCATGTAATGAGTAAAAAGCTCGTTCAGTGCTGCAACAGATATATTTAAATGTTTGCCTTAGTGCAATGTCTAGATTATACAAATCACGTTTCATTTAAAATCATGTAAATTGGTTTGATGACTATAACATCAACCACCACTGCAGCACATTTTTATCTGTCCATCATGCCTGGTAATTATGAGAATGACAAATTTAGAGATCAAAGGAAAGGAGATTAGACATTACTAGCTTGTTAACAGGGACATATAACAAAAAAAAAAAAAAAAAATGAATAGACATATGACAACATTGGATATAGTAACGCCCATTCCTGAAGGCCTTGTCATTTTTCCACAGCTTACTAGAGATTTTGAAGTTGTATAAAGTAGCCACGCACATTTAGCTCCTCCCTACTTGGATGTTGATCATTTAACTGGTTGACAAGATTGATGGACTGGCAATTTGCTTATTATAAACAGCACTTAGAAATCAGCAGTAGAAAAAAATGTCCTACTTTTTTTAATAAATTTTGTAAAATTTAACCCCTTTTTATGTATGAAGGGGCAAACCCAAAATGTATTGGTTTTATTCATGTGAATGTCTAAAATCAATATCATGCATATTAAAGAACATTCAATGGTGAAAAACACTTCAGCAACTGTTTAACAAAAAATAATAATAATTTCAACACTATCCTCCTTGAATAGAGATTCGATCAGCCTTCCCCATCCACCTTCCAATTTTCTTTTTAGATTTTCTTTTCAGCAATTTAAAAAAGAATTTTAAACCCCATCAACATTTCCAGAAAATAATATCATAGTTCAGTATCATATATAGACATTCATATTAAACAGAAACATTGATGGTACATATCTAGAATGAAACATACATGACAATGCAAAATATGGTTTATCCACTGAGAATGAGATCAGCATACTAAGGAGAACAGGAAATTTAATCCTACATTTTAGTCACATCTAATATTATCAAAGAATAAGAAACAGAGTGCCTTTCCTTGATAAATGGTCACTAAAGCAGAGTGCACCTAAATTAATAGGAAATGCACAAAGAGTTTTTTTTTTTTTTTTTTGTATGCAAAATCAGATCTCTTTGTAGCTTCACCAGGCGAAGAAATCATGTATGACAATCAGTTGGAACATTTACTTGGGAAAAGAAAAGTTTCCTATTAATGACAGCAAAAATCAGCAACACACAAACAAATTGAAGCATCAAAAGACTACCAAGCAATATATGTTTCAGCATAATTAAACCAGGAAAAAAATTGCAGATAGTTAAAGACATCAAGGTACATGGAGCAAACCTTGGTTGTGATATTGAGGACGCAAGGAACATGCCAAGCTCTCCCAATCTTGTGTACTTCTCTCACCTTTTCCCTCAACATCGCCATCCACTTTTGTCATCCCAGCAGGGCAGAAGGGACCAAAAACATACCCGCTCTTCGTGCTCAATTGCTTTTGTGCTGTCAAGTTGCATTCCTTCAAGTCATCACTCCTCATTTGTGCCTTGCCAGGCTTCTTACTCACTGTACAACACAACCTAGATCTTTTCATGTCTACATTAGTGATCTCATTTCCAAATGCTCTCTTATTCAACGGCTTTACAATTGGGGGAGGAGCAAATGTCCCACCAGTATCCGTCTTAGGCTTGCCTTCTGTTCCCAACCATCTGAATGCTGGTTTCCTAGCTTCAACTTGTATCTGAAATCGTAAATTTAACAAGGCAAAAAGGCAATGGATAAGAATGCTACTCTTCTATTCCATTTCTTATAGATATGCATGCCAAAATAGTACCTTCTCGATTAAACTCATGGAGGACAACACATTTGCTATGTCATACAAACGTCGAACCTTTGCTGCATTGTAACCTAAGTAATTAAAAGTAAATCCAAAACAAGAGAGGTATTTTTACACTTAAGAAAACAAGATCAAATGAGGTTGGCAGATACTTCTCATATTAGATAGGTCGCTGATATCACCGAGTAGAAGTCTTGCAGCTTCATCAAGTGAGATTGTGTCTACCTAATCAATGTTGCAATGCTAACCAGTTAAAATACTGGGATAAGACTATAAGTAAGCACCAATGTAAAGAACCTAAACCAAAATGTAATGCAACAAGTGAAGGAGATTACGTCTGACGTTAGGAAAAGCTTCACGAAGTTCCGGGTGAGCAGGCCCAAGGATTTCTCCTTCCTGTTGTCGGTAGCTGGTGATGCAATAAACAAGGAATCATTAAGAAAGAAAAAAAAAACAATTTCAATATCAGGAACAGAAGCGATTCTTGTACTTCACAAAACGCAGCTAGCAGAAGTACACAAGAAACAAGCAAGCAGTTCAAAGATGTATACCAGATCGGGCCTTGCAAAGATGATTCCCTGAAGAAGAAGCATTATCCATTTTGCTAAATTTCTCATCCCCGTCATCATGATTCTGGCCTTCACTGTCGTCATCTTCATCCTCAAGAACCTCCTTCCTCACACAATCAATCGAAACAAAAAAAAATTAACCATCTCAGCACACGAGATGTCAGCTTTCAGTCATAACAAGAGACGTGCAAAATCAACACTAAGCCTACTTTTTCACATGGGCCATCAGAGCCGGAGATTGGCCTCAGCGCCTCCTCCTGCTCCAGACAAAGGATATGCACAGAAAAAAAATTTAGGGCAAGCCAAGGTCAAGAAAAGAAAGGGTAGCTTCAGGTGAGAATCTTTGAGGGCCGGACCTTGAGTTCCTTCAATGCCTTTGGGATCCCCGAAAACCCTATCCAAGAGTACTTATTCTTCGCCTTCCTTGCAAGAACCTATCCACGCACCAAAAACGATCCGCGTGAAATCTAAGCCCGCACTTGTACAAAGAAAATAAAGCACGGAAGGACCAGATCTCACCCCGACGCTCTCCATAACGTTGACAATATCGTAGATCCGCCGCCTCTCGACGCCAAGCTGCCTTGCAGCGTAATCGAGACCCACCAATTCGACGCCATCCCGATCGTACAAGCTCACGAAACTTCACCATCCGAACAGACGGAAACGAAATAAGAACTCAGGAGGGAGAAAGAAAAGGAGAGGAATTAAGGATAAAAGAGTTGATACTTGGAACACAAGACGCCCAAGGACTTCTGCTTCCGGCAGTAGCTGTGATGCTTCGACCCAGAATCCAAGAACCGAGAGGGAGAAGAAGACATCCTTTTGGTTTCTCTTGATCGAGAATAAGACAGGAAGAAGAGAGACAGAGACTGGAGCGCTCGATTAGAAGAGGACCGTAGCTAGTGCGGCCGTTAAAAGGGCGCGGATTTGGCGATATGGGAGGGAATTGGTATTCTCTTCTTCGGCTCGCACGCCCGCCGCCCGTGGGGATTCAAAATTTGACATTGCCGCGCACTCCCCAAAAAATGTGTGGACGTAAATGCCCTCGAGTATGCACGTTTTGGGTCCTTATGGTAAGGGTGATTCGGTCAATCAAAGTTGTTGATTAGGTGGATTGATGATGATTCCCAGAGATGGATGGTGGGATGCACGTGATCGACTTTAAGGCTTTAAAAATAAGATACTAACAAAATAATACCCTTTTATGATCTAAATTAAATTAGAAACTAATTTTTTTAATATATATATATAATAAAAGCAATGATATCGATATACCATATAACATCTGAGACACGTAGAAATATGTAACTAAAGCCTTAATATTGTGTTTCTAAAGGCTATCATGTCACCCAAATGATTTCCTGCCATTGCTCCTCGTGTTTTAGCCATCTATGTACTTTCCCCTCTCTATGGTTCATCTCCTCTAATCCATCACAATGATATACTTCATAGTTCATACTCTCTACCAATTTCCTTTTATTTATTTTCCCTGGTGCAAGAACATAAACAATCGTATGAAAAGGTGGGCATCACATAAACACACACACACACACTCCATCCTAACGAGGATCGGAATCATGTGGTGGTGAAAACAACCTTACAATTTTGAAAATCTTCTGATGAAACTCTTATTTCATAGCAATCTTCACTGACACAATGTCTTTGAACTATCAGAGCAAACAATGGTAAAAAAAGAAACAAAGCAATAGATATTGACTGCAACATCTAATTTGTGAAACTTTCTGAAGTCATTTATTCATTCTTATTAAACAGAAACCAGAAACAAGCCAGTGATATCAGCATCTGACTAAATTGATTACAATTAAGATCCTGAGCGATAATAACAGATGCAACAAGAACGAACAGTTGATTCTCAAAAACATTTATTCACCCTTTTCTTGAAAATAAGGGGAAACGATGAACGACAATCACATTTGTCATCCAGAAAAAGCCTCTTTAAGGAGTTTCTGCAATACCTAAGCCTGGGCTCCAAGTTCCAGAAGTAGGGTGTGATTAACATTGTTAGATCCTGGACCAATAAACTGAATAGGACCTGCAAAGAAGTTGAATACAAGGACATTTAGTTCTACACAATAATTTGCACTCTGCACACAACAGAATTGGCATAGAAGGGAGAGATGATACCAGGGCTAATGTATCTGTTCTTGAGAGCCCACTCATCTCGCATGGATGCAAACTTTCTAAATGGTGCACCTGAAGCGAATGGTTTCATCGGGATTAATAAGCAACTTCATCCAAAGGAAAATTGACCAAAATACAGTGTCCAATGATAGAAGTAATTTCAATCACTTAATCAGTGAGAGAAGTACCTTCCAGCTCCACCATTGCCTTCTTGATCACTGGCTTGAACTTACCTGGAGGCACATTCGTGTTTCATGAGAATACAAAAGCACACAAAGGAATCAAGCACTGGTAAAATAATGTTCTGGAAGGAACCTTCCAGTATAACTTGTCCATGTCACAGCTAAAACATCCAATGTGCTTATTGGCTGCCCCTAAATGGTTCAAGTAAAACAAAAAAATGCAACTTTATCATGTTAAACTTTTGGTGGTTATTTTATGTTAAGTGATCGCTGGTGTAACTTATCAATTTTTTTTTCCTGCTGTTGTTGTACGTTGTTCAGTCCATAAATGTTCATATTTCATAAATAGACCATATATCATTTGAATAAAACACCTACTATTGGTGATCACCAAAAAATGATTACTGAGATTTATTGGTGACCATTGCCTATTACCTGTAGGCCAATCGTAGCCAATGAACAACTTTCAATCAATGCTGTTAATTCAACAAAATCCATGATGTTTCATGATGAGATAAAATTGATAGACAGGGGCTGGCAAGTAGTTAAATTAGAAGTACAACCATGAACAAAGACATCGAAAGGCCAAAGATCACAAAATCAGCAGCATTATGATAGGGTATATACACATCCTAAGGTAAAAAGGTCAAAAAGTATAAAAATTATTGATGCCTTATGTCTATTATTTATCAAATTGCTTACAAAATAAGTGCCATGAGTTAAGTGGACAGGTGTGCTTATTGCATTTAGTTAACAGGATAACATCTTTCGAAACTTCTAAAAAGAAGTTGTACAACATTGCTATGAGCAAGTTCACAATTTCGTGTACTGTAATGGAGGTTCGGATGGGTACCATACAGAGTTTCAATAAAAAATCTAAAGAAGACAGAAAAAGTGAAAAAAATGCTCCCTATAGTATCTGTATCGTCCTGTACCGAGTGGTATCAGCCGGACAGTAACAACCCTGTATCAGCTGTATCGGGTGGTACACCCAACTAAAAAAGACTGAAAAAAGGAAAAATACCCTGGTCTATCTATCAATAACCTATCAAATCAGTAAATACCACCTGGTATTGCAAACCTTGTTTATGAGACCACTCATACTTTCGGAATAAGGACAATTAAGAAATTGTTCAAAAGGCTAGTGTAATGGAGATGTCACATTGAGATAGAAAGTTGTTGAAGTGAGGTAACTCTGTTTAACAATAAGAAGAGGAAATTTAGTTTGAGTCCGGACAATGACTATCATGATAGGCTAGCCAATTAGGATGCCTTCTGTAAGAGTTCAAAAACCAAAAAAGGCTGTCTGCCTCTACATTGTCAATACTGTATGTTGAAAAATGAGAAGAAAGTATAATTGAGTATGTTTTTAAGTAAAGTTTCTTGTTTCCAATTTGGAACTTTACACAACAAACAATCCAAACAGATCGAGAAAACTCGAAGAGCTAATATAACATTAGGAAGTCCGCATGGACAGCTACTGAACTATCTCAGGAAGGCATAAAATGTAGGGAAAAGTTGCTTAACAAACAAGCTCAGTCTTAACATGAAACTTACAGATTTGTAATGGAAATCTAGAAGGGTAGACAATGAACCTATACTATGCATTCACAAGAGAATGAAAGAAGAACGATATACCATGTCTCCTCTCAACATCCATTAATGAAGTCAATGCAGTCCCTCCAACAGTCCATTCATCAACAGGGGCATCTAAGTTGCCAACCTAGAAGTAGATAGACAAGAAATGAGTTTCCAAAACCTAGAAAATGGACATTTGATTGTTTCTTTTTAACAAAAAAGCACATAAAAGTTGTTTAACCAGATGAACAAAATAAATTAGCTGACGTTACTAAGCTAATTCTATCTCAAATTAGGTTCCATGATTATCCAAGAAGTCACCGGCTTCAAAGAAGCCACCAGGAACAACTCTTCCAGTAGCAAATTCCGTAAACTTGTTGGCAATTTGCAACAAGGAAAGGTCTAATGCCATTAATTGCCCTACTAACATGAAGAATAGGGAATAGTGAGTTGGTAAAATAAGAAAAATACACAAAACACTAACATTTCATATTTCTAACTAATAGGCAATTTCAAAGTGCCAAGATAATTAATCAGTCCAGACTGCAAATCAGTCAGATTTTCTCGAGATTTAGCCCACAAAAGCCTGGCATAGTCTGGCTCTTGATCTAAATTGAAACAAATCCAACTAAACTAGGAGGACTGACAGCCAGGGTGATGGGTTTAGTCATTGTTAGTTATGTCAGCTAGAACTAGATGATTGTAAAGGTAATAATAATATATGTATATGGTGTAAAAACAATAACATAACAAGATACTCAGCAACACTCCTTTCAGATAAACCATGTAAATAAATGAAGGCATCTTCCACAACATAATGTGACATTCTCCACAAAACAGATTTGGGTCAGAGTCTTAAACAGATTCTAGGTTGAATCAAATTCATCCGATTTGATAGGTTAGACAAGTTAGGATTTGATACGAATCAAGTTCAAGATAGACCTTATTCAAAACATGTGTCAAGTAGATAAGCTGAATCAGATTCATTCTAGTGCTACCAGATGCACCTACAGACAACTTATTACGATGCCAACAGTAATAACTTGTGGAGACCAGAATGTCAGACATATAACTGTTCCAGAATAATTCTAATACGAGTGAAGTTTGGAAATCTCTACCCAACTTGACACACTATTTACAAGAAGAATTTGCAGGAAGATTTTTCTTTTCATATCAAGATAAGATCTACCATCAACATCTGATACAATTTTCATAACTACAAGAGCAATCATCTGAAATGACCAAGAATAGCATGATCTTGTCCTATCAAAAATAAATAAATAAATAACTGAAAAGTGACTTGATTTTCTCATTTCATTTTTTATGTTTCAGCATTTAAAGTTATGATTTTTTTTTATAATAATGACTCTTAAGCTCTTAGCATAATAGAATCCCAATAAATATTGACATACAAGGAAAACATTTACATACCCTTGCATCATTTTTCTGGAAATATACAAACTATAACTAAGAATATGGTTTAATTAAGTCAAAAAACCAAGTCGTTGAAATTAATAGAAGCAAACATCATCCTGATTATGCAAGGAGTGATCATTGGACGGAAGGCAACTTTATCAAATAATTGCTACAAGATGTCCTCATAGGCAAGTGGACTAGATTTCTAATCAAATTACTAAGTAACCCGTGCATCGCTATTCCTCCATCAATCATCCATAGAAAAAGTCCTAAATTAAAATAGCTAACAGAAGGCTCATGCTCATGTTGTAAGTGATATGCTCCGTAGTCCTGATTTCATGATTTCCATCATATACATCATAAACGTGCAGGCAAAACCAAATAGTGCACTAGCTGATCTGTTATCTTATCACAGAAGTGAGCCCTCAATCCTACCAATCCAAATCAAAACTATGCACCTGACATTAAAAATTGAATTCATAGAAGATGATCTGCAATAATCAAACCACTGATACTAAAAACCAAAAAATCATGTGAATTGAGAATATTTTTGCACATTCAACAAGCCAATAGAGCACTTGATCATGAAATTTTTGGATTTCAAATAAAATCCAAAAGAATAATCTTTGATAAAAAAATAATTTGTATCCTTAATCAAATCAAAGTACTTTCCAAGGATTATGGTTTCAGGAATTATGGTGTGTGATACCTGGCACATTCAGACCTGTAGCCAAACAATGTATTGTACCAAGTGCATTTGGCCCATATCAACTCCAAGCTACAATTTTCATGTCAGATTGAATGAAAGCAATCAATATCAGTTCCATTGTACAGGTTTACTTGACCCGATCTAGCTAATTAAATTTCCAAAAAAACTCAATTTGTCAGCATTTCTGCTCTATTCATCAACTACTTGTCTGCTTAGTGGCAAATTTTGGTATCTTCTACTCATATCAAATTTCTTATATTTGCAGCTAATTAAACACAAGCCAGATAGATTCAAAAAGGGACCTTCTGGTTTAAAGTCATCTAAATGTATTAGCTGTAGTTATCTTTGATAGAGTTGATGTTCAATTTGACTTCTCCAAGTTTTATTTTCAGTTGGTTGGATTGAGGGCTCAATCCTACCAATAGGATACTAACACAACTCTCGATATTAAAATGTATATATGTATGCAAGTATGTATCAAGTGAATTATTAGACAGTACTTCATAATGTCAGTGCATGAAGATGAATTATTAGAACAGAAAAAGAAAGAAAGTTCTCTGAAATAAGAATGAAAGCGAAGATAACTGAGGATATGAGGCCTGTTTTCCCAGAATGTAATAAAGCTCCAGCAGCATAACCCAATGCATAGCAATAAGCAGCATCAAAATTTGTAGGCAAGCCACATCTTCCTTCGTATCTGCAAACGTAGATCCCTAAATCAAAACTAGAGCAACATAAAATAGCAAAACATCTGGCATTAATGTTAATTGACAATGTTATCAAAACAACCTCAAAATTTGTGAGTAAAATTTTGCTATTGAGTGGCATGAGGATTATCGACCCAACAATAAGAGAGGGTCAGCACACAAGGCTTCCACTCTGAAGAAAGTCCAATGTATTCCTTGCTTGCAAAGAGACTAAGCTGGTTATTCTAATCCACAACACTCAAGTTGCTGAAGCAACGTCACCATGATGCCCAGTAAGACAACATTTAACAATGCAGTAAACTTAGGTCCACCATTCAAATCAGACCAATTCAATAATTAATAAGGATACTCTTACCCAAAAAAGTGGGATTGTCCTTTGAAGTGTCCAGCATATGTACCCTCAGACTTTCTCTTCTCCAATTCAGTTTCAACCATGGAGATAAGCATTTTCTCAGTTTCAATTTTGGCAACCTGACCATGTAATAGTAAAATGCCATGAAGAGGAAAAAAAAGTAACCCTGTTTTGTTCTCAACAAAGATCAAGAAATAACTTAATATTGGTACTCTGCAGTTTGCCTTACCTGTACATTTCCATGTGGATCTCTTTCTAGCAACAGCTGCTCTTGGATTGCTTGGGGAAGGAATTCAAATAGCAGCTGAGACTGTTGTTGAAGTTTATTTTTCCACAATCCCTCTTTGTCAACTACATCATGAGCTAGGATTTCATTTAATTCTGCAATAAGCTGCTGAACCTAAAAAATAAAAAGAGAACAATCATATCAATACTCCAGTTCATGATGATATATAAACAAATAAATGAATGCAAGGGAATACAAAAGAAAATCAATTTATGAATTATAAATTTTAAAACATCAAACGAAATTAAATAAAATTTGAATACCTCTGGAATGAAGTCAATTAATCCTTCTGGAATAAGTATGACACCATAATTGTAGCCAAGTTTTGCACGCTTACAGATTATGTCAGTAATGTAGTCCGTCACATTCTTGAGTGTTTGCTTCTTGGCAGCCACCTACAAGCAAAAGAGGGACCTTAGCAAATACAACAAAGCAAACAACATTTTAAGTTATAAATGAAACATAGAATACTATATGCAACAATCAGAAATGCACTTTCTATATGCAACAATCAGAAGGAGTTTAAGGTATCATTGTTGTCTAAACCAAGTATTTATTATTGTCACTCTCAACTCTCAAGTAGATAGTAGGCCTTTGTGTGCTGTTGTTCTACCAAGTTTCTCGATCTTAATCAATGTATGAAATATCTCTACTTTTGTAGGTCAACTTTTAAGGAGAGAAAAAAAATACACCCAGGGACCAGTACGTCTGGTCGGTATGAGATGGCAAACCTTGGTTTATAAACCTTGGTTTATAGCATGGAACGAGGCCTCAACAACTAGTTGGCTACTCACATCAAGGAGGGTAAGACCCCGGTATAAACCCTTACCAAGCCTATCCTGGGCAGTAAGCCCAATAGGAGTCCAATACTAAATGGTCCAAGGCAAGTACAAGGGCCGCACTGGATGGTACAAGACCCATATAGAATGATATGCCTCATATCAGCTTGATCCATCTGGTTTACCTTGGCCCACTTACCGATAGGCTGCCAGATTAGAAAATACCGTTAGTTACATACCATACCTGGCCATATTAAACCATGGTTTCAAATAGAGGAAGCACAACAAATGAATGACTTCTCTATCCAAAAGGTGACAAATCATATAACAAAGGAAATGGAATTTTCCAAACATTTGGCAGAGGAAAATCAATAACATAAGTTATTTTGTCAAATTACCCTTGAACATAAAATCTAAAATCAAGGAAAGCACCTCTTCGCCAATGATAGCAATATTCGGGTGTGTTTGCAAAGCACACTCCAATGTAATGTGAGAAGCAGCACGCCCCATTAACCTTACAACTGCACAAACAGAAATCAAATCATTTAGCATAGGTATGAGAAATCAAGCAAGTGTAACTTGAAGATTAGCAAGGACAGTACAAACAAACTTTTGCAAATTGCACTGTTTAATGTGCCTATGCATCAAGCATTTTCTTCCATAAGGGGCTAACTAAAATCTTGTAGGTCAATCATACAAAGCAGAAATGCAAGGAAAAAAATGATAATGATAACATTTAAAAATTACAACCTCGAAGGACTAGGGTTATATTTGAGCAGGAACAATTTGAAATCAGTTGCTTATCAAAACTGATGGAAGAGACTGATCAAAATTGATAAAAGAAAAGACTGAAACTTCCATAGGGCTATTTCAAACTAGACCAGATCATGCAGATCAGTTACCATGCGAAGTTCCACTAACATCAACAGACATGTTTCCCAATTCCCATACCCTCACATACTTAACAAAAAACTTGATGAGACGGAAATTTGACAACACAAAAGGAGTGGACCACATCATGAAGGGAATTTTGAGAGATCAGTGGGTACATAAGCTCTTTTTTATCAGATGGGTGTAAAAAGAATTTCCTTACAATTAACCACTCTAGTATGTAGTAACTAGAAAATTAGCAATGTATAATAACTAAATAACAAGTCATAGAGCATAATTAGCTTACAGTGATAATATTTTCCAGTTGACCGTGCATCAGTCATGACATTTCCTATCATTTCAGAATATATCTGCAAAGCAAGAAAAAATCACTGAGAGAACTTTGCAAGGAAAAAATTAGATGGACATAGATTTGCCTAAGAATGAATATTTTATTCTTATTCACGTGGCAGCATGAGAGATCTCCAGTGGCATACTAAGAAGTTAAATTATTTTGCATCTTTGTTAGGTATGCATTCATATGTATATTATTTTGCATCTTTGTTAGGTATGCATTCATATGTATGTAACCAGTAAAGTTAGCAAGTTGGACTGTGTTGATAACTGGTGAGGAAATATCATTTTACAGTTATCAGTGACAAAATTATTAGAAGATTTATTTAAATTTGTAAATAGCATTGAAATTGCACCTAGGTTGACAATAATTTTCACATCACTGGTGCAAATGTTCAACATGTAACCTGAAACATTATTCACCAACCTCAGATTCTCAATTCAGGTGTGGTTCTCCAATACATAAAGTAACAGTTCGCTCAACAGAAAAGAGAGGAGGCTTTTACATGTTTTACATGATAAAAGGCAAACAGAACAACCATCTTCTGCTGCCAACGCGTGCATGTTTAAGTTAAAAATAGTCAAATAACCTGCTGGTAGGCAAAGCTCAAACTTGTCACTCACATCCCTATGCTTAATATTATTATGTGCACAAAAAAACAGATATGGATGAATGTTTTCATTGCACTGTTAGGACACAATTCTTATAAATTCTTCATTAACCCACAAAAGAGTTTTCACAGATATATAATTATGATCAAATAAATGTCTCATACTAACTGCACCCCATCCCACTCATTTAGCATTCAATAAAAATCATTTCAAAATTCAGTCAAAACCAGAGTTTAGAAAAAATATGGTTCTTTAACAGGTTAACTTACTAATTCAAGTTAAAGAGAATAAAATTCATGGTTATGTATCATTGTGTTCTTCCTGAAAGACAGATACATTAGTTGTTGCAGGTGTCCAGAGCACAGTTTTACTAAAGCTTTCAACTTCAAACTCAGTTGTGTGTAAAAGTTCAGGGAGCTCCAAAAGAGCATCAAGACTTTTACAACAAACAACAATGACCCTAAAGCCAAATTTACTTGAACTCATCCTCCTGTCACTCATTCTAGCATGCACGTATATGCAAAAATCATGGTAAGAGTTGACAACAGTTGTGCTTTATTTGATCACAGACATTTTTGTCACAATTAACTATTTGTAATAGTAATAAATGAAAACAAAAGAGACAATCTTATTGTTAACAGTTAATCTTTCTGCAAGGGATGCTCGACAGCAAACAAAAAATTATTGGATCTTTGGATGTTTGCATACATGTCCATGCAATAGTTAAAAACGGATTTATCTCTTGAAAACTTGACACAGTGTCCCTCAAAAATAAAAAAAAAAGGAGCAATGTAGACAGATCAAGTTCCAAGATTTCAAGGAATAAATCCACTATTAAGCAATTTTCAAGAAATATTGATGTACTAAATATACACAAAAAAATTTTAGCTGATTACTCCTGCATGGTAAATATTACATGCATGTGAATGTAAGGAAAAATTCCAAATAGTTCATGTGTGTATATGTTAGCTGTGTGACTGTGTCATTATCATTTATGTCAGCTACAACATTACGTGTTTGAAAGCCGGTGGACAACAAGAATAACTGCAACTTACTGACTTGGCAGGGAAATATATGATGGTATGCTAAGTTGAAATATTCAATGTGACAATGGGCAACTATTAGTGATGTATGGCTCTGCAACACTGGTATGCAAGAACTTGTGATCTATACATTTGAACACAAGCTATGCATCAACGGGTGAAAATCTTACATTGACAACTCCAGCATAGTTGAGAAACAGGTAGCTCCACAGTAGTGTAGAAGTATGCAATCCCAAACATATATATTGAACTTGTGACATCCATTGTGCTAATTATTTCAATGGAGTATGAAATCATGTAGATAGCAAGCAGAATTAATACTTTGCTTTAGATTGCCAAGTAGTGATTTAATATGCGACCCATTTACTACAACCTAAGAACGAAAGCGTGAAAATTGAGATGCAGATATATTTCACAATAAAGAGAGACATATACATGTGTTGCAAAGCAATAAATGAAAAGAAATAGCAGTTATATGGAATTGTAGAACGGAAAGCTTCTGTGTTAAGATATAGTTCTAATTCTTGTGAAAGAACTACACAAATATCCACTAATTTAATTAAACAAAGATTTTAAAGTTTTCAAACAAAGAGTTAGATCAAATAAAATCAGCTCTATTAGAGCTTCAAGGGCAAAAAACAGATATAATGGTTTTAATGTTTAAGCTAGAGAATAAGATAGACAACAATTACAGATGCGGTAGCAACAATAAGATAATAGACACAGGTAATGAGTGATGGTAGGTGTGATGTGATATTTGAAAAATATGCAACAAAGAAAAGAAGGGTTACTAGTGACTTTTGTGAATATGAAGGGTGCAAGCACCAAGGTTTTTAACGCTAGTAGCTGTATCAAAATTTTATTGGACTTGCAGGTCTAATATGGCTTTATACCCAAATAAAAAAACCTTAGATATTGATTGATATGCAACACTAGTACTGGTATGGTATATAGTTGTTTGACTTTGATCAGTGATTGTTCACACAATACCGTAACCTTGTCTCCTTTTTAACCATCATGTTCGAACTCCAACAATATCTTCATCAATCTCTCATTCGTACTAGTAAATTCATAATATCTACAAGAATTTAGTAGGTCACAGATCATTAAAACTTCAAAGTTCTCCACACAAAATTATCAGGGAACGGTTAAGGACAGAGCAATAATGAGGATCAAGAATCTCCATATCATAAAGACTAGAGAAGTTAGCAAAAATTTTATAACACGTGGTGTCACACTGTCACTAAATATAAGCAGAAGCTACAAGCTTATAAAAGTTCCAATTATTGGTTCATCACAACATAAGAATCTTGCTTACCTAAATAGGCACATACCACAGCACAAATGAAAAAAAAAATAAAAAAGAATAATGTTTGACCTTGCAAGCTGTGTCAAATCCAAAACTTGCTGGAACTTCCTTGCATTTCAAATCTCCATCAATTGTTTTTGGGCATCCAATAACCCGAGTTTTCATATTCTTTTGCCTAATCATTCCAGTGTTATACAAAGTGGACAAATTGGAGAGTAAAACAAACCATCAAGAATATAATGGTTGGAAGTTTGGAGCATTATAATTTTATTAATTTGTTTCATTGTCCTACCTAAAATTTTCAGCAAGGAGACATGCATTGGTATTGGAGTCATCTCCACCGATAACAAGAAGTCCATCCAAATCGAGTTTCATAGCTGTCTCCTCCGCTTGCTTAAACTAATACATAAAAGCATGAAATGAAATGTCAAACACAGACATCACTGGTTAGTCAAAGTTATTATAATGAGCACATATAATAAAAAATGTAAAGAAAATGTAAAGAACTTGTCAAACTACGTTTTTAGACAAATAAATTAGGGAAAACAACAAGAAGCACCTGTTCTGGGGTTTCAATCTTGTCCCTTCCACTGCAGATCATATCAAACCCACCCTATTCCAAACAAAATTTAATATTATTAATATTGCTATAAAGTGGAGAACAGAATTTTTTACTTACGAGATACATATGTTATACTAAAAGATAATTTCAGCATTCACAACGACATGAAGGTAAGTGGAAACTGCGTGCATAACCACGAAGAATGCAAAGTCATAAAGGAGTAATATGTTTCATGCCAAAATATGGCAACAATGTGGTTTATGCATATCAACAAGATTTTTAAATAGGTATCACATTTGTATCTTATTCGACTGGCACAAATTGACCAATCTGCTGTAACAAGATACTGCCTTCGTACACCAATAAAAAAAATTCTATGATATTCTTTCATATGTGAATACCAGTTAGTACAATTTATGTATTGGTATGTCAATACAGTACCAGACCAGCAGAATATTACTGATATAATTGCCATGGAATTTTTTTTAATATTATTACAAACATGATATCATAGAGCAAAAGTTCAATATGTATGGCAAACGGAAGTAGATTAGATCTCAAAATCCCAGTATCCTTATCCATATTTCCATATTTTAATTTTCCTTCTCTAAAGGTAATCCATCTACTAAAATTACAGTCTTTAAATTGATTGCACCATCATGTTCTGATGCATGATCCTCTTGCACAAGGCATGTTTAGCTTTCATTCACAAAATTTCTCACTAGGAGGTTTAGGTTTGTTGCTTAACTAGTTGAATTCTTGTATGGCTTACCCCAAAATGAAAGTATTTAGTTAATTTCATGTTTCCTGGTATCATCATTGTTAAACACATGCAACAAGATATTTGACTAACACTTCATCCAGAACATATCCATTTAAACCCCTACATGTTACCAAAATTGCTCCCAATCTAAAAGCTTCCAGTAGAAGTTGACCTGCCAATTACTATCGTCATCATAAAAACTGAGATTTAGCCACATATCAAAAAGTTGCACCATAGAGATCTTTTTCTCCTTTCAAATGGGATTGTGCGTGGTGTGGAGAATAGATAATACATTCAAATTAAACCAAAAGTTCTGGTTCCACTAGAATTCTAAGCCAGACAAAACCAAGTCACCACATACACAGAAAAGTAAGCCAATCCAGAAGATCTGGCTTTGCTCCTGTTTTGCACATGGTTCAGGTCAAATTAGCTAAGAGAAGCTCGAGAAATAGTCTAGCAATATCTGGAGTAAAAGTAATACTATGATAAACTTTAAACTATTTATTAGAAGAAAAAAAAAAGTAGTATATTAAATATACAACACATATATGTAGTACTTCTCAATTTAGTTTCATAAACCGTACTTTTCAATTCTTTTCTAATTGAACCATTTTTTTCCCTAAGAATTAACAAAACAAAACTGCCTAGCATTATTCTTAATTTATTATATTTGTTGGTTTCAACTGGACAAATTAATACCCCTACTTCATTGGATGGGGAACATCAACAGCTGCAAATACAATGAAATGAATCGACCTACTGATTTCACAATTGACAGTTAAGTTCATGAGTTTAGAAAGCTCTTAGGGCGCACATAATTTTAGCTTTAGTTTTACTTATAAAATTACTTATAATCAAGAAAATTAAAGAAGAATTTAAAAAAATACTTTACTTTTACTTCTTCTTTTTCCCAGAAGTACTTGTTACGAGAAAGAAAGATATGTTCCATCTAAAAAATCTATAAGTCTTAGATTTCAAACGAAAAGCTAATTATGAACTTTACCAACAATGAATTTATTTGCTTAAGAAGTTGTATGAGTCCTCAACATAATGCTAAGCAGATCATTAGAGGGCAAACAAAGGGATCAAAATGACTCAAACTACAGAATTTGCTTTTATAAAACTGACACCACTACCAAGCAATAGGAGCAACATATCAATATCTCAAAGCTAAGCTCAGCACTTAGTAAATTTAATCACACCAACATGCCAATTCTCCTATCATTAACTTGAGAAATTTTGAGGCCAGATAATATTTGCTATTTCACCAAGACCATATTGTTATCAAAAAACTTCAATCTCTTGTTTTCAGGAAGCAGCCTTTGTCACTGATTATATAGTTAACCTTGTGCTTTTTGCATCGAATAAGGTGGGCCACATATGAAGGCCAGCATCTTTCAGTTAGGAAAATACAATATCAGCCTCAACCAGATAAGCTAAGAAAAGATATTCCAAAATCAGCTATATTGCATCAACAATAGAATCGGAAAAAACGTTAATAGTTGTCACAAGCTTTCAATTCTGTGATTTTTTTTTTTCATTTCCGCTAATAGACCCTTGATAGCATCAGTCAAATATCACTGTCAATTTAACATGTAATATGTTGCAATCTGGAAACAATTATTAAGTTCGTAGAAATATCCATATCGAGGTTCCCTCTTCAGTGAAAAGTATTTGGCAATAGAAACATCAACGATGAATCAAATACCTGGTTTCTGTAAGGATAGATGAACTCTGGAGTCAGGTCCACATATTTGCACTTCATAATCCCTGCTGGACCTCCCTTGAAACCATACAAGGTGCTTCTCTTAGCGCGTTCCTGTAGGTAATCTAACACATTCCAAGAGGAAAACAATAATAATTACAACAAACCACTTGAAGTAAACAAAACGAAATGAACAAACAAAGAAATTAGCGGCACCGGGAGAGTGGCTCACCGAAGATCCCAGAGATGACATTGTGTCCGCCGGGAGCCTGGCCACCGGACAAGACGACGCCGATCTTCAAACCTTCGGGCAAATCCGCAGGAACCGAGCCCGTCGGCACCAACTTTGCCGATGGCTGACCAAACATATTAGGAAACAACTTGGCGATCTCATCTACAAAGCATCAACATCATCAAAGCATTATCAAGGGGAAGAACAACTTTTCTGTCCCGAATCTTAAAAACCCCTCCATCTATCTGCGAGATCTAAAGCGATCCCCCGCAATGGCCAGCGAGATCGAGTAGGGAGGGCGACCTGGGTTGCCGGCGGCGGAGCTCGGGGGGCCATCGAGGAGCTTGAACGGGCCCTTGAGAACGGATGGGAGAGGGAGCGGGTGGTGGAGACGATTGGTCTGCACTTCGCTGTAGACAGAAGCGAGGCGGCCGGGAGAGGGGCTCTTGCCGCCACCCTTAGGGAGGACAGAGTTCGCGAAGGCCATGGCGACAGAAAGGAACGAGCGAAACCGAGTTTGACAACCGGTAGACAAACCAAGTGGCGCCCCCTCGCTATTATTAATATTGTTATCTCGATCGTCTACCACGAAATAACACACCGAGCGTTCGAACGCATCGGTTCACGGCGAGAGACGTCGAGGGAGTCGGTGGTCGGGGTGGGTTTGATATCAGTGGGTGGGTGTCCTGTGGGCGGTCGGCCGCGTGAGACATTTGGCATCACTATGATAACCTAAGTGTCAGCCTATTCTGAGTGCGCAAAATCAAGATCACCAATACAGTCTCTGAGTTAGAGCATATTAACCGAGGTCTAGTTGAGGGGGCGTAGGCCTCGTTCTCCTCGGGGGAGATCGAAATCGAGAGATGAATCTTGACATGATCTTTTTGACATTCAAGTTAGAAAGAGTTCACCCCCAGAGTTTGGGATGTGAGTGTATGCCTCGACTTGATCCATTTGACATTCAAGTTAGAAAGAGTTTGTCCTCACAGAGTTGGTATGTGAGTGTGTGCCTTTTTTCTCCCTCCCCTGGCATTGTTCTTATGGTGGCTTTTATATTTGTTGTTGTGTGTTGACATACCTAAGTGTTAATGATCATCGATGTCTTCGTACATAGGTGTTTTAAGGCTCGACCCCTAACGTTATTTCTAAGAGTGGCTTTTATACTCGTTATCATGTGTTGATGCACGTAAGTATTAATAATTATCGATGTTTCTGTACACAGATGTTTAAAGGCCCGACTCCCAACACTTCTTGGAGGTGGCTTCTATACTTGTTGTCGTGTGTTGATATACGTAAGTGTTAATGATCGCTGGTGTCTCCGTACGCAAGTGTTTAAAAGTCCGACCTCAACGTTGTTCTTGGGGATGACTTATATACTTGTTATTGTATGTTGGGGGTTCGGATGGTAAATGGTTGTCTTACTCAAAATTGGGTTGTCGAGGTGGTTTGACGTGCCACGTTAGCCGAGAACGACGTGTCAAGTCATCATGATAGCTAATATGTCGGATGCCAAAAATATGTTATATCAAATATAATTTAGTGTAAATAATTAGATGATGTGAGAGTACGTGGGAGCCCTCTCATCCATGAAATAGGCTCCATGCTTATCAAGAATAATTTAACAAGGACTTAAATCATCCCAAGGAATCCAATGGTTGTGGAACAAGTAAAGGTGATTAGCCAAGAATCTTATCTAGAAACCCTTTCTTATCTACACATTATAAAGTTGTTCTCCTCCATGTGGGAGGATGATTGGTCCAATCATCTGTTCAGCAATTTTTAGTTCCTCCACTAAGCCCAAGAGAAGAAGATGACCTCTCCCTTCTAAACCTTATCTTCTTCTTTCCCTCTCACCAAGTCTTGGCCTACTGCCATGTTTACATGTATGATGCAACTATCTGTCTTCCTTCTTTACTCTACTCTCTCTCTCTCTCTCTTCCTATCTGAATGTTAAGATTCATAAATGAGTTGCGATTTTTTTTCATATTTTTATACCAATTATGAGGTTTATTATGGCATCGATTGGTTAGGTTCAATCATCCAAACTTCTCGTACAATAATTTACAGTGATCGATCCTCACCAATACGAGCAAACTTTTTTCTCGATTAAAATTAAAGTCAACTTGATATTTCTTTCGATCTTTTCGTTAAAGAAAAAGGAAATATATTTGAATCGCGGTTTGCATCACTATTCTATTCCAAAAGACTACTGTTTCGTATATCTTTATGTTTTAATCAAATTAAGATTAATTTTTCGACCCAAAAGGAAATATATTCTTCTTAGTTTCTCGATCAGAGCATATGAGTCGGCACAGTCCAACAAGAAGCTCACCTTTCACTGGGCTGCAGGAAAACGATGGCAGAAGCGCCACTCTGGGATGCGTTCACCACAAGCTATACAGATCACTAACGACACTGATTCCTAGTAATTAATTTGCTGCAGTTTATTCGCTCGGAGTACACGAGACCGACAAATACTGGGCCTCTCTCAAGCAGCGGAGGACCTCATCGGATGAGGGCCACTAAGTCGACAGCAGCTTCATGCTCGATGTGTCGAACAGCTCCATAAACCTCAGATCGCAAACTCTTGCTTTGGCAGCAGCAAACCGCTGGTACTCGTCGAATACCGAACTCAAGCACCACTTTTGTAGCTTCCTCAGACACCCTACGACGCAACCTGTTCGATGCTGAACGATGAAGAGGGCGCAGTTTAGAACCCGATGTGTGTGCATCAGAGCCATTTACTCTCTCTCTTACTCACCTTTCCTCTCTTGCAATGGATAAGCAACGGGTGGTTTTTGGCATCTGAAGTAACATAGACAGAGGTTCATGAATACAACATTCGATTGTACTTTTTCCCAGCTATGTAAGTTTTACGTGTAATTACCGAGGACAACTTCGAGAGCCTCTCGAATCCTGTCTCCTGGGATGTTGACGAAGGGTTCCTGCCAAGATGAACTCCACTGATAGTGTCATGATCTAATTCGTTCCTCGTTGATCGATCGCATTGGACAATGTATATAAGAGCATATGTGAGCAAGAAGGAGTACCTTGCGACCTTCGATCCCAAACTGGAAGAGCCTGATACTGTTGGACTCGAGGAACTCCTTGTTCACCTCCGGGTATGGCTCCGGGCAGAGATATCTGCGGGCACACACAAGAAAAGATTGGCGATCGGTGAAAGGGATCAAAGATCACGAATGCAGTTAGCGTTCTCCGCTCACACGATCGACCGGAGCTTGAGGGTCTCCAGAAAGCGGAAGTTGGTGGTCTCGGGGAACCCCGACCGGAAGACTCCATCGTTGACCATGGCAAAGTTCAGCGGCGGGACGAACACCCCCTCCGCCACTGCCGCCGTTACTTTAGAGCTGGGTGATCGATGACTGTTGCAGTCGTCTTCTTCGATCGCCCGCTGGAGCACGAACTCCTCCGGAATTCTTGCCATCCCCATATCAACTGCGGCAAGAGAGGCGGTCAAATTTGAAGGCTGAACGCATCTGGCGATGGGTATACATAAGTCAAGGAAGAGGCAAAAGGTCGTGGCTGTTCATATTAAATATAACAAGATATAACCGAGAGAGGAGAAAAGATGCAGTAATGAATTGTATGAATGGACTTTACGTTGGAAAGAAATGGTCGTAGTTGCAGTTTCTGGACACAGTGCTACCTGAGGTGGGTGCCATTCGAGAGGATCATCATGGGTCAATGTAGGAACTGAGGTAATTCCAGCAGATCTTTGGAATCATCCACATCACGAGTGATGTAATGTGCTTCTCCATCATTCTTCGTCTCCTCCGATTATTTAAAGGTATCATCATAATCTACAGGAATCATGCAGGTTAACTGGAACTGAAGTTGGGATTCGAGTAGATGCATGTTGGCATCTGATGACACAATACGCAGGCTTTTTCTCGGGCATATGCGTCTTGTGGATGTCAAGTCACGCAGCAATAACGATTGATGAACGGAGGAGAGGGAGCCGACGAGTACATAATAATATAATGGGCGGGTTAGGTGGACGGTAAGCTATTCGATATTGTACTGTACGTTTCAGTTCGAAACAGCAGACAGTGGCACGTCTTTTTGCCTTCGGCTCCGAAGGGATCAAACGCACATCCCATGGAATATCCGCCGATGCCTGCCTGCTTGCCTGCCGTGGAGTGGCCCACACCGTGATGCCACCATCTCGCATCGCCCCTGCGCCACGTTCGCGACCGTCTTCTTCGCCCCGAGCGAAGGGTTTCAGTGGAACAAGTGGAGTGGGGCTCTCTGTCACTGCAGCCTTGCATGCAATATAATATGTAATGACGGATTAATTGTTGGAAATTTTCCTTCATTTTGAATTATTTTTTAATAAAAAAATAAAATACTTTTTTTATTTATTTATAAAACATTGAAAGTATATTTAAAAACTTAATTGATAATAATTTTATGCATAGTTAATCGAATTCAAATATGGATGGGGTGGAGCTGCTACCGTTCTGACTTACCTAACGCGGCCAGATGCGCGAGATTTGCCGTCGGAAGAAGGGCACGTGGGGTGTGGCTATCAGCGACTTCACACCCGACAATATAGCTACAACAGGAGCGGTCCCGTTGATCGGTAGCCATCGACCACCTGCCTGCCTCCTTTGGCTTGACGTCGGCAGCGCCTGTTAGTCCGTAGGCATGTGGTCCCCAAACACCAACTGACGCGACGCCCACCGCAGGATCGATGGATTCCATACGGACTCCAACTTGCACCGCGCTTCATCGTGTTTGGGTGACCACTCTCGTCTCCTTTTGGATGCGTCGTCACGTCCACTGGCCCTCGTAGTGGCCACTACCACGAGTCGCTAACTCTTATTATGGCTTAAACCTACACATATTTTGTAAGATGAGATAGATATATGTGTGGCCTGTGGCATGTACACTACCATTTAAAACAAATAAAAACTTAGAAATGATGCCATCCCTTGGAGTCTATTCTATCAATTTTTAAGTGATTCCGATTTTGATTCTGAAACCGAAATCATCGATTTAGTTTCAATTCTAATTTGACATATCGATTTCGTTTGATACTAATAAAAATATTATACTCCATCAGTTTGAACTCAGGTCAATAGGTTTTAACACTGTCACAACCTTGCTGAGTAAATACAAGCAAAAGAATATTTATGCACCATAGTACAATTCATGATTATTGACTTCACCTCTTGAACATGTTTTGCACATAAATATGACGGGCACATCTCAACTACATAAAATGCCAAGCATCACCAACCGATTTAATCGCATCTGCAAGGAAAATATGAATCTGGTCATTTGTTAATGATAAATTGTAAATATTAGATGTACGCAAACATGAAGGTTCGAGATTTATCACTTCTTTTCCTGTGTATTACACATCTTGCCAGCAAGCAAACCGACATTATCTAATGTTTCACTTTTTTATTTTTGATAAAATTTTAATATATCACAACAACATATAAAACAACAAGGAAAAAAAGATTTCCGATACTAATTTATAAACAACGATTAGGATTATATGTACATACTTGTGGTTTGAAAATCTGGGGAAAACTTGGAAAATATTTGTGGTCGAGTCCGTAGCCAGTAGCACAGAGTGGAGCAAAGCTAAGTTCCTCGAGTCTGTTCTTCCACATGGAAATATGTGATCATGAGCACCAGGAACCGCTTCAACACAGACTGCATCTGCTCCAAATGATTAAGTTTCTGCCATGAACCTAATAGCTTTTCCGTCTAGAACGAAACTTCTTTTGTTAATATATTCTTAGAAAAACAAGATCTCCATCATTCATCTTTAGCAGCTAAGTTTGCATTCATAGAGATTTCGATTTCTTCAAGGGAGCGTCCTTTTGTTTCAACTATGAAATATGTTGCAAATACTGCAGACATCAAGGAAACCCCACCGAAAGCTCCGTACACAGGCCCCACACCAAATTTCTCCACCAATTCCAAGAAATATAACCCCACTAAAAAGTTGCAAATCTGAAAATTATGTGCAAGAAGGAATCAACATCAATACAAATTTGACCACTAGGATTGACAAGAAAAAGCTAAAACAGTTGTGCAGTCTTGGTTCCGATAGACATCTAATAGTAAAAGTGGCATATCATAACTAATTAGTCATATCAAACAAACAGGGTTGGAATGTGTAAAGGTGTCATGACATGTCAAATCAAAGTATCCTATATGCTGGAAGTGGGTTAATTGGTCAGTTGTGTTAAACGTTTGGTGCCAGATTGGCAATTTCCACCTAGCACTTGCAACACACTGCGATACAAGTTATTTCTAACCCTGCATGTAAGAAATATGTACAATGCTCACAAGCACATTAAATACACATCAATATAAGAAATCCAAGATGAAGAAAGCATGACGATTACCAAGTGACTGACCAGAGTTGTCTAACACTATCATGTTCATAGTTCTATTAAGTGCAGCCACTAAGAAGGTAACCTGCACATGTGGTACATCGAACAGTAGCATATATTCCAGCATACCCTTCAAGGACAATTTGTATACTGCAGAAAAAGAAAAATATTTTACCCTTGTCCTCTGATGATTATACTGTAGGTCACAGGCTAGAACGTGTAAAATGGATAAAGATATCATCTACAACACAAACCTGCCCCAGAATTTCTCATAACAAAAGGCAAGGTTGACCATAAACTACTTTGGTAGGTTGAACTACAAGTTTTTGGTCCAACCTACTTTGGTAGGTTGAACTACAACAAGTTTTCTTATGGTCCAAATTGAGTATACTTTAGGTTTATTGAAGACTGTTTATGTTAATTATCTTACTTTTTCTTCTTTAAAGAGATCTATTTTGATCAATATTGATACTAAGGTCTGATTTCAAGTGATCATATGATTTAGTAAAGTCATTTAGTTTCTGGAACTTATGTTTGGAGAGCTCTCTAATACCATATAGATTAAGACTCATTTCCAATTCCTACAGACCATAGAAAAAATAAAACTAACAAGGGCAAACTACAAAACTCTGTTTTTTATAGTAAGGACAAGTTCACACCTCACTCAATCCCTGTGTGTCAGAAAAAGATATAAAAAATTGAATTTTCTTCCATGAAGTCATTCCAATACTTAAACACGCAAACTACCTGCCATACAAGTGCACATAAGGAACAAAACATAAATTGCAGATGTATCCACTTAAACTTCAATCACTACAGAAAAAGTTTATAAGTTGAATCTAATACAAACTTCAGCACTCACAAGTCACAACAACTTGACCATCTAAAGACCGAGAAGAAAGAAAAATCATTTGAATTTATTCTTCTATGAAAGCTATATTCCAGAACACACTGTATGACCAGAGTGAGAAACAAGAGCTCAAGGCGATTCATCAATGCATAGACATGACAAGCTTATGTCAGTATTTCGTCAGTTGGAATGTTTATCTACTGTTTGAAAATGCTCAAAAATATATATTTAATTTTCTGTCTACGTGATCAGCAAAAGTAAATATTCTAACCATACAAAAGCATGACGGATAAATAAACAAAATATCATCCTTCATGCCAAAGATTGAGCAACAATAGGTTATATGGCAGCTATCAAGATCATAAAACTTTACCCAATGTATTGAGAAGCTAAAACCCATTATCTTTGAACGTGATTGGTTAGAACTGAGCTCTGGGATAATAATACCAGTAACCGGCCCAGCACCTAAGGCAAACGTAAAGATGTACCTACATGCAAAGATACAAAATTAAAGAACTGAAATGAGACCAGCCAATGCTACAATCTCTAATAATTTTTGCTCTTTTGACAACAGCTTACTTTCTGGATACAGAGTTAAAGACCAAACCTCTCATATAAATCAAACTTGTATTAGTATTTAGAAGGAAATCAAAATAACCATATACAAAGCAATATATATTATTATTTTCTTCTCATATTGTTTTTCTATATAATTGCATCATAATGAACCTAGTTAGAACATAACATCCTTGTAACAAAAACTATACAATCCAAAGGAGCACAGAAGAGATTTTGTAACAAAAGGAATATTAAATGTTGCACATGATGGACTAGAATTATGCAAAACAAGATATGAAAAGAGAGAAATGTCAATTTCCTTTGCCTCAAGAGTTGTAACATACACCAACTTTCCAAATCCTTTTTACCAAAGATTTAGGAATAATAACACTAGACATCAAAATGCCATAATAAATATCCACTTATTTTGTATTTACAATATAGTTATGTTATATTTTGTCTAAATATGTAGGAAATCCAAAATGTTGTTTAGTGATATTATTTATCCTACCAAACTTGCATAGTTTTTATGTTTTATTTTTTTCTTGAAGATATAAAAGTAGTATCTTGTACAACAATAGTTTGCATCCCCATTCCCAAGGTTTAAAATCATGGTCACCTTGCCAGATATGTAAGGTACCGGTGTACTAGGTGATATACTGACTAACGTGATGCAGAGACTGAGAAAACCTAAAAAGGAATTTTTACCATGCAGAATTGAACTATATGGTCTGATATTGGTCTTGGGTTGGACCAGTACATACCACCAATCAGTATGTACTGGTCTGATTAGTATTTGTAACCTTACCTGGTCTGATCAGTAAATTACTAGTCATCACTAGTGTGATTTATTACTTCCATCCATGAATTACTCTTAAAGTTTTAGTGCTCTTTCAAATATACTTGATTCACACCCTTTCCCCCAAATTTCTCTCCTTAAGCTGTCTAAACCCTAACAGTTTGTATCTAAAGATTTTCTTGGGCCTTAAAAGTATAAGAAAGTAGTGAAGCATCGATCAAATGGAAACGTGTATGTACTCTTAAAGCCTTAACACATCCATTAGGAAGCCAAAAAACAAGATTTGCTTTTCCCATGTTTTGAGTTTCACCTTAAAAAATCACATACCAAAGAGAATACAACAAAAGAAACATTGTTGTCATCATGTTTTGAACACTAAGACATCCAAAGACCATAAGTGAACTTTCTGAATAACTACAATATCATGGAAACATTGAGATTCTTAAATTAAAAGAATTTATATTAAAGAAGGCTGAATGATTTAGGATATAACTATATTATTAAAGAGTTCAACATAACTTAAATTTTCTCTCAGAATCATGATATTAGATTTAAAATTAATTTCCTTTGGAGGAAAAGAGTGTACATACATCAGAGTTCCAAGAATAGACAATATGTGGCTAGATCCTTCATCCAATGGAACAGTAATAGCATAAACAATAAGGAACATTGAGACAGCCTGCATATAGTGAAGGTTTCCATGAGAAGCATGGTAACAATAAATACTTCTGTCAATAAAGAGAACATGATCTACCTTATTTTGTGCCAGTGAATTTGTATCAATTGATATAGTTGAGATTTGAAATCTTACCGCCCAATATCTTAGTACCATACCTAATTCAAGCTTAGATACTGTTTTAGGCTCACCCAATATTTTGACATAGGATTGCTTTCAAGCAATACAAATGTTTTATTATTTTTATTATTTACTGATACTGACAACCTAGCAAACCAAAATTTAAAACCTTGACTAAAACACTTACTGGTGATCGTGAACTCAATTCTCCAGAGGATCCTAGGAAAAGGCGTTTGCCATGAATTATACATCTATTATATTAAATGATCTTACAATTATGACTTTGATGGTAACTATGACGGAGACTTCAATAACAACAAAACCGTAAGTCTCAACTAATTACAGTTTATTGTAGTTAAGTTCTTTATTTTCTTACATATATATGGTCTTGTTATTCCAATGTCTATTGCAGCTTTGGCCCCTAGTATTTCATGACAAGAAAGGAAGAGAGAGAAAAAAAAAAGAAGTTAATTTGTAAGCTGCTTATGTTCATATGTTAACTCGTAGTTCACATCTTTTGCCTTTTAGTGTATTTCTTGAAGAAATAATTTAATGGTGAAGAAAAGGTTATTGAAACTTATTGAAGAATTTGTTATGAATTGAGTCATTGCGTTGTAATTGATATTTATGCATGATTTAGTTATCAGGAACATGATTATAAAAATTGAATGAATCATTGTTTGGAGGTTGCACTATCCAAAAAGTTATACTTTTTCGTTTACTTTTGTCATGAGGTGGCTGAGGGAGGAGATTGTTAGTGTATTAATTGATGGCTTATTTCATTACATTTCACTTGTAAATAGAGTGGTACCAGCTCCGATAATAAAATACACGAGTTGATTGGATCATTAGTAAGCCGTGTGCAAATTTAGAAATG
The DNA here is from genome assembly GCA_004837865.1 of Musa balbisiana. Classification (NCBI taxonomy): domain Eukaryota; kingdom Viridiplantae; phylum Streptophyta; class Magnoliopsida; order Zingiberales; family Musaceae; genus Musa; species Musa balbisiana. Next base: position 34,820,504 of record CM017194.1, read on the forward strand.
CGGTACCACGATGTGAAAACAAACATGTGAGTCTTGTTGTTAACATTCAAATGATCATAGTAGTATGTAGAAACAAAATTACTTTTATAAACATACTAATAGATTAAAATACTCCTTATCAATTATTTTGTAGCGATTGTAGTAGAAAGCTACACACCATTCCCAGGTAGCTTCCTATTAAAAGCCTCCGCCTTCCTTGATTATCCATCAGGGTTAAAGCAAATAATGCCCCTAGAGAGTATGGATAATAATGAGATTTCTATCAAAGAGGAACCTACAAAACCCCAAATGTGAATAACAATATTTGTAACCTGCAAAGTTGGTGAGTCCAACAAGTAAGCTAGCCAGTGAACTACTAGTAATACCCACATCTTGAAAGGTCAAGGATGAGAAGTAAAGAACTCCATTTATTCCAGCAAACTGTTGAAGTATGAATAGAGATCCTCCAATAAAAGCAACTGATTCATAGCACAATACCCCGTCCAATTTAGAAACATAATAAAAATAATGAATAAACAAAGGAATATAATAATAATGAAATGTTGAAGAGCTGCTGCAGTCAGTTTTATTTTCTTGGTGATGAACAACACACACCTAGGTTTTTCTTGTTGGTTTCAAAGTATTAGTTTATCCCCTGTACCTTCATCAAGGTAAAATAAGTTAAATATTTGAGCCAATATACTTCCTGATTAGTAAAAGTGAAGCCAGCAAGTTAACATTAAAGAGGGAACTGAATGCATCTCAACAAAATTTGTACTTCTAAGTTCAAAGATATATCATATGATACAAAGCAGGGCTATCAAAGTATTGTATCTAATCCAATGCAATCCATTTAAAATTAGGTACAGATTGAGTTCCGTATTCAGTGAACCAAATTGCGATCCGATTTGTTATTCTGTTCACGATTGAGATCAGATGCAGATTGGGGTTGATATGCTCCAGCAGTCTAGACTCCTATTATTATGTATTTATAGCTAATGACTATAAAATATTCTCCCACATCCAGACATGCTACCACGTGACCACCCAACAAGTTACTCATTCATCCACCTTAAACAGACACTAGTAGAGTAGCTCTATCCAATATGACACACTTCCTCCCTACTCTTTGCACTAAATATTACTTCTCAGACACATTCCATGGCAAGGATTAAAGATATCTCCTCATCAAAGGAACATAGAAGTCTCTAACGGGAGAAGCTAGGTGGCTTAGAGTGGGCCATAGGACCTCGAGGAATATTCAACTAAATGATTGAGATTCTTGAGAAGAATGTGAAAATATTAGATATCTTGTGGAGAGTTGGAAGGAGACTAGTTAATAGACAGAGGACCTAAATCAAGGTGGGAGGTGGGCTGAAGGCCCAATGATGAAACAAGCAAAAGGCTTAGACGTGAAGGATGCAAGTTGCAGTGACTCCACAGAAGTTCCCCAACAAGGTGACACGGGAGAGAAGAAATTCACCTTGATCTACCACAGGAGGCAATAATACATGATGTCAACCGTTGCGAAGGGATATTTTGAGCTACTAGAGTGAAGCATGCAGTAATCAAAAACCACCCTCGATGTACTAACCACACGATGGATACACATGACCGTACACTTCCCCTCTGCTCATGTCTAGGAAGGTGATGAGATCAATGAGAAGGCCTCTGCGAAGAAGCCGTGAAGAGAAAAAGGAACTTCTCACTATTGTTGGAGCTTCTCCCTCAATAATTCAATTGTTGTAGCAAGTATAAGATTATCAAATAAGGACTTCTACCATTGAGGAGCTAATATATAGCTTGCTTCTAGTGTTCAAGTGTGTTGTCCTGCTTTCAGCATGCTCTAAAGCTTTAATATTTTTCTAATATTATCTTTTAGTTAGTGTCCAGTAAAATCGTGATGCAAAATGTTACAACAAGCCATATGAGATCACAACACAGCAACATCTGTGCTAAGACGCATTTGGTTCATCAAATCATCTTATAGATTTGACCTTTATACTTTCTCACTTGATACAAATTGATCTTTATCATTTTTTATCAATAAATGGAACAAATTTCTTGAAAATTGGGGTCAGTAGAAATTATGAGTCTGTCAATTAAGATCCATACTTTTGATCTTTATGTTCATCTTAAATTAGTACAGAATGCAGCACTTACAGAGAGCAGCCCTAGAATCAATTGTATCAAGCTTGAATACCATAGTTAAGATATGTTATCTAGCCATATCTGAGCTTACCATATACAGTGATTGCAAAAGGCGCTCGGGCGCTCGCCTAGGCGCTCGGGCGAGGCGAGGCGAGGCCCGAGCGCCTCGCTAATCTCCCAGGCGGCGCGCTTCAAACAGGCGCCGCCTGGGCGCTCGCCCGAACCCAGGCGCTGGGCGCTTCGGGCGAGCGCCTGGGTAAAGCAAGGCGACCGAACCAGGATTTTAGGTCTGGTTCGGTCCTGGTTCGGTTGTTAGTTGGTTCAATCGAACCAACTAAACCGATATAACCCTTACCCAAACCTAACCCGCTGCTGCCGCCGCTTCCGATCCCGATCTCGCTGCTCGCCGCTGTCGCTGCTCGCAAACGCTGCCGTTGTCGCCGCTCGCCGCTGTCGCTGCTCGCAAACGCTGCCTCTGTCGCCGCTCGCGCCTCCCGCTGCTCGTCGCTGCTCGCTCCTCCCGCTGCTTGCGCCTCCCGCTGCTCGCGCCTCCCGCGAGCCCTCCCGCTGCTCGCGCCTGTCGCTGCTCGCCGCTCCCGCTCCCGCTCCCGCTGCCGCTGCCGCTCGCCGCTCCCGCTGCCGCTCGCCGCTGTCGCTCGCCGCTGCTTCCTCGTTTCTCCGTCAGCAGGCTTATACTGTTAATATTAAGTTTATTTGAATTTTGAAATGATTAATTTTCAATACTGTTAATAGATTAATAATATATTTTTATATTTTTATTAATTATATTATATATTTTTATATTTTTTTATTAATTATATTATATATTTTTATATTTTTATTAATTATATTATATATTTTTATATTTTTATTAATTATATTATATATTTTTATATTTTAGCGCCTCGCTTCGCTCGGGCAAGCGCCTGGGCGAGCGCCTAGCGCCTCGGGCGTTTTTGGACCTTGGCGCCTTTTGGCGCCTAGCGCTTTTTAAATCACTGACCATATAGGACTTTTGCTGTAGGATCCCGATGATTTGGGATCATCAATATATATATCTCCCACCATGGGACACAGTTGAGTACATTTTCACTAAGTGAACTTAAGAGGTGACATACTAATCTGGCCGCCAACCAGTGCCAACACCATCAATGATTTTAATCCTTTGCCAACAAACATTAACAATAATCTCCTAAAATGTTTATAACTAAGCTGGAAAATGTTCTTCAACTCTTGTATTTGCATCCATATTTTTAATTATCATAATGTTAAGAAAACCACTGGACTATATATTCTGACCTTCAAATTTACTATGTTCAAAAACTCAAAGCTAATGCTATATATAGTATGTCCTCATCAAATGTATCTGCAATCTTTATAGTATTGATTTATCAACAGCTTGATCCAGATATAACATGAGTTGTTACAATCAAGGAATTATACAGCAGCTCCAAAATTTTAAAATATTAACTTAATTTGAAATTAGGGCATTACCATGGTGTACCAGCATACTGGTTCCCAGGCACTAGATAAAGCACAGAATTGAAGTCCATGGTTCCGATTATAATTTGACATGAATCAAATTAAGTTAATATTTAAAGGAAAAATCATGAATCAAATTAAGATTGATAACTGAGGTTTACAATTAAGAGTCTACATTTCTAGAATTAGTTATGGTTTGAAAAATATAGAAAAAGAACATGTACATTGTGCAATTATATTTTTTTCCAGCTTCATTGACCAAAGGGAACAAAAGATAACTTGTTCATCAGCTATTTTTGCATAAACAAAGGCAGCTTCTAGCTAATGCTTAACTTTAAATCAGCAATTTACCTTTCTTGTTGGGTTCCACTAAAAGCTCCAACCAACTAGTTTTCTGATTTTTGACATCATCATTAATAACAGTTTCAATCTCTTCAATAGACTTCTCAACTTCTGACTCACCCCAAATTGTTTCTATAACTCTTTTTGTCTCATTGACTCTTCCAACCTAGACAAATTAAAAACTCTAAAAGGAAATTGAGCAAATTCAAACAAGGAATTAGTTTTTTGCATAATCTATATTACCTTGTAGAGCCAGCGTGGACTCTCAACAGCAAATTGCATGCCAAATACAAGAATAAAGCCAGGAACACAAGCTATATATAGCATTATTCTCCACCTAAGAGATGAAAATTCAGTCATTTGAGAGATTGGCACGACAATGACATTGGAACAAGCAATGAAATTCATATGTACACATGGATAATCAAGTGGACACGCTTGGCGATCATAATTAGACAACAATTTCGATATATCATAGATGAAAATGGTACTACATGAACGAAAAGAGTAAAATTAAATGCGAGTCCTTTTTGGCATATATTTCAAAGCTGGTTGGCACAAGTCTATGCATGAAACCCAGTCTCAGCTCTTTGAATGGGCCTGAAAGGAGCTCACAGCCTCAAACTAAAGCACGTTACCAGAACATTTTGTCTGCTTCAGTTGGCCACATAAATAAAGATATGTTGACATTTTCAGAACTCCTAGATGGAAAAAGAAAATGAGAACTAAATTCAGTAGTAGTTCTAGAATAATACCTGAAACAAATCTGATTTACTGGCTTGAACAAACTACATTAACTGGTTAAAGTACAGCAAGGTTCTAAAATCTGATTAAACTGCCGGGTACAGTCCAATTTTCACTGGTCCATCATCGGGTCCAGATCAAAACTGGGCGGGCTGCCCAGAATCTGACCATTATCACCCCTCTGCCAAGCAATAATGTTATCTCAGGTTACAGGATCCACCAATTGATTCATTAGAATCTTTTTTAAGGGTTTTCCCCTCATTTCTTCACCCCTCTCAATCTCTCTCAGGTCTGCAGCAAACACTCTCAATCTCACTCTTCAAACTTCATCTCTCTCAAATCCAAGGCTAATATCAAGAAATTGAAGATTCATTCTCAAGATACATCTCATTTTTCATAGGGAAAAAAGGTAAATCCTTGTGATTCTTTGTCCTTGGAATCATGATTTCATAGATGCCACATGCCCAAAATTCTTGTGGACCTGTTTAGATCCAGCAGAGATCCTTGCAGATCCAGCCTAGATCCTAGATTTGCAAGGGCCTTGCCTAAATCCTTGAAGAACTAGCCAAGATCCTTACTCCACATACTATCAATCTCTCACAGTTGCATCACATTAAAGGAGAGCTGAGCAGCAACCTTAATGTGGTTAATCAATCCCACTCGAAACTTTACCAATCCAACTCTTAGTCTAACTCAATGTTCCCCAACCTGGTTTCATAACTTACAAACACTCAGCACGACGAACTAAAAACACATAACAAGGGTAAATTGGCTCTAAAATCTTAAGGGCAGTCGAACTAGTATGAATATGCTATTCTTGCCCTCATTCATCAATTAAGTGCTGCAGTTTATTGACCATCCATTAGACTGGTATACTGCCATTTTACTACCTGAATATAGCTCCAAAATGATAATACCAGCATCACACTAATCAATGCATACCAATTCAAGGGATTTGGAGCTAGTACTGTAACAATATTTAACTCCTAGCCCTCCATACATTTTATTGGGTTATCATGGTCAGGAAGGAGAAACAAGTCTTATGAAGTGATTACCTTTGTAGGATGTTTGTAGTTATGTGGGAAAAATAAATAAGCAGGAACCTATATTCTTAATCAAAATCAAGAAGAAAAAGAAATTTAGGGAAAAACAAGTTGTGTACTACCTCACTTCACCATCTATTTACACTTAAAGCTACCAAGGTGCTCATGGAGTTTCTCATAAATTTTCTGACGTTGGCAAAGTGATATGTTAAAAGTTACAAATTAAGGTCATTACCTCAGACAAGACAATTCCCAGGAATGTTCTCATTTGAGCATATCTTTATCTGCATCTAAAATAGCAATCTTTTGTTCAAGATGAAAAAGAAATTAAAGAATGTCCCTCAAATTTCTTAATTGCCCAAGGAAAGGCCATTCACGAAAGGAACGTAAAGTTAACCAAATAACTCTTATGAATGAAAGAAAACTTCATGAGGCAAAGTGTCACCTGTCTATTCTCTCTTTAATCTAATCTCAGTCCTTAGAGAATCTTTCTACAATCTCTAAATAGATTTAATCTATTTTTCTAATTGTTTTAGCTTTGACTATTGCTTATTGCAATATGATTTTCTCCATTATTAAGAATATTTTACCATCACTTTTACACTTGTCACAATTGCTAAAATTCAATCTTTTATCTTCTTTTATGCATGAGAGCAAATAGTAACAATATTTAAATCATAACTTCCATCAAGGTCCACCATCGTATTGCAAGCAAACTTTTCATTTTTGTCACCTAGAAGGCAATGGGCTCACCAAGTGATAATAGGATATATAGCTGTGTTTACCTATTTTTGATAATAGGATATATAACAGAAACTACTAACTTTTCAATGGACTCACCGAAGCCTCACTATTTACCTGCATGACTAAGAAAATAACACAGTAAAACTAGGTTTCCTTATGTTGGAACATTGTGTGCCAGCCAACAATGGGCACGATTCATGTCATTACACACCATAGTATTCCAATGCCGAAATGCATGCTTACCATTAAGCACGGTTAGTAGTTTCATGTAATGGGTCACACTGGTGTACCAATACTCAGTATAGAGGTTGTATCAATGCTCGGTACACTGATACATACCAAGTTTAAAAAAATAAAAAATGGAAAAAAAAAATGCTCAGTACAGAATTGTATCCATCCTTTACTATACAGCATCGGGCATATACTGGGTGGGACAAACATACAGCCAGTGTTTTGAAAAGCCTCTAGGGCGCTAAAAGGGCACAGCAGGGAGAGGGAGGGATGGAAGTATGTTGTGATTAGTTAGTTTGGTTGAGGCAACTATTCCAAAAGGATCAAACCCAAACTGAACCCAAAGTCCATTCCCTCAGGCACATGCCAAAGTCGCCCAACGCCTAGGCTCACACCCGAGTGGCACCTCCTAAAACGCCTCGCCCGGACCTGTTACGAGACACTCGAGGCTTGCCTTGCCTTGTCCGAGCGCCTGAGCATCTTTTGAAAACACTTGATATAGCACAGTACAGCTGGGTTTACCTTGGTCTATACACTAGTAGTTTGTCTGGCTAGTAATTAACTCTTGTACTGAACCATACTGGATGGTATTACAAACCTTTCCATTAGGTATTTAAAAAATAGAAGAGAAAAAGTGAGATGACGAACGGGGTGCTTGGCAATCCAGGCTGGGAAACCAATATTTGGTTGGGGCTAGTTTCAAGGAAGGTAAATTGACGGGATAAGTTGCTTCAAAATGAGCTAGTGATCCTTATCCCTAGGTTCTAAAGAACACAGATCATATTAGCTAGAATTGAACATGGATGAGTAATGTACCAACCCAAAAATTATGTAGGATGAGTAATGTATCAACCAAAAAATTATGTATCAGTTCGAGGAATTTCAGAAGCCAAAGCACTAACAATGCAATACATACTAACCACAACGACAGAACACCAGTGCGTATCATCCATGAATGGAACAAAACGAAGTCAAAAGATGGTCTCATTTGAGCATCAGACATGCAACTATACATACCTTCATAACTTCTTTTCACTTTCTTAGGCACATTCGACAAGATTATAACTTTTGACAAGGTCAAACTGATTGGTTTTAAGGTGATGGATAGCCATACAAAGGAGCGAAAAATGACATCTGACAATTATTTTATTTGTTCATTAAAACCCAAAGCATGTTTGTTTATGTTTCGATAATGGCGAGTCCAACATGAAAAGCATACTGCAAACTGGATCCAGTTTTAAGCCTTGATTCTCATCCTCAATCTCCAGGTCACTTAAAAACCAAATAAACTAATTGTTTTAGTTGAGTACAAAGACAATATCCACAATTCCACATATTGTACTATAAGCAAGAACAATAAACAAAAAATATAAGTTTAAAGCAGACAATACCAAAACTTTGTTTGATAGTAGATTAACCCCAGTTTGTAAATCCTAACTAGTTTATAACATGACAGCATCAACAAAATTGGGTACAACCGTACAAGAAAAATGACTCACCAGTGAGGATCACTTTCAGAAGGAATCCCTAAAGCAAGTGATGCAATTATACCAAGACAAGTCCCAATTTGACAAAGAGATCCTAGTGAACCCCTATATTTTGTTGGAGATACCTGCATCACAGCACATCATGAATCTACATTGATATTACAGAAGATAGAAAAGGCTTCATAGCATGATCACCATACATTTCAGACATTTAACACACTTAGGGTTTTGATTTTTTGCATCTGATGACTCTACTGTTTTTTTTTTTTTTTTAAGCCTTGAACAAAGTACAATGGCTATGACTAGTATGTGTTTGTCATGTTTCAAACAACTTAGAGCAATGCTCGTAATAATCACGACAACTCAAAGCAACATGATAATTTGTATTGTTTCTTGTTTCAGGTCTTCATTAGTAAAATTTCAAGCTTAAGATTTCAATCCAACTTAATTTGCTGTAAAGTCACCTCTGATATATAAAGTGGTACAAGGACAGTATTTGCACCAATCCCAAGGCCAACAAGAAATCTTCCCCAGAGCATTTCATTCAAATTATGTGCTTGTGCACTGCAACAAACAAATACCATCATCATGACTCATGTAATTATTGGCATATGAAAAGATACTAATGCAGATATAACTGTTAGATGCAATTAAATAGTAAGAAGAACTCAGGAATAAAAAACAAAAGGAGCATTGCATTATGAACAATTGAAATTACTTGGTTTTCTTTATAAGCATAAAAAACCTGACAACCCATACAAAATTCAAAATGAAATACCAGGGTTCTAATGTACAAGCACAGAGTGGCGAAAAGAACCTTAAAAGTGCCCCAAGAATCAACGGTATTGTATCAAGTTGAAAAGTGCGCCGAGAACCAAATTTGTCGACAAAGGAAGAAACGCCTAAGCTTCCAATAAATGCCCCAGCAATGAATATGCTCACCACAAGTCCTTCAAGAAAAGAATTTCCTTCAAAACCAAGTTCATGTGCTATAGCTTCAATAGGACCATTCATCACCCTGCAAGGATACCTCCACTTCAAGTTTTGCAAATGACAAAAGAAACCAAGTCATACATCATATTAAGCAGAAGGCAGTGAATAAAAACACATAAGCTGTTACATGAAGTAGTGATAAAAAAGAAAATTACAAATGAAACAAACAAAGCTTACAAAAATGTCCCATGGAAACAACATAAGAATGTTGTGAATGAATTTCTCTAAGTTGATGTCTGTGGTAGTCATACTATCTGATATTCTAGTATGGGCAACATGGAACTTGCTAAAGTAGTTTATACCACACTTGCATTCAAGTCTTACTCGTTTGTCTGAGTACGGATCACAACATATGCATCAAGAGACTAAAAACCATGGTCCTTTATCCAATCTGTCAATTTCGATCTCAAGATTAATCAAAACAAGCATGGTATAGAACTGTTTTATATCTTAATAGATCTAACACCCCAAATTATTTATGATCACAAACTCTTTCCAAGTTGATAATTGATTCATAAAGCAAATTGTATGATATTTACTAGGACATGATTTGACAAAGCATACACTATTACAGAGTAAATTCAAGAATTTTGAGCAGATGAGTAAGCAACTTGCAAAATTTTGTATGCAGAGGTTTTTATCAGGCTTCTGCTTCCCCTTGAATTAAGTAGAGCTTAATATGGGTGAAAATCCAATTAGTTTTCCCCTGTAACACTCAGCTTAGTATTCAATGCTATTGGAATTTTTAGTGATTCAAGAAAACAAAACTTTAAACTCTTATATCAGTTTGTTGTCCTCATGTTCTACTTTCATTAGTACTTTTTTTCCCCTCCAACTATTAATTAGTTGCACGTTGAATATTGAACATGTTGCTAGAGAACTAATGGTAACATGTTATCAATGTAGCGATATTTCACAGAAAAAATAGCAAAACAAAAAAAAGAAGGGTTCATTGTGAAAGTCGATCATAGTATAAGAACCTCCTAAACTAATTAAACAACATTAAGCGTGATATAGGTCCCAGATTTAAAGTCCCTCACATAATGATGCCCCCCAATGCCTACTACAAAGGTCCCCATCTTAACGAATCCTCCAATTGTTCTTTAACATTAACAACATAAGATTTTTCTAGTTCCTTTTACATAACCAGAACTACAAAGGGCAAGCGACACTCTGCAGAAACATAAGAATGAATGTTATCAAAACAAAAGTAACTCACCCAATGTGATAACCAAAGAGGAAATTAGCCATGGAAGCGGTGAGCACGTGAGGAAACGACGGTAACCAACCAAGGTCCAAGCCTTCGGTCTCTTTCTGCAAATCAAGCCTAACATCCACATCTGCGCCCTCGAAGACCCCTCAAAACTTCAGAAACGGTCGCAAATCGAAGAAAAATCCCACAATAAGAGAGCTGACCTGAGATTTGCGGTTGCTGGTCGGAATCGGACACGGGCGAAGGCGGAGGCTTGCTTGAGGCAGCAACACGGGTGCCTTTTAGAGGGGCTCGACACCTGAGACCAAGTGAGCCCTTGGCACTCCTACGGAGAAGGTGATGGAGGAGGAGGAACCTTGGTTTCGATGATCCGATGATTCCGGTGCATGGTGGATAGAGCACCGCCAAGTACCGCATCGTCTGAAGTAGAAATGGTATTCCGTGGAGTCCGAAGTTGACACCGCTCAAGCGAGGCGACAAATCCTACTCGTATGGATAAAGATCAAATTAGGTGTTGGATATATATCAAGTGAGTATTCCGTGTATATATCCACGAAAATTTTTATTTATATATAAATCATCTTTGTATTTTTATGTTTCTTTTTCTCATTTTAGGAGGCCCTCTTAGACAATCGACGCATTAATTCTCAATCACAATATTATTAAGATATAAGAGAAGGCTTAGGTCGACTTATCAACATGATTTATCGGGACTAATTAAATATTTATCTTATGTAATTAAATATTTTTAATATTTTAATTTTTTTATATTTTTAAAAATTATATTGAGATCTTTATAATTACGAAAGTGAAATATTTAATCTATTTCTCTAAAAAAAAATTAATTTTTAATCGTATAAAATTATTTTTTTAACGAATCTCAATATTTTATTTTTGTAAGTATAGATATCGCAACGACAATGAATGAGACGATGATTCAAGCAAGAACAAACTTTCTATGTACTTTAATAATGTATGGAATACAGACAATTATCTCGAATATAGATTTAGGTTGAACCTCGATAAGAAAATAAAGTAATTTAATGAATTGTTATTCAAAAACTAAAATGTTCTCTCTCCCATCAAAAGGTTTAGTTAGATCACTTAGAATAAGATCCGAATTCCCTCACTCACTCGATGGTCCCAAAGCAATTCGTGCCGTTGCTTTTAGATCACCTTCCTTTATTATCAAACCATCATCCAGTAATACAATGACAACACTATTTGATTCTAAATTTAGTGCAATACTTATTGTATTTCTTCAAACTCTATCAAATAGAAACTAAGTTTAATTATATTTTTGTACATATTTTTCTTTCAGTTATTCATACATAATATTATTTCTATATGATCTTCCCTTAATATAGTGCTTTCTATATGTTATTATTATTATTTATATGTATGCCTATGACTATAATTTATTTCAATTTTAAATTTAAATGTTCCGGAATAAGGGCCAGAATTGTTGGTTCATTGCCAACCGAGCATAGGAAGTGTATGTGCCGAACAACACCGAAAGAGATCTACAAGAACGATGGAATGAGATTCATTCGCCATGTATGGTTTTATTCTTTTTCTTTGTAGTATACTAATTACATGTTTGGTAAAAAAGCTTTCTTTTTTCTCTTTGCTTGCCCATCTTGGCATTTGTATTCCTTGATAGCCCGTGAGACGCCTCCCAAGACCGAGAAGCCTCGTTGGTGCGCGCTCTGAATGAATCAAAAAGAAGAAAGAATGAAGAAATGCTGTACCCATCTTGTCCAACCCTGTGACGGTTTGGTTTCCTAGGAGGAGGAAGCCGCAGGAGTTGACGTTTCCTGTATTTGTATCTGTTGATCCGACAAGCGATGCAGCTTGGCGAACACACCCACCAGCGGCGCGGTGTTGTACGTGCATGCCTCCGTCTGCATGTAATTCCCCCGCTGATCTCTGAACTTGTCCCGGGAGTCAGGGCCGCCGACGAGAGCCCCGGTGATCACGTTGGGGTTGGGGCCGCGCCGGCCGTACCAGTCGTAGTAGCCCTGCATGCACCCGATGAAGCCTTTGCTCCTCTTGTAGGACACGATCGAGGAGCCCCGGTGGTGGACCTTCATGGGGTACTTGCGGCCGTATCCGACCAGGTAGCTGGTGCGCATGGGGTTGGCGCCGAGGATGTAGTCCGCCTGGGATTTGGCCAGGGCGACCAGGTCCTGCGTCCCGACCGCGCCGTCGGGGCACTGCAGCTCTCCTTGTGCCGCCTTGATCAGGTGGTCGGAGTAGACGCTGAGGAGGAAGGCGGCGCTGGAGACGTACTGCATGTTGTTCCACTGTCGGACGAATAGCATGCCGCCGGGTGTCCGGTGCACGTTGCTGCCGTTGTTCTCGTTCAGACAAGCGCAGACGTAGTACTCGGCCTTGGATCGGTATTGTTCCGCTGCTTGTCTTTGCGACTCCGGTAGATCTCCTTCCATTAAAAGCTGAGCAAGACCAAGTCAACATTTTTAGTTTTCCTGCACGGACTTAAAGAAAGCTGCTAAGTAATTGCGAATTGGTAATTTGTCGGTCATCAGGATCAATTAATGTGCTACAGATCGTACACCAACCATGTCTTCTAATCATCCGGATCGATCAATTGCAGACTGCGAGAACGGTCAACTGACCTAATGCACAAGACACTTCTCTAAATGATATCTCAATCGTCTATAGCTTTTCAATAAATTATATATAGAAATAATTCGATCGTGTCTACCTAATTGTTCGAATTAAAAAGATGATGTGGACACAAAACACATCTCCGTCTCAGTCCCACTCGTGCCACATGTGGCAAATGGTGAGCTGTCACACCATTATTAATGTCACGTTATTACTCTCCGCCCTCAAATTTATCTCTCCAACAAAACAAAACCGCTTGGGTGCAAATATTACGTGTCATTTGCCCGCTTGGGTTCCGTGCACCTTAAGCAAGAGAAAAAGGAACGGTGTGGTTCGGAACCTTTATTTTAACGTCACGTCAACTACGAAACTATGTAATTGATCGAACATAATTGTTTTCTTACACTAATGATAAAGATCCTAGCCACATTGTTCAAAGAGGAAAGGTCAAAAGTACGTGTCGGACTCGGTCCTTTGGGCAAAGCCGGTCGTTAATCAATCAAAGGTTGGATGGGATATTAATGAGAGAACTGTGTGTGTACCAACCTTGGTAGCCAGGATCTGAACGCCGGCGTACTTGACGTCCCAGCTAAACTCGGCCATCTCCCACCCGGTTCCTCCGAAACCATGGCCGTTCTCCACCACGTACTCCAGGTACGCCCCCTTCCCTGTTGCCCTGTGGAGCCAAAGCGCCGCCCACAGCAGCTCGTCCTCGTACCCGCTCCACGACGGGTAGTATCTCTTCGCCTCTCGGACGCTACTGTCGTACTTCCCTCGATACTTGTCAGCAAACTCAAACAGCTGTACATACACATACATATTATATCAGAACATGGCCGATCGAGGGGAGTGACGGAGTATGCGATAGGCCGGTGTCGTGTTATCGGTACCTGTCGCGCATGATGCAACAGGAGGTGTGAGTAATGTGGATTAGATTTCTGGAAGACGATGGACGCGGCAGCCATGGCCGCGGCGGTCTCTCCGGCGACATCTGACCCCGGGTTCTCGGTGTCGATCTTGTACGCGTGCCGTGAAGTCGTCATGTCTTCCGGCCTTTGCCAGCAGTAATGATCGGTGTCGCCGTCCCCCACCTGAAATATCGACCGTGTCAGTCAATCAAGTATCAGGAGGAAGAAAGATCAAGATGTGCATACCTCGACCCAGAGGACGTAGGGATGGGTGTGAGCTTTGATGAAATAATCATTGCCCCACTTGATAGCCTCCAGAGCGTGATGGTACTCTCCGGCGGCCGCTATCTCGTCGCCGTACTCGATGACGCTCCACGACAGCATCGTGATCGTAAAGGCCATCGGTAGACCGAACTTAACGTGGTCTCCGGCGTCATAGTAACCTCCCACCAGATCTACCTACATGAAAGATCCATTAAAAGTGTGATTGAGAGGGGAGTTAATTTATATTAAGCTCATGTGGCAGGGTAGCCATTTTTCACTCACTCCTTGTTGAAGACCATCGGTGAGGCCAGAGTGGCCGCGCCATGCGACGCGCTGGTTGTAGGGAAGATGGCCGGAGCGCTGGGCCTCGAAATAGAGGAGACTCTTTGACAGGGCGTCCTTGTAGTCGAAAGCCTCGATAGCAGCCATGGGGAGGACAGCCCAAAGAAGAGCCACTAATTTGAAGGTGCACGTAAGATCTATGCCGCTTCCGCTCCGCCTCGAGCTTCTTTCGATTCTCTCCTCTGCTTTCATGCTTCCAATTACCATCGCCTGCAGCAGCAGTCGGAGAACGCAGAGGCCTCGATAAGGGGAGCAAGCGAAGGGGGACGCGCAGAAGAAGAAGAAGAAGCCCCTCTTTTGCTTCTTCTCCTTATTCCCTGACTGCCTCTGTCGATCGTCTCGTTAGCTCTGCCCACTTCCTTCCCTCCCTCCAAGGAGATCTTTTACATGTATATATGCATACACGGCTTGATAAGTCAAGGCAGGCCACTTACACGGAAAAGAAATGGGCAAACCGCATCGACTCATTCAAGACGGTCAATGTTCAGTGATCAAACAACTACACTTAAATGGGACCTACTCTGGCCATGTCGTAGGGAAGAGCGAGGGCCCCCATGAATCGTCCGGAGGCAGAGGGCAGTCGACACAATCAACAGCTGCAATCCACGACTGACTCCGTGGAGGAGGAGGAGTTGGTGAGCGAGATAGCGTCAGCAGGCGTAACCCGATACAATAAAGGGCAGAAAAGAATAGATTCGCCTGGGGTGCGAACCAGCAGAAGTCAAGCCAGCCCACATATGTTGATATGATGAACAAAAATCGAACACGTAAGGCGAGGAAGCCACCGCGCTTGCGTTCGTCGTCCGCTTACGCGTAACGCGGGTTTCGGATTGGTCGCAGTCCTGCCTTTTTGTTTTCCTTGTCGGTGCACCGCCACGTGCCTCTGCTCCGCCCCCGCCTTTGCTCCGCCCAAGCCTCGACCTCCCTCGCGTCTCTACTGCATCAGCTGCTTCACCAAAAACCATTTCAATCCGATTCGATCTGATCAAGGTAGGATTCTCAACGTTACGTATTTTACTGGTACGCGAAAGTGATCGGAAAGGAGTTAGGTGATCCGGAGACACATGATGGCCGGACTAATTAAATGCAGCGTTGACACGATTGCATCAAACAGATTCGTCACTGTTGATCAACTTATTTTAGCACGATTTATAATCATTTTAGATAATTGTGCGTAAAATAGCACACAACGCAGTGGGCCATGATTTATTCACTTCATGTTATGATCTTGTAGTCGATCAAACTTAGCTTAGTTGGGATGTTCCCATCACCACAAATTAAAAGGTCCCAAACGTTCGACGAATTCGCCGTTCGCCTCAACAAATTAATATATTTATTTATTTATGCGGAGCTGGAACAAAAGCACGAAAAGGATATCATGAGAACGAGGAGCGTAGTAGTTGAAGAAGACGACAACTTGAGGCGAGTTGGTGGAACAGAAGCATCAATTTTAACGCAAAGTTGGAAGATAATGGTGCTTCCTCCGTAAGAAAATTTAAAAGCCAGGCAATGGGGAATTCGACCTCGCTTTCATCTCGCCATCGCAAGTGAAGAGACACCCTCCAACAGTGATTGCATGTAATATTCATATGGCTTCAGCCAATTCTTGCGTTGAATAGTATATGAACTCCATGGATGGCACCAGTAGAACATTAACATACTCCATATGACGTCGGCTTCGAAAGCCAGCCACGGATATATGTATATGTATGTACTGTTGAATTGGTCCGGAGGTGTGCGATATGTGGCCTCGTCAAATGAGCAGCACCTCCTCCACTAAATCTCAACCATCCCACGCCGTCTTATCTGATCGATTTCATCCACATAGTGTGCCCGGAAATGTCACGGTTTCTTCCGTGCGTAGTGCAATATCCCCATCTCGTCACCTCCATTTACCAAGTCTCCAGGCGTCGTCAGGTGCATCACAGGTGTTCGATCCTGAATCAGAAGCTGCATGCTTATGCTTTTCTTTTCTTGCAAGGAACCGATGCTGTGGATGTTTGAAAATTAGATACACGTAGTCTCTTCTCTTTTTCTCTTTGTTGGAGGTCAATCAATGTGGAAAAATCATTGTTTGCATGCAGAATTGACATGGTATATTATCTACCCGGTCCAACCCTAACTAATGTGATGTAGACCAATGTCACTTGGACAATTCTGTCACGTCAATATATTATTTTAATGGGATGCTTCAGCTGGTGGGTTTGAGAATAATTCTACTTGATTCCGTCATTGACGAAAGCATCAGGAACCATTCCAATTTCTCTTGCCCGACCCAATATTCTTGTCCACAACCTTTACGTGTGATGGAGGATCGAAGTACGTGTGTAATCATCCCACGTCCGTATACACGTGCGTATGTAGATAATGTATGTACGCGCCAAGGTAGGGTTACGATGGGCCTATCATTGTGTTAGTCATGTTCGATCCACGTCGCGTCAGTCGATTCCTAGCCAGGGTTTATCCATTGAGCTCCACTAGCTGATGTCATCTTCTACGTATATGCTCCCAAGGAGAGTGGTTGAGTTCTTGGAACCTTGTCATCTGACTAGTCTAGGCTTCCATGGAGGGCATGTCATTTCTAAGTCATGATGGAACATTGGTGATGTAAAATAAGAACGGACGTCGAAAGCACCATCACACCTTACGCATAGAATTATCCAATGTAAAATAAGAACAAGGTGTCGACCAATGTCTTCCAAGTCTTCGTTCATATAATTCTCGAGTGATATGAATGAATGCTTTCACCAACGGGTTGACCTCGTTCTACCAACTCTCTCGAGAGTATCATAAGCTCAAATTGGTATCATGATGATGGAAACCAAGTATTCATTATCAAATAGTAATAAGGATGAGTTCGATTAATGATCGGGGTTATCAAATGAATCTAACTACAGAAAGCATAAACGATAAATCCTAAGTATATAGTGATTTGCGTAAAAATGAATAGCTAAATTAAACAGTGCCTCCGCTAGCAAAACATATAATGAGATGTGATGTTGAATAGGTTCAAAAGTGTTCGATTATTTGTCGGCACATGTCAATAATTATTTTGGGAAGAAATTCAATTTACAATAAAAATATTGAATTTTTCTTATAAATTTTAAATTCAACCTCCCAATTTCTCATGTAACATTAAAATTTTAAGTTTATATTTTGAAATCTAATCTCTATTGGGACATCTAATTTAGTTAATTCATTGTAATACAAGCCATGGATCTAAAATAACTAAATAATATTCACGTGTGGACATGTCATTTAATATAATAGTATATAACTAAATAATGTTAAAAGCAAAAAATAAATAAATTCTGAAATTTAGAGAAAAGGAAAGAGGGTATCTTGTAAATTTTTGAGAGAAAAGCTTTGAGCTTCCACTTGCATATTCATAAGAGAGAGAGAGAGAGAGAGATTCATTGGAATGTTCTTTGGACAATGTCATTCAAATTAGATTCACTCATATGTCAAACACTTTTAAGATACTTATGAGTTTGTTCTCTTTGCATCATCACGTCATAGCATCTGATACAACTTATCAAATTAACGATACTTTTCTATCATACCACATTTTTTTTCAACATAACGCCAGAGATGAGTTGACTCTCTCCAGAAAAAATGGTTTTTAGAGGTATGAAACATACTGTAAGCACAAGTGCTCCTGTGACATAGTGCACCAGCTCGCCAACCTGCTAGAGATCAGTCCCATCAAGAGCAGCAGGTGTTTCACAGTTCTCCAAGCCCAGAGAATATATATATATACATATATATATATATATATGGTGATAATTGATGCTGCACCTTTTCCACGTTTAACTTGCGATCTTTTGAAGGAATTGTTTGGCTTTGGTAAGGGAATTTTTGGAGCGACAGTTTTGGCTCACGTAATACAGACGCTCGAGAGAAGGCTAGAATGAATTGTCTGGTGATCCACGTCTTCAGTTCTTCCCCCCTGCACCCAAACGATCTCCTTCCTAAAAGCTTTTCACGTCATGCTTTATTATTACCTTTGTTATGGTCTCCATTAGTCTAAAGAAGATGACTGCGAGCTGTTAGACTTTTGTCTTGTTCTTTTCGCAGCCTTAGAGAAAAAGAAGAAGAAGGTGGTTTGTATATCATTTAGAACGACTAAGGATCGAATCGATTAAAGTAAGATAAGTTCGAACTAAAACCGATTCTCGATCTACCTAATTAAATTAGTTCAAAATTGATTGATTCAGTCTAATTAATCAATATATAATTTTAAATAATTGAATATATATTTTAAATCAAATTGAATTTTTAATCTAATTGTATCGAAAATACTATTTAAACCAATTTGATTTAAATTTTTTTTTAAATTTTAAGGACTTTTGGGCCTATTTGATTAATTGATTTGAATTTATTATAGAGTTAAGTCAGTAAAAGCAATTGAATTAATAATTTTTTTTAAAAATTAAAATCATAATTATTTATAACTTTTAAAATTAAATTATTAATCAATCGATTCGAACCGATCTGACGTAGTCAACGAAAAAAGGTTCTCTATTTGACAGACAATAGTCGAATCCGACTAGTACAGTACAGTACGCTTCCATTAGATTACAAATAGTTGACACGAAGAAGTGATTCGACCACAGTTTTTTTCTCTTGCAGACACTCACCGATAAACTTCAGAAATATGTCAGTTAATGATGCAGAGATTAATATGTTCCAGCCGGGAGTGTTCTTACTGTTCATAACAGCATGGTTGTCCGCCATTAAATTTGTGTTCCTTATGCATCTGTCGTCTTCCGGGAAACTGATGAACTGGCTGGCTGACTGACCGACCGGTGCAGATGAAGCCACAGAACAAAACAAGAGATCGCTTCCATGGCGTTTCCTAGTTAGATAGCTGTGCATTTCATGCTCATTATATGTATGATCCGCTGAACATTCCACCGGCAGAACTCGACTAACCCAAGAGATGACATTTCAGTAGGAGCCGCCATGACAGGAACTTCTATTTAACGTTCTACCTAACCTCGATTATTGGCTGCCTTGACTGTGGAGTGGGAACAGAAGCCGGACCAGTGATCTTCTCAGAGTCAGCATGTTTCCGACGGCCGTCAGGCCAAGTTGAGTTTTTGAGTGTTCCATCGCTCAGGTCTTCCGAATGTTTCAATACTTTGGCTCCCCAACTCTGGACTTTTGCGATGCTTCTCCTTCCTTTGCATTTCTGATCTCTCCACTTTTCTTTGCGAAGTCAAAAACTGGGAAAATCTATGGACGCGGATCCAAGAAAGTCTTGCTTTCACATGATTCGTTTTCCATGGGAAACTTCTCCACCTCAAAAGAATTGCCATCGATTTATTGCTTCTTAAGGCTGGCAGTATCTGACACAAGTTGTCAAAGATCTCTGGACTTTGTTAGCTGGACTTCATTACATGCAAAAGGCTACACCGCCGACGAAAGTTGAAAGCAACTTTGGCAGGGCACAAACCATGAACACAAACAACACTACCAGATTAGGGCGACATCTCACTGAGCAAACTCAGAGAAGATCATACATTATCATGTCACAAAATTCTACTGCAACAGAAACCATCGATTAAACTAGTGATAAGAAAGAAAGATTATACCAGTAAGGCAATAAAGTCAACGGTAGTGCACCAAAATATTCTGTCAACAACGAGTTGAGTTACTCGTCAAACACTAAAAGACGGATCCGAAGAGCGAGATAAATAATTCATCCTTAGCAAGTATAAAACCTCACATAGTCTTCGAGGGAATAAAGAAACAGTTTCTATGAATAGATTTTTTTGAGGACTTCATTCGATTATACTTTTCCAAACAATTTGCACCCACGAGACTTGGCAATGTTCCCTTTCTTTGTATGCTAGGTTGGTCGTCTCTTTCGCTTTGGGGAAAAGCAAATGCAGTCTCTCTCCGTTCACCTGTGCACGATTACGCACCAAACGTGTCACCGAGAATAAATGAGATTTTGGTTGTGAGCAGTCGGAAGCATTACAAAGTACACACATCATCGTATAAATATCTTATGTGGGGATGTGACTACTCGTGTAAGACATCGCAAGCTTTCACAGGATCGAGTGGACCTCATGTTCTTGCACCTACACACCAAAATTTTTGGGAGGTGTAGACCGACCTCCGAAGTTGGATTCTGAACATTGACAAAGATCTCGGCGCATGCAGGCAATCCGATCTTAGTAATCTTGCAGATAGATTGGTAAGAGGATTTTGAAGGTCAGATTTATAGTAATTCCAGCGTGGATTAAAATACTTCTTATTTTATTTTTTAATTATAGATTTTAAATATTTAGAAATAAGACCCTACGAGGGATTATTGAGTCTACTGTAAGCACCTTATATATTATGTTAACTAAAATGTTATTAACAAAATCATTATAATACTTTCACTGTGATTTATCTATAATAGTCTCTCATGTTACAATAACTTTTCGTCACTTATTCGATCGTTTAAGTTTTACGATGCTTTGAGATATCTTCCTCGACATATGTAATTTGTTGCACATGAATGCTACAAAGTCTATTAGTTGCATCAAAATTAACCTTGTAGATTAAAGAATCCATCAATATTCAATTTAAAGCAGTAAATAATAGGTTTTACCCCATTGATTTGATTCCTTCGGGAGAGAAAAACCTTTTAGTATTACGATAATTGATTAAGGTTTTACGCCATCAAACTTCTATTTAATTATAGATTTTAAATATTCAGAAATATAACTCTACGAGTGAAGATTGTGAAAAAATAAAAGAATTTCAAAACGGGACTATCGAATCTACTGTAAACCGTTTACACGTTAACTAAAATCTTAGTAAAATCCTAGAACACATACACAGTCATTACATCGAATGTTTTCACTATAATTTATCCGTAATATGACTCCTCGTCACTTACTCGATCATTTAAATTTTATGATGCTTTGAGATATTTTCCTCTAATTTATTGCACACGAATGCTACCAAGTCTATTAATTATATCGAAATTAACGATAATAACTATCAGAGTGAAAGAAATAGTACCATTTAATCTGGTAGATTAAAGAATCCATCAATGGTCAATTTAAAGCAGTATCCTCTAATTTATTGCACACGAATGCTACCAAGTCTATTAGTTGCATCAAAATTAACCTTGTAGATTAAAGAATCCATCAATGGTCAATTTAAAGCAGTAAATAATAGGTTTTACCCCATTGATTTGATTCCTTTGGGAGAGAAAAACCTTTTAGTAATATGATAATCGATCGTGTCTAAATCTAATCAACTTAAAATGATGGAGATGCATGAATTCAAAATATTCGAGCATCGATGGGATTGGACGTGCACACGTAATCTTATTTCTGCAGTCGAGAGCTGTGCCAGTAATCGACAATAAATTAAGCACGACGATGCGACGTTTAACCACATCAACGTGCCATAAACCGTGTTCCATCCATCATACGATATGACATGCCTCAATCATAGCTAAGACTTTGTGTGACCATAACTAAGGCCACAATTGTTCATGGATCCTCGAATAATTGATCGTATGGTAAATTTATAGTTGGATATCTATGTACGTGTATATGTTTACGGCCAATGAAACAGACTTGAGATGGATCACAAAGGCTTGTTAGCTGGCTAAGTCTTGATCGCTTAATGCCTACAAACATTAATAAGCATGACTATGACACCATAGTTATCAAACTAGACTAGTCGGTGATCACCGAACGACACTTGAGTCAACTTGATCATGGGGCAATTATATCTGATTTGAAATGGAAAACAAGGCAAACAATCATGAAAGCTATGTTACTGTGACAGTAGATATCTCAAACTTCCATTGGTTGAATCGACGACAACACGAGCTCTCTGAGTTGATTGCGCCATCAAGATGACCATCATGCAGTCAAATTGATCGTGCCTTCAAGTGATTCTTATATCGTCTTGTGTCTTCTGTGTGGCATCTTATCTCAAATATTCTTCAAACGCATCCCAAGATACCTCTCGATTGGCATGATGAAGAGATATCTGGTGGTGAAGTTAGCTAAACTCAACTCAAAAAGAGACATTTCTTAAGAGGCATCTATCCTCTACCTTAATACAAAGTCACTATACCACCAAGCTAATAACAATTTGATGATAATTTTGATAACACTAAGCATAAAAATGTCTGGGTTGCACTTGACACCCAACCAAGACGAGCACAAAAGGACTAAACCAACTCAACTAATTCAAATCTACGGACTCAACCTTATTGAGGGGCCGAGCCCAACTAGTCAACACTCCAACCCAACTTTGATCAAGCCCAACCCGAGTTTATCACGGTAAGTTCGACTTGACCCAACTTGTGATGGGCCAAATGTGGGCCACTAAGGGTTCGACCCGATAAGAGCTTGACCCAACCAATTATGGGCCCGCCATGGACTGACCTGATCAGCTTTGATCAGCTCAAGTAAGATCCATACCCATTAAAAGAAAAAACCTTTTTGGCCCGTTGAAACTTGAATCCAATTCTCTCGCAAGAGATCTCCTCCTAATACCCTTCCCTAATACTAATATTGACAGCACATGTACAAAGCTTATTGGTGCCTACAATGCAAAGAAGCAGCCACTTCAACCTCTGTTCGTTGTGGTGTCTCTATGAATGGGCCCGCCGCGCTGCATCAGTCTCACTGGTATCATCCACGCGAATCAACATTTCACATCTGCTTTGGACTCGAACGAAGTCATTGATATCTCCTTTAATTAATCACATGGTATGCTAATAAATTAAGCACGACGATGCGACGTTTAACCACATCAACGTGCCATAAACCGTGTTCCATCCATCATACGATATGACATGCCTCAATCATAGCTAAGACTTTGTGTGACCATAACTAAGGCCACAATTGTTCATGGATCCTCGAATAATTGATCGTATGGTAAATTTATAGTTGGATATCTATGTACGTGTATATGTTTACGGCCAATGAAACAGACTTGAGATGGATCACAAAGGCTTGTTAGCTGGCTAAGTCTTGATCGCTTAATGCCTACAAACATTAATAAGCATGACTATGACACCATAGTTATCAAACTAGACTAGTCGGTGATCACCGAACGACACTTGAGTCAACTTGATCATGGGGCAATTATATCTGATTTGAAATGGAAAACAAGGCAAACAATCATGAAAGCTATGTTACTGTGACAGTAGATATCTCAAACTTCCATTGGTTGAATCGACGACAACACGAGCTCTCTGAGTTGATTGCGCCATCAAGATGACCATCATGCAGTCAAATTGATCGTGCCTTCAAGTGATTCTTATATCGTCTTGTGTCTTCTGTGTGGCATCTTATCTCAAATATTCTTCAAACGCATCCCAAGATACCTCTCGATTGGCATGATGAAGAGATATCTGGTGGTGAAGTTAGCTAAACTCAACTCAAAAAGAGACATTTCTTAAGAGGCATCTATCCTCTACCTTAATACAAAGTCACTATACCACCAAGCTAATAACAATTTGATGATAATTTTGATAACACTAAGCATAAAAATGTCTGGGTTGCACTTGACACCCAACCAAGACGAGCACAAAAGGACTAAACCAACTCAACTAATTCAAATCTACGGACTCAACCTTATTGAGGGGCCGAGCCCAACTAGTCAACACTCCAACCCAACTTTGATCAAGCCCAACCCGAGTTTATCACGGTAAGTTCGACTTGACCCAACTTGTGATGGGCCAAATGTGGGCCACTAAGGGTTCGACCCAATAAGAGCTGACCCGATCAATCATGGGCCCGTCATGGACTGATGTGAACAAAGTCGAACCAACTTGTGATGGGCCAAACGTGGCCCACTAAGGGTTCGACCCAATAAAAGCTTGACCCGACCAATTATGAGCCCGCCATGAACTGAC
This sequence comes from Musa balbisiana, assembly GCA_004837865.1. NCBI lineage: Eukaryota > Viridiplantae > Streptophyta > Magnoliopsida > Zingiberales > Musaceae > Musa > Musa balbisiana. The sequence continues at coordinate 34,844,947 of CM017194.1, forward strand.
CTGATCAGCTTTGATGTTTGGCCCACTAAGGGTTCGACCCGATAAGAGCTTGACCCAACCAATTATGGGCCCGCCATGGACTGACCTGATCAGCTTTGATCAGCTCAAGTAAGATCCATACCCATTAAAAGAAAAAACCTTTTTGGCCCGTTGAAACTTGAATCCAATTCTCTCGCAAGAGATCTCCTCCTAATACCCTTCCCTAATACTAATATTGACAGCACATGTACAAAGCTTATTGGTGCCTATATCATATCATAAGATCAAAGCACTGTTTCATTACTTTGATCCATTATAATTAGATAAGATACATAATAAATTAATTAGATTCTAATGACATATATTGATCAATAAAAAAGAAGTCCATATTATAATATAATTCCTTAGGGTATGTCTAGGAGGAACTCTCATAATAAATTATCATAGGTCTTTTGCTCTCGTCTATAAATAGACAGAACCTTTAGAGACTAAACGAGGACGTAGTTGAGATATTATGGTTTCTCTCTCAACGTCCATAATCCATCAATCTAAGTAATTCGATGAAAAGATAATTTATTATGAGTGTTTAGTTCTCCTTGTAAATCGATATCATTGTAATATTTGGATTTGAGGATAGTACCTTTGTAGATCATTTTTTTTAGATGACATCAAAAGATACACATCGTAAATCTGATCTAATGTTATTTGATTTGAATTTCGATATAAAATTTTTTCCGCTATATCACATATTTTATGCTTATAAACACTTGTGCATCTTAATTATGAAAATAATGTTTATACGCAAAGCATTATCGTCCATCCAAAATATTAATATTAGAATATCAAATGCTCCATAATCCAATAAAATATCTTTCCACAGGTCGTGCATCCACTCGAGGCATAAATATTAATAATGTCATTTCCACCAATTTTTACCAATCCAGACTTAATAAATAAGTTGATGATCACCTAAATATTGCAATGTTCCAAACTAGATATGTCAAGTCAAATCAATTTTTTCATATTAAGTTGATGATCATAATTGAGTAAGACTCAATAAGAATATGCCAATTATTTTTGTAGATTTTATTATGGTGAAGTTTGACAAAAGGACTTGTTTCACTTTTAAGAGGAAGAAGAAGGTTGAATTATCTTATTTAACAAGGCCTAGAAAAAATATTGAATAGATGAGCAAATAAATATAAAAACATGAGGTAAGTCCTATTCATCTTTGCATCATTTGCTAATATTATTAATAATGACTCTATGATAGTTTTATAAGATAATTAAGAAAAGTTTTATTTGGCTAAGATTTGACTAAGTAATATGTCAAATAAAAGTTATATAGGCTAAGGATTAAGAAAGATGGAGATTTAATAGATCATCTAAACATGTTTAAAAGAATATTAAATCAACTAAAAAAAGGCTAACATAAAATTTGTTGAAAACAAATGATGAATAAGAGAAAACAGATGATGAGACATTAGTGGTAGAGGTTGAAAATGACGATAATCTAGAAGGGTTGTATCTCTCTCTGTGTGGAAAGTCAACTTCAAAACTTAGGATTTTAGATGATATTTAATACCACAAATGCAAAGGTTATGGAGATGAAGATAATGATACATCTTTTTTTAAGAAATTAATTTATAAATTTTATTTATTTTACTCGTCGTTTACTTTTAAAAAGATTATTTTCATAAATCGAATGTCAATTTGACTAGTAAATTAAATTTAGATAATGATTCGATGATAAAGATAATAAATGTTGTTAATATTAGAAATGCTCGTTATTCTCATTGATGAAGTTTGTTTTCTAAATATTGTCAAAAATCATATTTTATTCGAAATCATCTGAATTGATACTCCTCTATGTTTTTCTCCTTTGATAGTGGACTTGCGAGTCAAATGGAACCCTATAGGCAAACTTTGGTGTCTTCATGTCATGCTAGTTGGGCCGTAATAACCCACTAATCTACATTCTATGTGTCAAATTTTAATTGATTATCAATTATAACTATCTATCTCATTTGCTCTCTCATCGCACAGTGTAAGTTTGGAAACTTAACAACAATTATCTACATCAAGAAATGATGACATTTATTAGGCACGTGAGATGTTAAGAGATTTGAGAACAAGGGGCATGCCAACTTGAGCAAAGCACGTCAAAGCATTGAGACATATCGGCTTGAGCTATCCATATAGAAAATGTCGGATATAGAAGATGCACAAGAGGATCAAGGCATATACGTAAGAATTACTCATATAGGGAGTGTCAAACATAATATATGTCAATTTGAATTACAAATATAAGAGACATTATGAGAATATAAATTTGAACTAAAGTAGTAGACATAGGAGATGTACAAGAATATTCAATTGTGTAAATTTAAAATTATTTACATTAGAAATGTTAGATACAGAAGACATAAGAGAAAGTTTGGTCATGTAAAAATTTTTCTTCAAAATCAAGTAACACTCTTGATTAGGTGTGGACTATATATGATATATCAATAGTTTATTAAATCATATATTAGACTATAAATTAATTTGTGTGTAGTTATGGTAATCTTTTGAAGCCAATAGCTGACATGTTTTCTATAGAAAGTATAAAGTGAGAAAAAAATACTCACTAAGTAAGATATTATTAAGTTTGATTAGTATCTTTAGAGTCATAATAGGAAATCAATTATTTAGAGAAAAAGAATGATCTCTAGATTGTTCTTTTGATATAAAATTTCTCACTTCATTCAAACCATGTTTTTTTTTAATTGGGTTTTTTCACTGCTTTCTTGTCACAATTTATCACCATGTTTTGATCTAACAAACATTGAAGTAAATCTTGTGTTGATTAAAGACTTCCATGTTGAGTCCACCTACATTTTTTCATCTCATATATGTTAACGCCATATCTTTGATGTTGATTAAAGACTTCATATAGCTTTTCTCATTAGGTCATTTTTTGTTTATACAAGATATTGAGAAGGAAAAATTATAAAAAATTCTGATAGAGAATAATTAGAAGATTTTTATTATTTACACTTTCGTGAACTTCGTTTGGAATATTTGTCTGATTAAATTTTACCTTCGATTTGGATCACTCAAGAAATATCTCATACCAATCATGAGTTTCACGACTTTACGATAAACTATCAAAGTCTTTACTAATTATCATCTTTTGAAATATATTAGTTGAGGTTTTAAACTCTCAATCTTTGACAAGACTAATAAGTTTGATTGAGCCTCACTAATATCTAATGGTATTGATTAGTGTGGCCCTTGAGTTTAATGTTCTAATGGTATCAAAATTTTTAACTAAAAAATGTATGTTTTCATATAAGCTTTTGAGTACATATTAAAAGCCTAATTAGCACATAATTAACTTAACAATATATTCTAATCATCTATCTAAAAAATAATAATAAATATTTTTGAATCATCGTATGCATCAATCGTATTACTTGCGTCCATTGAGCCTTGTCAATGTTTTGAAAAATTATCGATTGAGTCACGTTTGGATGTAATAGATGTTTTAGGTCAAAATTTTTTTACATCGAGATACTATTGAGCAGAATATAGAAGATCAGTATTACCGAATTGAGCCAGTCGCTATAGTAATTATGTCTTGAGTCGATCAATTATGAGTAGGGAGATGTTTTGCTCGATTAATGTGTATTAAATAATTTATTATAAAAGAGATGCTTTGCTTCATTAGGACACAATACATACTTTAATACAAGTCCTAAACTAACATATCGAAGATGCATTAGAATATTTTTAAACATTTTAATAGTTATTAATAAGATCATTTAGTCTCACATTGATTGATTAAAGAGTATAATAACTAAGTGTTCATAAGTCCGTCGGATCTTTATTATCCTTATAAATATTTTTTAGAACTCATATGCTTCGAAATGAATAAAACCGTACATGTATACCTATCGCCTAAAGCGAACAGGATCTCACAGGTACACCCATCGTCCAAAACGAATAATTCCTCACGAACCTATGGACCATACTAGTGGAAGTGTCCGATATTGTGCACCTTGACTCCCCTTACGGGAGAGACCACTAAGGGACCAAATGAATTTTGTGTAAGAGAATGCATCATGTTTTGATCACATTAGATCCTTTTGCTTCGAAGAAGACGTATCCTTTTGATGATTTAGCCACGTCAGACTAAGCTGCACGACCCGTACACAAAGCAAATGCCTAAATATATTTTTTTAAATCTCAAATATTAATTCAAAATTCTATACCTAAGTACATTCCTCTTCCACCAATCTCCCATTTACAGATGATCAACAGCTCCTTTGAACATAGATAATTAATCTCTAATCAAGTCCATGAAAAATCCTCGGAGGACACAGGAAGACATTCACCGAAACAAGAGTCTCATATCAACTTCAATCGATTCTGTAGCCATCATCACAAAGTAAAAACACTTCATTCTTGATGAGGCTAACAGTTCCTCATCCATCACTTGGATAATATGAATTTTTTTTTTCTTTTTCACATTAAGCTCTCTATTCTGAAAAGGGAATGACAATTATATCCTTAGCAAAATACTCACAGTTAAAAGGTACCTAAAAATTTCCAGTCCAAGGAAAATACCTGCGAGATTCAAAATTTTTACAAGATGTAGAAGATACACCATATCTATCTTGAAGCATCAATGTCCACAGTCCTTTGACAAATGCCAACAGAGTCGATGCAAGCAAGAAAGCCTGTCTCTGCAAAATGGCTATAGGTCTTAGGAACAGTTTGATATGAAGAAACTTAGGAATTCTAAAAGGGCCACCCGGTCGGACAATAATGGTTGTCTACCCAGTCTTCTATCTGAGTGTCTATGAAGAAAAGCATTGCAATCACAGTCCTATTCCCTCGCTTCTACGGAAAGCAAGTCATCTGCAAGATTCATGTAATAGTTTGTGAGAAGAAGAAAAATGGTAAAACCAACTTGCTTGGCACCTTTGTTTCTCAACATACGAGACTCTTCAAATTACTAACGCGAGAACAGATACAAACCAAGTAATTTCAAAGAATGCTCCAAGTGAACCACAATACAAGTTTACTTACATCCCAGTAGTCATTGCTAAATAATCATGCAAACAGCTAAGTCAAATAACTGACAACAAACATATAAAGACTTTTAAAATCGAGGTCTTAAACTATTTAAAAGGTGCAATATATTGATAACACACATATAAGGAAAACTGATCAGCATAATCAACTTCAAATGTTGCTCAAAACATAGAAAGAGCAAAGATCTCTTGCTAAACAATTACAATAAATAAATGGGCTTCCTCGTGGAGAAGATAATGTTATCCTCGCATCAAGAGATGTACTAAATCTTTAATCAAAAAACTCAATCTTGTCTGTTTTGTCAATCTAATGATCTGAAGAAAAGCATACAAGGCACTATTAAAGTAATGTCCAAATTCAGCACATTGAGCATCTTAAAACATCAACCTTTGCTGCTTTGGTGTTTCAAACCAATCCCATATCAAATCAACAGAGATGGATTAAGTTCGCTCAGCTTTCCTCTAAAACATGCCAAGGAATCAATCAGTTTTGATCTAAAACCTCCTAAGAATCTGGAAACACATGATGCAATTTGGTGCTATCCGTCAGAGCGCCGAGAAGTGGTTACCGTCTTAAGAATAAAAAATATTTAACAATTCTTAGAACGAATTATTTCATTACAAATATTTTTTATTTGCAATGAACCAAATACAGTGTGCATTACATGTGACTGCACTGTCAGAAGACCTATGTGGCTTCAATTTGTCATCTATTTATGTAAATTGCATCAGAATAAACCACACATACCCATGAGGGCCCATATGCACACTTCCTATGATCATATATGTAGTTTATATTTCCTACTTACAGCTGTTGTTTCATTATTACTATTATTTAATAAACTAATGTATGATCCATGATTATAGAAATCAGTTAGACCTTAAGATTTCTTAAGAAATCATCGTATAGATTGTTGATTGACCATAGACAAAAATTTCCCATTTATTATTAATACAGTATACTAAATATTTTAATATACACTATAATATAGTTCTGAATCCAATCAAATATGAGCTGTGCAGTACCATGAACACCCACATACAATGGCCAATGTTGTAAATTGTTACCCGTAAATTATCAATAAAAATTTATGCACCAGGCAGTTATGTGCTTGGATGAGTTCACACACGACAGTTAAACACCATATTTGTATTAACCAAGTATTTAACACATGTTATCCATATTAGGCCATCCTCGTCTGACAATTCCACCTATTTTCAGCTTTTCTGATGCAGGGCTATGGGTTAAAAGATCTCATTTTCAGTTTTTCTGGTGCAGGGCCATTAGGTAGAAAGATCTTTGATATATATCATCATTCGGAGTCCCATGTAGGACTAACCACAGAGAGCCTCCCCTTATATTATTAAACATATTAAATCCTACTCCCTTGTAGTGAAAATAATCACAACCTGGGCATAAATTGGGTCTACAGTGTGTAAGCCAGTAGCTATAGCTTCAAGATTAAGCTTCTCCAGAACCAACAGACATGCCTAACAACGTTTTGTAATGTAATCCTACCTCATTTCTTCAAATGCTAAGTGGCAATGTCTTATGCACTTCACATAGCCATGTATTTCTAGAGCTCCACTAGTTATTCATAATTATCACAATATGACAACATTGTAGCATAAACAAGTAGTCAACGGTGATGAAGCAAAATCAAAATCTATGGGACATATATATATTAAAAATAAGCAACATGTAGATGAGAACGATACGAGTAAAATATGTACATTTCCTTTTTGCCTATGTCTTCTTCCAAAAGGAAAAAGATGGATAGATAGAATTACCAAAAGAAATAAACACTAAATAGACTATTATTAGGGAGAGCATCATTAATTTAGCAGTCAACTATAACCACTACTATCCAGATAAACAAGAATCATAAATAAAAGCAGGATCCTGCAATAAGAGCTACAAGCTTTCCAGCAAGACCTTTAATCAGCTTCCTGCAGACTTGAGCTCATCCAATGTCAACTTGATGTGGTCCCATACAAGATCTAGCCGCTTCAAGTAAATCTCCAGTTCCAGAATTTGCTGCTTTCTCCAATTGTCATCCACAGGCATCCCTGGAGCCATCAAAGAACTACCTTCAAGGCTCAGAGGCAGCAGGTTCAATGGTGATGTCCCTGGACTAAATCCTGAACCCAGAGGCCCCCCAATAATGGAATTGATCAGCTCCTTAAACAGCGGCAAGAGGCAGCTCTTCACTGTCTCCTCTATGATGTTTGGCACATTGGATGCCGAAGCAAAAGGTGTGTGCATCACCGAGGTGGAATTCTCCACGCCAACTCCCCCATATGCAACCGCAGCTGCAGTCCCTTCAGTCACCCTTCTTCTCAAGTGCCTTGATCTCGAGATCGTTCTACCAGAACTTAAAGGACCCTCATCAATAGGAACCGTAATAATCTCGTTGGACATGATGTCGCTTGGGGCATTCAGGTCCTCGTCATCGCTCTCGTGGGCCCTTTTGACGCTTGCGCTCCAGATGTTGCGAGCGATGTCATAGATGGCCCGCTCGTGGGTGCCCTTAAAGGCGAAGTCTTTTCCCATGGACCGCATCCTACTGACGCAATTCCGATACTTCTTCTTCAGACGGCGGAGCTTTTCAATAAGCTGGTTCTTGGTGAACTCAAAGTGGAGCTGCTTCTTTATCTCTTCATAGAAGGGGCCGGTGTCGTACTGGTGGGAGGCGAAGGTGGTACCTCGCCTCGAGGTGAACCCCAAGAACCTCTGGAGGATCTTGATCTCCTCCTCGTCAGTCCAAATTCGCTGGAAAAGTCGGCGGGACTCATCGAAGGAGACGACGGCGAGGGACCTCCTCTCCTCGGAGGCAGTGGCGACGGACACTGGAACGGAGGAGGATGAAATGAAGAGGCCAGCGCCGGAAGGAGTGGAGATGGCTGCAGAGACACGAACGACCGGGTTCGCGCCGTTCTGGGGGGCGGCAGCGGCGGCGGCAGGACCGGAGGTATTAGGGATAAGGTTGGGGTTTGGGTCTCCGACATGATGGGAGGAGGCCAAAGGGACAACATTGCCGGCGAGCGGCACCGTCTGAGATTGCATCGGCGGAGGCGGCGGCGGGGCCCGGCCATTGCCATTGCCATCGTCGTCGTCTTCGCTGTCGTCGCTCTCGGAAGTGGAGTCCTCTTCGTCCTCGAATACAGCGCGCTCTTGCTCGGCTTCCTCGGTGGTCGGCATGTCTGCTCCCGCTTCTGCTCTTCCGCGAACGGATCGATACAGGACGGAAAACAAGAGGTGATTTGGGTTTGGGCTCGAATTCGAGTTTAAATTAGGGTTAGGGTTTGATCACAATGGGTTGCGTAAAGAGGTCAGAATATGCGCGCGTAGAGCGGATGCATACGTGACGACAGATGGCTCACTTCGTAGATGCGGGATCAAATGTATTAGCGGCCGATCGTCAATCTCCACCGTAGGATGCCCTTTGGACGGGGCAGATGTGCACTCGAAAAAGAAGTGGCAATAGGAGCCAGTTATATTTATTGGTCATTTTCACATGTCAATACACAAACTTAATATTCATTTAATCATGTTAAAAATAAATAAAATAAATTCATGTAATCAGGATCTTCGATAGATTTAGAATCTATGCGATTTAAGCCTTAGCTTGGAAAAAAAATTATGTTGGTGTCAATCTTGAGATGGGAGAAGAGCAAGATTATATTAATAATAAATATAATCATAAACATTTTAGAGGCAATAAAATTAATATTATTTTATGCTTCCTAGAAATTTGGAGGGGCTTGGTGAAGCTGGGGTAAAGCAATTAAATTAATCAGACAGGATAAAGCTTAATCTTATGAGATTAGACCTAATGAAGCTTCAATTTGTTATTCTAACTCGTAAAAGCAGTGTTACACTCATTGAAGTAATTTGTTGATACAAAAGAATAGGATCCTAGTGTTAAAATATTTTTGATTTAATTAAAAATCAATAATCTCAATTATATATATAATTCAATAATCAAAATCTTTTTTAAAGTTATTATAATAAAAAACATTTGATCGATTTGCCTTTATTGAGATTTTAAAAGTTATTTTAATTTATTTGTGTATAGATATAGGATTCTCATCCATCTTAATTGTTTTTTTAAATATATAAGTATTTTTAAGATTTTCATAATCATATGTCCTGAATTCTAAGTAAGAGAATGAGTCCTGTAAAAAAAAATTAAAATCAGAGTTTAATTTTTTATTAATATCTTATAAAATTTTAAATTTAGTAGACGGAGAGTGAGATGTAATGAATATTTTGTTCTTGATTTTTCTCTCTAGTTTATAGATAATATAATTTAAAATTTTTAGAGTTATTTATTTATTTATAAAAGGTTTATGGTCTAAAATATTTAAAATATATGTTCTTAGTTTAAGGCTTATAATTAAGTCATAAAAGATTTGATTATACATATTTAGATATATGTTATTATTAATAATTTTTATTAATTAAAATTATTTGTTTCCATTGTCTTATTTATATTTATGTTTATAATAGCTAAATATAATAATATATTGATTTGGTAGGATAGATTACATGGGTTATTGTGTATTAAATTAGCAAAAGTTAATAGAATTATAGTAAATAAAAAAATATATGATATTAATATCATACAATCGTTATGAATCAGTTGGAGTTAATATAGTATCATTATGGTTATTATACTTATTAACTTATTTTAAAATTTATGATCATATATAAATTAGATAAAATTATTTTTAAATAGACTTTTATTTTATTTTTATTTTAAATTTATTTTTTTTTATATCTTACCAATTAATAGGCTAGGTGAGAAAATATTATATTATATAGCTCTATTTAATTAAGATACATTATAGATTTGATTAAATTTTGATGATGATTATCGACTAATAAAAAAAAATTAATTATAGCAAGATTCCTTATAATATCATTTTGATAGGAGAAAGTCTCATATTTATCATTCTAGACCCTTTCCTTAGACCTCTTAGGGATGATATATTAGTTATTGAGATAACAGATATTATCAATCTTTCTTACTTCTTAATCTATTACTTTTATGAAATATAGAAAGAGCGGACAAAGACGAGTTTAGTTTTTCTTTCAGATTGATATTGCTATGACTCTCGGATTTAATGATGATACGCTTATAAATCAAACAAAGATTTTTTGGATAGCATCGAGAGGTATGTATTGTAAATATGATTTATCGTTATATAATTTAAATTTTTAATATTAAATTTTTATATAATAATAATATAATCATGATTTTTATGTCTATAATTCTACATGCATGCTGAAATTTCTAAAGCATTTATGTTAAAAAAAATTGGTATCCTGCATCTCAAAAATAACAATGGCAAAGTTTCTTCAAAGCTTAATTATTATTTATAGATCAATTATTTAATCAATTTTGTTGTATTACTTAATAATATTGTTTTCTTTTGTCATTATTGTAACTCTTATCCTTTACATCCAACGATGGAAACAAATAACGCTAGTAGGAAAGTTTTTATTTCAGAATTTGGCTGTTAACATATCAAAGCCCAATCAATTTTGCTATTTTATTTTTCATTAGATAATTTGGATAATATTGTTTCTTCTTATTCATTGAATTTATTAGTTGGCAATACAAAATGTCTTCGTGATATTTAAATCATATGCGACTAGAAGTAATCAGTTTAATTATATCCTAATTGAATAAAATTCTTAATAATTTAGAGTTTATTTTGGAAATTTTACAATAATTCTATCATTATTACCAAATTGTCCAAGAAAAAAAAAAAGAAATTCGAACAAAAATAATTAAATAACCATAGGATTCACTACAGATATTAAAGAAAAAAAGAATATTTTATCTCCAAAATTAAGTTTCTTTCCAATTAAATATTTACGCAGAGATAGAAATATATTAAATAGACATGTGATCAAGAAAAAATCATTTGTTTTCTTCCAAAAGTTTTAATGAACTGATTTATTAAATGTATTATACTTTCCTTAATTTTACAAGTTTTACTTTTTTATTCTTGTATTGATTTCTATAAAAAGGGGTAAAGTTTTGTGTGTCATGCAGAATTACGAGGCCCTCAATTCTTCACTAAAACAAAAACAAATTTGGTAATCATCCATCATCTATTTTTCTATTATCTTTATTTTTTTTTCTCTTACCCTTTATTTGTCCTATACCAACATATTTGAGTCATCAAGTATTAATTAATTATCATCACACTTTAAATATTAAGTTGGTGATGATATATTTGACCCTCTTAACAAATATCAAGGATTTGAAATCTCATAAATGTATTTTTGAATGTATGGGGTTGGCCTCATGCATCATGAGATTAAATTTAAAAGGCCAGCATCATGTTTTTGTATTATTCTTAAAGGAACTTATTGTCTATGAGTGACTTCTACCTTATACCTCTCGTCCTCTTATGTTGGAGGAATTAGTGGCCCATTGGTGACCTGTTACCCAAGTCTAGATATCTAATTCCGTGTCTATTTTGATTTGACACACCAATCGAGATAAAAAAAGAGAATGAGAGTGATAGGGATGAGGACGATAACAAAGATAAAGAACTCATTCTCCTAATCATGAGAGGAGATGATAACCTAGATGAAGAGAATACTAAAGAAACTAAGGAGATAGATGAGGGAAACGATGTGACTAATAATAGCAAAGATCACATAGAGGTTAAGGAGGCTAAGTGATATGAAGGAGTGGATCTTTTCATACCATTGTCACGTTAGGAAGATAAGACGAGAAAATTGATGAACAAGATAAAAAATAAGATATTGATGTGCCAAATGAGAGAGGTAGGGCATCATATGCTTTGTCCTATGTAGTAGAGATTTTAGATAAACGAAAGACTCATTCATCATTTTATTTTTATTTTTTTAAAAATAATTTCATTAAAAAATTATTTTATTTTTTAAATAAGAAATGCTCTATAAGAAAAATATATTATAATAAAATAAGAAGAGTACGATATGTGGGAAAAAAATAAAAAAAATTAGTTTTTTTTTTAAAAATTATCCAATTTTCTTTATAGTTTGGCATAATCACATTTTTATGCCGTTCTTATAAGTTTTGATAGACAGAGTACATTGAGTTGCATTATACTCGGACTTACTAATTTTAGATCATCAAGTAATTAAAGTGATAATTAACGCACGTTGTTACCCTGTAATAGTATTATGTTGATACTCGACCTGTTAACGTGGTCTCAGGTGGGATCCACAGCTGAACCGGTCGTCAACCGTGTATATGAGGCGAGTGACGGTTACGGTGGTTGCAGATTTTATCCAGCCCGCATGACCGCAAGTAACAAACATGTCTCTCCCTTTCGCTCCCATTTGTATCGTTTCTCCATCACCTTCTGTTTCAAATAATTCCAAATCAGTTAAGAACATTCGAAATGGAAGAAGCGGCACAACCGCTGCTGTCCTCTCATCGCATTCACTCGGAAATCGAAGAGTACATCCCGAGCTCCTTCTCACCTTCTTCTGATGCTGCTACTCCTCCTCGCCTCAAGTCTGGCCTCCACCGCGCAAGCACCGCCCCGGCCATGTCGGCCATCCCCTGGGATCTCTTTCTCCAGGATTCGGAGCCGAACCTCGATACCTCCAGCCCGATCCTCAAGCATGCCTCCGTTCTGCTGCTGCTCTACCTCTTCCTCGGCATGCTCGCCTACTTCTTCAATCCCCAGGGCTTCTCCGTCGTCCAGACCCACCCCGCTGTTGACGCCCTGTACTTCTGCATCGTCACCCTCTGTACCATCGGATACGGCGACATCACCCCTGTCACCCCGGTCACCAAAGCAATTGCCTGTGTGTCGGTCCTCGTCGGCTTCGGCCTCATCAACGTCCTGCTCACCGACGCCGTCAACCATTTACTCAACTTGCAGGAGAGCGCCATCATCGACAGCGTCCGCGGCGCCAGCACCCGACACACCAGCTACATTGTCGACGCTGAGAAGGGGCGGATGAGGATCCGCACGAAGGTGGGGCTGGCGGTCGGGGCCGTCGTGCTCTCTATCGGGGTGGGGACGTTGGTGCTCCGCCTGCTGGAGAATCTCGACTGGACGGACGCCGTGTACCTGTCGGTGATGTCGGTGACGACAGTTGGATACGGAGATCGGTCGTTCAAGACGACGCGCGGGCGGATCTTCGCGTCCCTCTGGCTCCTGGTGTCCACCCTGGCGGTGGGCAAGGCGTTCCTCTACTTGGTGGAGGCCAGGATTGATAGGAGGCACCGGAGGATTGCGAAGTGGATCTTGAAAAGAGACTTGACCGTGAAGGATTTGCTTGCAGCTGATCTGAATCAGAAAGGATTCATCAGGTTAGATCACTTTTACGATTCCTTTCATTTTCCGTGATGAACCACATGTTTGATATGAAGATGTCTGCTTCCCCATATGTCATGAAGGTGAACAAGAATGGATTCACCTCATGACGAATTAAAGATGTCTGCTCTCACAGACATCATGACCTTGGAGTTGAAAGATTTGAGTCAGTCATCTACAAGCTACAAATCACTTTGACCTTGGCTTTCATGTTCTGCGCTGGTATTAGTTCAAAAAAGATCTGAGTCAGTTATCAACATCTTTTCTGGAATACAGAGTATGCATTCTATGTTTATTGATCTTGAACACTTAGCCTTGTAGTGCATTTGAAAATGAACTCTCTGTTTTGCTAATCCTTTACACTTCATTTGTGCCTATTCTTGCTTCAGATCATTTCGAAATTGAGTTACTATGTTAGTAGTTTCAGTCGATGCCCATTCCAATCAAAACTATGTCTGTCTCAGTGCAAGGGCAGAGTTTTCCCTAGCTTTCAGTAAGTCTGGGAGTTCATCCTAGTAGAAACCAGGAAACTTTCCCAAGATCTAACTATTGCTAAGATCTTATTGATTCCTTTGAAATCTGTCACCAACTTGATAAAGTCCACAGAATTACGATGACTAAGAAAATAAATTTATGCAAAGCATTTTGGAGCTACACACATCAAGCATCTGGTGATTAAAACTCTTGAAAGAATTAACAGCATAAATATCTGTGCACAAGTAGATGAAACATGGCCTTAAGGTACTTGATGTTTGACTTCTACCATTCAAAGCTAGTGTTGGTTCTGATTTTTTTTTATATTCTGTTTCTTATTTCTGTGATTTTTTAGAATACAAACTCATGGTAAGGGATTGCATGATGGTGTGATCTTAAACTAGCATATGTACAAATCTTTTTTGAACTAAAGTAGAATGGAGCAACATTTCATTACTTGATAATAATTATAAATGTTTCTCTAGTTGACCGATTGCATGACAGCAAATAAAGTATACAAAATTGTGCTTCGAGTTGGTTAAATCAAATAACTCGTCTTCTTATAGTTAGTTAATATCCTGTAGCTGCTTAAGCAACAAAGTGGCCATCTGATGTGACATGGCCTTATGCTCTATTTTTCTGGATTTCAGTAAATCAGAATTTGTGATACACAAGCTGAAGGAGATGGGAAGGATTGACGAGAAGGAAATATTGTCGATCTGCAACCAATTCAACAAGATTGACCTGCACAACACCGGGAAGATAACCCTCCCTGATCTATTGGGTGTCTCAAGATGAGAGACAGCAGAGGAGAGGTATGCTATCAAAGCATGGTCTGTTGTGTTCATCGAAGTAATGATGAATGAATGTAAAGCTTCATATTCTTTTGCAAGTATAGCAAATGCGATTCTTGAAAGAAAAATGTAAATTTCATGTTCTTTTGCAAGTGTAGAAAATGAGAATTGCCAAAATTTTACTTGGTCCGACCATGTTGAAAGAAAATATTTTCCAGGGTTGCAGAATTCCGGCTGAAAGGAACAAAGGCATCAGATCTGAAGCATGTCAGCAAGAACATGTTAGGCGTGGGACACAGCAGAGATCTAAGGTTTCGGATTATGATCAGCACCACCACCGGTTATTGTTCTACAACCGGTGGTTGACTTGAATGATAATTTAATGACTCCACGCATGCATTTAGACAGTACAAGATTAGCAACTTCCATTAATCTTGATGCAGAGCTACAACAAAATGCCAATGAACAAACACAAGTTCTTTATTTGATTCTATACTTTTCATCAATTGATTGAAACCCAAACCCGAACTCTTTTATCAGACTTCAGTTCAAGAACAAACAGTAACAATGACTGGGACGCAATGACAACAGTAAGAAACTAGATTGGTTACTAGATAGGCATGCATCGATTAGCCGATTCAAAGCTTAGGCAGCAGGCTTCTCCCACTTGAGGGGCTTGACGACTTCCCAGGTGAAGTCGGGGTCGTCCCTTCCAAAGTGCCCATAAGCCGCAGTCTTGAGGAACCTGCCATTGCCTCCCCTCTGCAGATCCAGATTGATGGTGATCATCCCTGGCCTGAAGTCGAAGTGCTCTTTCACAATCTTCAATATCTCCCTGTCCGGGATCTTGCCGGTGCCATAACTATCGACGAACACCGACAGAGGTTCCGGCACGCCAATGGCGTAGGAGACCTGCACGATGCAGCGGCGGGCGAGCCCGTTGGCCACGATGCTCTTGGCTGCCTGCCTCACAATGTACGCACCACTGCGATCGACCTTGGTGGGATCCTTGCCGGAGAAGGCACCGCCACCGTGTGCGCCCCAGCCGCCGTAGGTGTCGATGATGATCTTGCGGCCGGTGAGCCCAGCGTCACCATGAGGGCCACCGATGACAAACCGACCCGAGGGGTTGAGGTGGAAGATGGTCTTCTCGTCGAGGTACCTCTCAGGAATGACGGGCTTGATGACGTGCTCCTTAAGGTCCGCAGCGATCTCGTCGTTGGTCACTGTCTCGTCGTGCTGGGTGGAGATGAGGACGGTGTGGACGCGGATCGGAACCATGGCGCCGTGGTCATTGCGGTACTCGACGGTCACCTGGGTTTTGCCGTCAGGTCTCAGCCAGGGGCAGGTGCCGTTCTTGCGGACCTCGGTGAGGCGTGCGCCGAGCTTGGTGGCGAGGACGTGGCTGAGGGGCATCAGTTCGGGGGTCTCGTCGGTCGCGTACCCGAACATGTGGCCCTGATCGCCGGCCCCGATCTCCTCGGGGCGCTTGGTGAAGTGGCCGTGCACACCTTGGGCGATGTCAGGAGACTGCTGCTCGATGTTGACGAGCACCTTGCAGCGATCGGCGTCCAGGCCGACATCATCGGACACGAACCCGATCCCGCGGCAGGTGTCACGGACAATCTTCTCGTAATCCACGTTGGCCTTGGTGGTGATCTCGCCGAAGACCATGACCATGTTGGTTTTGGTGCAGGTCTCGCAGGCGACCTTGCTGTCGGGGTCTTGCTCCAGGCAAGCGTCAAGGACGGCATCTGAAACTTGATCGCAGAGCTTGTCAGGATGCCCCTCGTTCACGGATTCAGAGGTGAAAAGGAAGGTTTCGGCGCCAGCCATCGTGTTCTAAGTGCTGCATAACCAGGCATCGATCAGGAAAATTAAGAACAACATATCTTTTGATCTACAAATATAAACCACACACACAGATCGAACATGGAAATAAACATATCAGCCGACAAAACTGTAGCATTTCCATAAAATCTATCTAAGAAACAACATCATCTTAAAGCTGTCCAACATTCCAGGAGCCAAAAATCAACAAGAAATCATGAAAAGATTTGAGAGAAGACGATGCGATACCTCTGTAATCTCAAAGCTGCTGCCTGTTGTTGGTGGATACAAATTGGATTCAAATCGAAAGGAAGAGCAGGAGGCACTCACTCTTTCACCGCGGCTGGCCATCTCTCGACGTCAGTATTTATAGGCGAGCGACGTGCTTCCCGACCGGTGTTTGTTGAGGTGGATCCGACGGCCCACAGGCTTTTCCGCCGGGATCTGATCGTATCGTGCGGCCGAATAGTGAACGAAACCGGTGGCGGACAGCGACCCGAAGGATGGGTCCCTGCGGTAGTCGTGCCGGGCCCCTCGCTGGTTACTGGCTTCTGCGGAGGTCACGCTCCCATGTCTTGGCTAAGACAGAAACCAAGGGTTCCGACACGGAGCATCGGACACTCGGACGCCAAATGACGTCATCCGTCCATGTAATGGGTGGCATTATCCTGGCCTCTGTCTGGGACACGACAAGGGAGCCTCACCCTTCGTTCGGTGGGTATGTCGGCTAAAATTTATTTGGTGAAGCTCCCTTTTCCCTGGGGATCCTATGTCTCGGCCGAGGCAGGCTTGTGTTGTACTATTGGTGGAGAGACGCTGGATCCCATAAGTAAGTTTGGGGCCCATATTACCAGCCAATGCGAACGCAGTTGTATTATTATGTATGTGGTCAGAGAAAAGAAGAAAGTATAAATGCTTTTATCACTGTCACATTCTTATGCCGATAACGTGTTCTTTTCGGGTACCAAACCACTGCTCGTCTTTTCGACTCACCACCGAGTGTTTCCACCGGTTGAGGTGTTCTTCTTGGTAGCAAAGCACTAGTATTTTCTTGGTAGCAAAGATCATCATTGATCGTTTCTTTCCATTGGTAAATTGCTTGAAACATATACATCTATAAATGATGATGTGATTGATGTCTTTCTTACAAGATAAGATGTGGGTTGTTTGTTTGTATTGAAACGTTTCTTATTTTATCGAGAGCATCGACTTCGAAACTACTGATCATTTTTCTATTGGATGAAGGATTTCATATAAGCATCTATTTTCATATAAACATATCCATCTATTTTCTTTTTATTTTAATTTTTATCACCAATGATCGTTTCTTTCCATTGGTAAATCCATTGAAACATGTACATCTATGGGTTGCCTGTTTATATTGCGAATAGAGTTGATCGGGGTCACATTTTTTATTTTGGTAAGAACATTAACTTCGAAACTATTGAAATATTGATATAGGATGGAAATAAAAATAAAAAATTATATCTAAAAAAGGTTCTAACAACTAAGCTGATGAGAAAATAATAATTTTTTATAATGATCCCTTAAGATATTAGTTTTCTGACAATAACATAGATTTAGAGGAGACCTTTATTTATACTAATTCTAGACCTTCAAAAGTAGCTAACAATGGACTATTAAAAAATATAAAATTAATAGTATACGATAAATAAAAATAATAAGTAAGAACTTGATCTTTTGAAAATAATTTTTTTCCCTGCTTATTTCTTATTAATCCACTCTACTTTGAGAAAAAACTCGCCCTCTGAGTTTATATTTGTATCCATTGGATTTTTATATAAAAAGTAATTATACAAATTTGTGACATTGAAGGTCTTTGAGCCCCCCTAATTATTTGATAAATGAATTTATTGATTTTTTTAAGAATTGTATGGACCATATTTATTCGGATTCAATTTATTGTAAGTGGATATGAAAAATCTCTCTTTTAACATGTACATCATAATCATATCTTTTTCCTTGAACACATTATCTCTCTTGTGTTTATTAGTTGTCTCTTGTGTTTATTAGTTGCCTCAGCATTAGTAACTTTCAACTTTTCAAGTGTTGATAAAATCGGGACTGCACATAAGCTGATACTTTTTTTAATATGTTCATTTCACATCAACTCTTTTACTTTTTTCCCCATTATATCATTTTCTTTTGAATTCATTTATTAATGAGATAAATTTGATAGATTTTCTAATGGGTGGAAGTTCATCTAGTAACTCTTCAAGGGGCAATCTCCTTGAATTCTTCTAATATTAATCTCAGTTTGTTTGAAATCTTTGCGTTAGGTGGCTTTTCTTCTTGTATAATAAGAGCATAGCATACTTAGAATTGATCGTGAATTCTTAAACAAAGTTAGAGCTAGATAAAAGACACTTTTACTCCACTTTAGAAGTACTAGTTTCATCTTTTTTTTGTTAATCAGAATGATAATTTTTTTTCCATTCCACTAGAATATATATACATTCTTTCTTCCTTGCATTCACATTATACTGTCGTGGTCTTCCAAGTAGCATATGACACATATCTAATATCAATTATCTCACATAACTTTTTCCTTGTAGCTTTTCCCAATTGAGAGGAACTCTACATATCTCAGTTACAATAATAGCTATGCTTTCTTTAATCCACCATAGTTTGTATGGTGTTGGATGAGCTTTTATCTATAATTTTAAGTATTTTACAAGTGATTTAGATATAATGTTGTCATAACTTTCATTATCTATAATGAATGCACAGACTTTGTTATTAATACCAAATTGGGAGTGGAGGATTTTCTTATACCGAGATAGATTTTCTTGCTTTGGGGTGAGTAACAATCTTTTTATAACACATACGATGTGTTCCTCTACTATTTTAGCATTGTCAATATCATCAGTTGTATCATCTTAGGCATCTCCTTTTTCTTCAAAGTCATCTTTATGATTTACAAGATTGGCAGTCTTTCGAGCACGATACTCATTGGAATGATGACTAGGCTATTCATATTTGAAACACTTCTCAATCAGAAGTCGAGCATATGAATTGTTTATGGTAGTTAGGATATGCTTAGCTTATCTTATTACTCCTTCGATATTTATGTCTTGATTTGTAGGTTATATTCTCAATCATAACTTGTTTTTCTTTATTAAGAGCGAATCATGTTGTCGGGGTAGAGTATTGTTGGATAGCAATTGAAGGTTGAGTCAATAATATTTCAGCCTTTAATGTCATATTGTGAGTTTCATCTAGTGTCTAGATCGAAATTAAATGTATTCTATCTTGAAATGTCTTACCATGTCTTACCATTTGTTGGTCTTTTGACTTTGATAAGTTATACCTAACTTAAAGGCGTAAGAATTTATCAGTATACTTAGTTACAGATCGAGTACATTGGATATAGTCTTGATATTATTGGAACAATAGTTATTTGGGTAGGAATAATCTTGCTTTCAGAAGTTGCACAATGAGATAGTGAGTTGCACAATGAAAAATGAGAGGAAAAGAGCAGCACTTGTAAGGAGTTAGCTAAGTTCTTATCAAGATTTCGACTTTCTTGGAGCCAAATTCCATTAGAATCATTGTCAAAGAATAAATGTCACATTTAATTTAGATTGAGCTTATTTCAAAATTTGACATATAGAAGAGCACCCAAAAAAATAATGTGATATGGGCTTTAGGGTTATGGCAGTTGACTTTTCTTCATCCGAAAAATCTTAATTCAACTCAAACTCATCTCCAAGTCATACCAAGACTTAGATGAGTTGTTTATTATTATTATTATTATTAACTTAGGATTCAATATTTAGACTAATAATTTAGACTCAACAAGTTAATAGGCCAATCATTACATGTATCATACCACTTTATTTTTAGAAACTCAATAAAGGATTAGTCCATGTTTATATTACTTTTACAAGAATTGTTTGATTTGATACATATTATGCAAATATATATAGGCTTAGACATTCGTCTAATTCAAATCAAACTTGGTTAAACCTTAGTTGAATTGATTACGAGTTATTTGATTTGATTAAATCAAATAAAATAATATCAACATTTAATAGTTACACACATTCTTTAAAAATTAATAATTTGATATATTACTTTTCACTAGTCTATTTTCTTCTTTATGTTTATAATCTTCTCATAATATATAGGAGCAATAGAGGTATCAATTATATCTATAAATACGATTGATTACCCATGAGGATCCACCCTTAATGACATAGAGATGAAAGAATAAATACTTTTTTATTATCCACGTGGATATGGGATAGGGATAAATAGAATATTTTTTAGTGTGTATACGGTCATAATATGTAGATGTACACATTCGTCTGATTACTGGATTGAATGAGAATTCAAATCAGTTTTAGTTGAATCGATCTACGAGTCAAGTTCCTTGCTTTTAATGAGAATTCGTTCATCATCTCCACTCTTGCCCCCATCTAACGGCTTACGGCCTACCACCAACTTGAGTTGACCCACCCTGCAAGCCCATTGAAGTCATGGGTACGGGTTCACGGTGGATATATCACTAACACCTAATCTGACGGTCTAGAAAATTCGAGCTCCTCTTTCTCCCGTCTCTTTTTCCCATTCCGTCCGTGAGAAGGTAACCTCCTCCGGAAGTCGGCACAGCAGCAGCAGCAGCAGCAGCGGGGCAGGCTCATGCTTTGCTTCGGCAGCAGCACCAGAAGATCCACAAGAAGAGCGACCGCGGCCGCAGCGCTTTCTCCCCCTCCATCATTTCCGCTTCCAGGTAACTCACGGCTTCCTTTACCAGTATATAATGTCGTTGATCGGGTGATTGATTGTTGGGTACCTGATCCAGAGGAGGATGGGGAAGTAATCAATGGGAGGAGGCGGAGGAATAGAGATCGCAGCCCGCTCTCAGAGCGCAGTGCCACGACGACATCGGCGGCAGAATCTGTCGCCGCTTCACCCGTCTCCTCCACCATCAACCTTAGCAGAGAGTACACGCACGCCGTCACCACGAGCTCCTTCCAGGAGATATGGTCCAAGATCCACCGTGACCAGTGCGAGGGGGAGGGCGAGTGGTGGGACGAGGAGGAGATGACCGACTTAGCTACGGAGGTGGTGGAGGAGGGGGCTCCTCCGTCATCAAGCCGCATAATCGCGCAGGTCCTCCAGCCGGACCGGACCTCGATTGAAGAGGCCCTTCATGGTGCGCCTCCCACCCGCCTCGGCAGACTCGTTTCGGACTATTTCGACGGCAGCGAGCACACCTCCCGCTTCTGCCTCTCCCTCGTTCGAGCCGTCCGCCGCGCCCGCTCCCTCTACGCGCCAATCGGCGACCTCATCGATCTCCTCCCAGCCTCCACGGCAGCCGATGGCTTTCCCGCCCGTCTGACCGAGGCCCAGTGCGACTTGGCTTTCGACAGACTCCTCGAGTTCGACCGGCTGGGCAATCCCTTCACGGCTCCTTCCAGCGACGGCAGCTGCAGTTTCCAGGGTCTGCGGGGATGCTTCGCTGAGCTTAAGCAGCAACTGGAGCTCCGCCTACTCAAGGCCAGCCGGAGGTACCGGCTAATGTGTTGCGCCACCCGAGGGTCCGGCGCCTGTTTGATCGTCTCAACCATCGGCCTCGCTGTGACTGGAGTGGTTTTGGCCACGCATGCACTGGTAACTCTCATGGCTGGGCCTGCTTTATTTTCTGGCGGTTGCCACCGATTGACAGACGTACCAGGACGGAGGAAACGGCAGAGGGATTACATAGCCCAGCTGGAGGCTGCCTCACGAGGGGTGTACGTGATTAACAACGACCTGGACACAATCGACCGCCTGGTGGCAAGGTTGCATGCGACGGTGGAGAGTGACAGGGTGCTGGTGCGGCTGGGTCTGGAAAGCGGGAAGCGTCAGCAACACCCCATCCAAGAGGTGTTGCACCATCTCCGCAAGAACCACCCCAGCTTCCTCCACCAGCTTGAGGACCTCGAGGAGCATGTCTGCCTTTACTTTGCTGCCGTCAACCGTGCTAGGTTCCTCCTTTTTAGGCAGATCCAACAGCAGCCACCACCACCTTAATTTACGGCACTGACATATCTTTGTTGTGGATTTATCTTGCTACGTATCAGGTGATCTCACATTGACTCCTTTCCTTTTAAGGCGGTAAAGTGATTTCTCTTTCAAATATTGGTACTTGTTTTTCTCAACCACTCGCTTAATAGTGCTATGTGGGAACAATTGCAGATGCTGCAAAATTTTATCGTTCAGGATAATTTTGTTCAAATGGTGTTATATTACTGCAAATTGCAAAATAACTGAGTTTATTGGATCATACTCTTGCTTAATTGATATATCCTGCTGCTTTGTTGTCATCTAATGCAAGAATAGATTGAATTGCGCAATACATACATACATAATTATATATATATATATATATATATATATAATGTATGTATGTATGTATGTATGTATGTATGTATAGGATTTATGCATAAGCAACAATTGGGAATGAAGGAAAAGCAATGCAAAATGTATGAGATAAGCTGGTAATGTATGAGATAAGGCAGTGAAAAAAAAAACATTGTCAATCTAATATTTGTTTGTTTTGCGCATTCCTCTGCCCAAATGTATGACACATGGATTTGTGAATGTATAACATCCAGAATCATTATTATTTTGATGAAAAATGGTGCTTTTGATGCACAATTGACAGAAAAATGTTTAAAAGTAGGCTAAAGAGCAAACCCATTCAAAAAGAAGAAAAGCCACCTCCTACTGAGAACTGATTCGGAATAGGAACCTGAGCAGATTGGACTCTCTAGCTTCCAACAATACAAGTTATCAACAACGTACAGTCACAAATACCAACAAACTGAATACCTTGCTGACTAGAACAATTAGTCTCCTACACTGAGTCATGGTTTTCAGTTTCGGGTATTCCATGACCAGATTAGTACATGTTTGGTTCGTGCCTATGTACCAATATATGATACTCTGGCATGTACCGTGGTGCTAAGGAATGAGGCATGGGTGTTTGGAGAAGGAGAAGAAGAAAGAGGAGGTGATGGAGAGGAGAGGGAGGAATACCTGGTAGGCTGGCAATAGCCGATGACAGGCAGTAGGCAGGCAATAGCATGAGTCACGAGGAGAAAAACTCAGAACTCACTGGCTAGGAGAGTAATGCGAGAAGCCTATTGTTTAAAAACTCTAAACTTGTTATTTCCAATAAACGGACCCAATTGTCCAAAAGTCCATGTCCCAATTCACACCCGAATTGGAAAATATCAGCTGGTTTATATCAATCTGTACAAAATTACAGTCCTTGTGGATACTAATGCTACTCGCCAATTTCATTTGATACCTATTATCTGGACATACTCGCTGCCACTAGTTACCTCTCCCATTTGATTATACTTCTCTCGAGGTGATAATCAGGATTTTGTTCCATTAGCTTGTGAAAATGCTTCCAAGTTGTACATTGGATAATAACTTAGTTGTTAAGTTTTTTGACATTTCATTTTCTTTGCACAATATTAATCAACATCAAGCATTTAACAGCTAAACTTTCTTGATAAGTTTTCATTTTCTTAAGAAAAGGATATCCAATATAGTATGAGGTTCATCCTTGTGATCCATCCAACTTATAAGTTCATTTGTAAATACTGATACAGATGGATAGAACAATACTAGTATAAAGCTTTTAGTTACCAAGCATCTAAGAAACAATTGTGCTTTCTTGAGATATCCTGATGGTAAGCATACTGTTGCACAGTTTTTAGCTATTGGATTTGAGCCCTGTAAAAACGTTTCATCCATAGCTTAATTAATGGAATGAAATGAGTAAAAAGCAATTATGCAAATACAATTGATGCTGCTGATAAAGGATGTGACAACAATTAAACATGCTTCATTGATAGCCATCTAACTATCCAATTCAGTTACACTAAATGCTACTTATGAAGTAGATAGGATTATCCATCTGACTTCTTTCAGGAATCATAAGAGGTGGCATTGAACATAATTGATCTCTGTTCTCTGCCTTAGTTCATTGTAAAACATAAAATTCTCTAATTCTCTAAAGTCTAAACTACTGTTTTATATATGTAGACAAGCTATCCTTTTAGATTTCTAATTAATTTTGGAGTAGCTTTGAATGACCAATGAGACCAATGAAACCTTGGTCTTTAGAATTTTTTGGAGTATGCCAGATCAGCATGCTTTTAATTTGTTTTATATATCATTTGGCAATAATTGCTCCATATGACTTTAGCCTATTGTTATGATATCCAAATTTGATATTTCTTTGTTGTGATGATGGGAAAAACTGTAAGGATGTGGACTTTATAATTAGACCATTGCTGGTCAGCCTCTCGTCATTTTGCTTAGAAGGGTTGAGACATATTACTAATAACAAATTTTTCAGGTGGCAATCAATATATGTTTAATTTTGTAGTGTTTTTGAAACAGCAATAACATATTTGACCTTTTCTTGTATTTCCTTGGTACATCTCACCAATTTGATGTATCTATTTGTTTATTTATTTATGCTTGAACTAAACCATAAACATGTCGTTTTTGATCCTGTGAGAATGATTTTTGTTTGCATCAGCTCCATTTAGATTTAACAAGGAAGCATGCAACTGATGATGCTGGTTGTACTTACTCCCATGCTATTGTCAAATTTCATGTCTTTTGAAGGTTATCTTCTTCAAAGTGTGCAGTCCTATGGCTAGGTTTAATATAAACTAAAATGTCTTCCTGTTGATACCATAATTCTTCCTTCAATCCATATGTGTAACACTTCAACTATTTGTTGTTCAACTTTTGTGTTAGTTTAGTGTTCAGCCTACTTCTAATGCTTCAACAAAGTATGTCTTTTTCATGACACCACTACATTTCCTACTCTATGGAGTGTGAAGTTGTAGAGTGGCATGAGAGACATCCCAGATGCATGTTTGAGTTGATAGCATGTGGTGTGTGGTTAATGGAAATCACATGGATGACTTGCAGATGTTCCGAGTGAAATTATTGGGTATCTACTAAGAATGTTTAATATTCCAAATGGAGTTGTAGATAGGCAGGAACACACACACACACACGCACGTGTGTGTGTGGAGGACTTAAGACAATAATTTACACTTTTGAGGGAGGTGGTGTTACTCGTGTATTGGCCCTTTGTTTGGCAGTCATTTAGGCTTGACTTTGCCCCTAACAATTGATTATATACATTTATAATTACATAATTGCAAATGTGGGCATCTAGCTAAAGTCAAGATTTTGGTTGCCCACATTGCATTTGCAAGTCATGTTTGAGATTACACACTAGGTGTCATAGAGTTATGGTCTACATCTCCACCCAGTTTGCGTGCTCTCAAGTGCAGATTGCAAACAATGCTATGTACAGCCTAGTGATTAGGATTTCCAGGCATTTTGTGACCAGTAACTTTTCCTCCACCCTCCACTTCAAGGAAGTAGTACTTCTGTTGTGTCCCCCCAAACCCAACCCCTCTTTCAATTCCTCACCTCTCCTTGGTCTGCCACCACTACTCTGACCTTCGTTGGCCATTGTTAGTTAAATATTGAGCTTCTTGTCCAGTTTCAAACTTGTCATTCCTCTACTTTATCTTTTAATGTCCATCTTTTTGCTATTCTGTCTTTTTTATCTCCTTTTAGAAAATAAGATTGTTTTCTTTCAATTAATAACTCAATGTCATTCTCTAAATGAGGTCTACTTAAATCTTTTAATGTCCATCATTTTGCTATTTTGTCTTTTTTGATCTCCTTTTAGAGAATATTTCAAATAGTAGCATGTTATTATTGTAGCTTATCTTTACTTCAGGTTGGATAATAGTGGAGACTTTAACATACTTGATGCCTT